>OZ010737.1:99581352-99731352 GCA_963932295.1 Tipula lateralis
AATCCATGGGCCGACCCATTTTCCATGGTACTACGAAAAAACTCAGACCTATAGCCGTACAAAGTGGTATCACAACGGACCGATCGCCGGTCTAAGTGTGCGATGCAGCCACGACACAGCCCATATATATACCTAACCTAATATGCTATGTAGTATTAAAAATTTATTAAATAAAATGAATTGAATTCGTATAAATTTTAAATTAACACTAAACAATACTAAAATATTTACATCTAAACTTATTGTGATTGCAAGGGTTACTTGCAATCACAATAAGTTTCATTTCCAAAAAATTCTATGCCCTATATTAACATTAAACTATACTATAATATTTACATAAATGAGGATTGCTTGTATTGCAAAATCATAGTTGACTTCATTTTATAAAAATTCATTATCCTTAATTAACTTTAAACAACAATGTTTATAGTAAAAATGATTATATAAATCACAGTCGATTTAAAAAAAATTAAATTGTGATGCTTACAAATTTTTCGAAAGTGCAATCTAAAATTAAAACAGATTTTGTTAAACATATTTAATAAAAATTAAATGGTTGATGAAATGCTTCATTTTATAGTAAATACTTACCACTTTCTATCCAGAAATTTTATTTAAATGCAGGTGTTCTTAGAAGTTCCAAATATATATATATATATATATATATATATATATATATATATATATATATATATATATATATATATATATATATATATATATATATATATATATATATATATAAATATACAAGCAAAATGTTAAACACGTCAAATAATACGCAGTTTTCTAAACACAACATTTGACACAACGCAGTATACATATACTCACCACTACTAAGGTGTTTATCTTTCGACTATTTTCGCATATTTCGAAGGCAAATACGATAGCTCATTTTTGAGTTTAGTTTTGTTATACATACTTAGGTAATGATGAATTCTGAGCCCCAAACATGGCAATTTTGCTTGTTAACGTGTGCACCAAGATGAACATGAGATCTTTTCGCAAAATTCGACATATTCTGGCGCGTGAAACCTTCAATTCTTGAGAACGATAACAAGTTAATGTTGATGGATACTTACACACACGCATTTTCTGGTGTACGCCTGAACGAGCACGCTCACGCACATCAACTTTCATTGTAGGCCAGTTTTACGAACTTTAACAATAATCTTGCGAATAGAGGGCACTGTTGGCCTTCTCTGCAACTAAATTTTATACGATATTTCCGACCAATTGTCTTTGTTTTGGAGTTTCAATAAATCCCAACGTTGCTCAAGCAAGCGTTAATCGATTCATTTCGTTCAGTGGAGATAATATACTGAATTTTGAGACAGGAAAGAACGATATAAGGATTTCCAGATTAGAAGTAACCGGTAGTTTAAATTTAAACCGATAGATGGGCCATTCATTATATATATATATATATATATATATATATATATATATATATATACATATATATATATATATATATATAAATTTATAAATATATATATATATATATATATATATATATATATAATATATATATATAATATATATATATATATATATATATATATATATATATATATATCTGTTTGTAGACAATGGTAATTGCATGATAGTATTTTGTATATTTTTTATACTTCAAAAGACAAAATTAAAAAAATTATTAAAACTATGGCAGTGAAAGATATCAAATCGTTGCTGTGGATGAATATACGACCTCTCAACCTCTCATTGGAGTGCGAAACTCAGGGGTTTCCACGTCAATACTATAGGTTGTTTAGGACCAATGCAATATGCAGATGGAATACACATATTTAGCTTCAACGTTATGTAAAGCGTGAGAAAGGAACTGCGATAGAATTGAGGATGGTTCGGCTCAAAACAGATACGGACAAATTATAAATGAATATACAAAAATTAAAATTATAAATTTCAGTATTTCGAGTTTTTGCTTCTGATAGCAGAATTATAAATTAAATGCGGTAAAATGAAGAGATTCGTTCTATGGTCTCAATTAAATTATATATTTTTAAGCTATATGAAATTCCGATATCAATATAGGGTTTCATGGAGCTTTGTAATGTGCTGGCACTTTACCGATCTAAGTATAACTAGAGCTGTACATCTTCGATTTGGCGGATAGTGGTGCAATTTGCGACGTTTAAAATAAACGACAAAAGACTTTTTTCAGCTAAAAAAACCAGAAGAGATACGCAACAAAAATGAATATTAATTAACTTTGAATCAAACAACGGATGCGGGTGTAATAAACCCAATCTCACAAGTCAAATTACATTTTAGTTGTGACATAAGAAGAGCATATAGGATGATATTTAGTTTTGCTTTAAATTTCGTAATATGATTATTAACTTGTCGAAAAACTTTATAATTTCGATTTGTTGTAGACAGTTTTAACTTACTCTGGTTGATTTTAACTACAATTTTGAGTTTTAATCGATATAAATTAAGAGATTTTACTAACGTGCAAAATCTGATATCAATATTTAGTATGTATAATATTACATGTATGTATAAAACTAATATTCGATGATCAACAAAAACCTGATTGGAAATATCATTTATCTAATAATTGTCATTATTCATTATAGACTAATAAAACTATCCACATCATCTTAATCACCCTGTTATTAAAGATTCATTTAATTATATACAACTTATAAATATACGTAAATAAAGAGAGAACTCTTCTCACGTGTTTGATTCTAAATTCTTCATGTTCGAAAAAATTGATGAGAATTAATACTCAAAATTATCACTCATCCACTACCTTTTTTGTAGCTTCAAACACATTATTTTTTGATTTTGACTATTTTTATTTAAGTGATCGGTCGCAGATTAATAAAAAAATTGTTTTATAGTTTTTAAGTTTCATTATTGATTAATTCGTTCACCTAGTTATTACGAAAGTTTCATTTACTTGTACATTATTTAGTGGCATAAAATGTGAAAAGTATGATGAGAAAATCCAAAATATATAAAACAGTGGTTACATTTTTTTATATTTATTATTAAATCCTTGACATTTTTATATTTCTGCATTGTAATACTTATGTATATGTGTGTACTTAATAATGATTATCATTGTTGTGTGATTTTTTTGTGTGTGATGGAAATTAATTAAAATAAAATGGATAATCTAAGTGAAAGCATACAAATAAATTTTACATATGACTGGCGTCTCTATAAAACACAAATATCCGAAGAAACAAGTCTGTTTGACATTCCTGACGTAGTCGATGTTTCGATGAATAATTTATCTCAACGGATTTTAAGGTGTTTTAAGATAATCTCTCAATATATTATATATAAATTATTTTATCGTATGTGCATTAGTACATCATATCGATTTAAATTATTAGTGTTTATCTTTTATAGTCTAACAAAAGATTTGTAAATCAAATAAAACTAATATTTATTTCTCATAAAATTAGTTTAAATATCTAAGGTTGTGCGTTGATAGACAACATTAATTGACTTAATATCAATAGATTTCAAAATCATAAGTATTGGTACTTTTACGTGTATATTTTGCTACTTGCTACATGACATACTAGAAATATATTTGACAGACGTAGATAATAAAGAATTATTCTTCCATATTTAATTCCAAAGCCATCTTACAACCTATCAATTTGATTTACTTATAGTGTTTCGTATTATACGTGCGATGCCATTTTCATTTAAGTATTTGTATTATAAAGTGATCGAAAAAGTAGGAGGTATTTAAGTTAGTTTTAAAAATGCGTGTTAAACAAAAATTCAAGAAATATTTTCCCATGAGTACTACTTTATTTTTGAGAGTACACCTACCGATTGATAATGGAATAGTTTCATTCAAATAACCACCTCTCTGGGTTTTACAGTACTCCATTTTGTCGATGCAACCATTCATCGTCTCTGAATGGTTACTATCGTATTTGTTCTTGACTATTGACGGATCCCCGTACATAATAGTCCAACATAGTCAACAATTTCTGCTCCTATGCACCCAACTGACATTGCTGTTTTGGAAGATTTGTGAAGATAGGGGGTAAACATCGATTGTATTGGTTGCTATGTACTGTGAGCAGTGGCATCTTTCTGTTGAAGCCAAATATTAGTTAAGTCTCTTTTCAATCGTATAGATAATAGTAAATAAGTTAATATAGCATGATAGTGTTAGTCATTAGCTGTGACCCTGTTCATGTTCGCAAAAATAGGCCTTTGAACTTTGTAATTATTTGGAAATAAGTCCCTATGACGCCTTTGAACTTTGTAATTATTTGGAAATAAGTCTTAATATGTCGTAACGTTGCTCAAGCGTACTCGTATATCGTATTATTTCATTCACCGGAAATAAATACTTTTTTTTTATTATATATTACATCTGATATTTACAAATCATCTAGTAATTTAACTATCATAAGTGTATACAAGTTTGGAGGGTTATAACCCATTGGTTTGTCCCAATAAAAATCACAACAGCAGTATTGTTAGCCGTCTTAATCAGTCTCTATTCAATAACATGCAACGTATCTCATTATTTTGATGGTGAGTCAGGCGTTTCACATGTTTCCTTGCATGTTTTTTTATTTATTCATTGACGGTTTCCACTTTTAGATCCCTGTGAAGGTTGTCGTTTTTAATGTACCACGGAGCATTCACCATGTTCCGTAGAAGCTTAGCACCGTCCTACTTTTTTGAAACATACTTTTATACTACTGGTGTAAACGTGGTATTAGAGGCTATTCTGATTATTTTTCTCGTAGACTTGTGAGTAGTGCACCAGTACTTTGCCATTCTTTGTTTTGAACTTGTTCATTTTTTTACGGCTTTTACAGGCCATTGTTGTGGCCCGTACCGTCTCAACCATCTGACTCCATCGGTTTCGATTACGAGGCAGCTCGTCATACTGTTGCAAGCAACCAGAAGATGCCGGATCGCTCTCTACGCCGTGGAGCCATCTTCGCTGACAGCGTCCTCTTCGCCTACCGAAAGGCGGCTCTCCCTTCAAAGTTCGCTGTATCATTCGGTTCTGATCCGCATGCAGAACGTGACTGAGCTAGCGTACTCTGTAGCCTTTGATTTCATGCACGATATCAGGAATTTGATCTCGATATGATCATTAAATTCCTGATCTTATGGTTGAAACGAATTCGGTATGTGCCATCATCGTCGCGTTTTGGGCCATATATTACACGCATGATTTTTCTCTAAATTGTTAGAAGCAATCTCTCGTATTTATCCGCCAAGGTTCAACTCTCACATCCATACATGACAACGGTCTGATCAACACTCTGTACAGTTTTAGCTTATTCGCATTTGCAAGGTATTTTGATTTCAGAAGCAGAGGATATAAAGCCCGGTTGCCAGCGGAAAGCCGAAACTTGATATCATCTCCCACACTATTATCGTGAGTAATGAGAGATCCAATATACTTGAATCTCATTACTCCTTCAAACGAGTGATTACCACTACTAAAATCATTTGCGTCTCGGTCTCTAAAACCAAAGATCAGATATTTGGTTTTGGACTCGTTGATTTTAAGACCAACGGAAGCTGAAAACTTTTTCAGTGATCTTTCACTCCGTTGCCATTTAATCCAATCACACAGATATCATCTGCATATGCAAAAAGTTGATTGGATTGTCGAAATAAGATATTGTCCTGAGGTGTTTCACTTTTACGAAGGATGTATTCCAACATGAGATTAAAAAGTATGGGGGACAGCGCATCTCCTTGTCGAACACCAGAAGTAATTGCAAAAGTTCTTGATAGCCTGTTCTCAACTTTCACACATCATTGTGATTGCTTTACTGTCATTTTACACAGATGTAGATATTTGTTTGGTACTTCTAAATATTCAAGCGCATACCATAGCCTCTCTCGGTTGATGAAATCTTAGGCTTGCTTGAAATCTAGGAATACCTGGTGTACATCGCGAGTTGTTTCATAGTACTTGAAAAGAATCATCCGTAGCGAAAAATCTTGATTAGTAACTGACCGATTTAGACAATTTGCTCCGCCAGGGGATTAATTCTTCCCAAGATAATGTATAACAGTAACTTGTATGATGTGCAAAGGAAAGCTATACCGCGATAATTCTCGAACTTCAAGCGATCTTCCATCTTGAATATTGGGCATAAGGCGGTCACTTTCCATTCTTCAGGCATAACAACTTTCCACCATATAAGTCAAACAAGAGCGAATAGACAGTTCCTCAAAGTTAGTTCTCCGAATATCAAGAATTAATGAAATTCACTCCTGTTGAACGATTTTTCTTTAATCTCTGGATGGCCATGTTCAGAGGTTTTCATCCTAGTACCGAATGGCAGTTTTTTTTACGTTTTGTTTTAGTTGGGTGCAGGGCAGACTTTTAGACTGACCTGATCCTTGTAACTGTCAGAGCTCCTGCACCCAACGCGCGATCCTTCAAGTAAAGGTTGATAGTTGCCTTAAACTTGTGCATTTTATACTTCAACGGAAATTGAAAACCAGTCAACAAATTCCACTTCTTAGATGTTCGATAAATAATTCGCGGTGGTATTTTCTCCTTTAATTCTGCAGAACATTTACCATTTATTAATCTATAGAACACACATAGTTCTGCAACATCTCTGCGGTGCTGTAGGCTGTCTAGATCTTTCGTAAGTCTGGGGTTTCGTATTATTCGGATTGCACGCCGCTGAACTCTATCCAGCAACTGGAGAGCAGTGCCATATGCTCCACCCCAAACTTGACAGCAATATTCTATGCACGGTCTAATAAAGGTTTTATATATTTGGAGAACCTGATGCGATTTAAAAAACCGTCTGCATCTATTGAGGAACCCGAGTTTACGTGAAGCTGATTTGGCCAATGCGATAATGTGTTCATTCCATTTTAGATTGTTGGTAATCTGAACACCAAGCAGAGACCGCCCAGGTGGCGCAGTGGTTAAAGCTGCGGCAGTTGGAGCGGGAGGTACCGGGTTCGAATCCGAATCGAGGCAGGATGCAAAATGGGTTTTTCACCTTCGATCGTTTGGGCGGTGCGATCGGTGGTGAAAAATAAACATAATCTGGATCCTCTGTCGTGTTTAGAATCCTTGGGCCGACCCATCTTCCATGTCAGTACTATAGGACTGACATGGAGGTATGCAATGCGCAGATGGCTCTACGAAAAGACTCGGACCTATAGCCGTATAGAGTGGTATCACAACGGATCAAATTTGGTCTAAGTGTGCGACAGCAGCCACATCAACTTAACTTAACTTTTTTTAACACCAAGCAGACGAATTGAGTCACAACTCACGAGAACGTGTCCTTTTACCACAAAAGGGTATTCGTTGTGACTTCTTTTGCGCGAGAATGTGCATATTTGTGTTTTTTTCTCGTTAAATTTGACCTGATTTTTAACTCCCCACTCAAATATTGTACTAAATTCGGAATTAAGCGAAGTGACAACTTCCAGCCGTTTACCGTTGAACTCTGAAGGAGTAGGCTCGACCTCGAATGAAATATAATAGTAGAGTGCAATGTTGCATCATCGGCAAAGCTGTGGATAGGGTTTACAGTGCCATCCAACAAGTCATTAATGTATAACAAAAACAAAGTTGGTGACAAAACTGATCCTTGAGGGACTCCGGCATTTGGGGAGTGTGTCGTTGATGATCTCCCATTTAGCACAACGTTGATCTTTCGGTCTTTGAGAAAGCTATTTATCCACTTGATGTTCATCGAATCCAAGCTGTATGCCACAAGTTTACAAATGAGATTCTCATGCCAAACCTTGTCAAAAGCCTTGGATATAGCAAAGGCTTCTCCGTGGTGCTCAAGGGCGAGATTCCATTTGTTTGTAACATACGTCAAGAGATCGGTTGTGGAGCGGCTTTCGCGGAAGCCATATTGTTTATCTGAAGTTATTTTATTAATCTCAAGTTAATGCACCATTTGTTGGTTAATGCATTTCTCAAAAACTTTAGCCACGGCTGACACAATTGATATTGGTCGGTAGTTTGAAAGGTCAGTTTTATCACAACGACGTTTAAGAACCGGTTGCACCATCGCACTCTTCCAGGGGTTCGAGTATTTACCTTGCTTATAAGAAAAGAGAAAATTTTTAGTTAATATTGGAGCCAAGTCACTGGCAAACTCCTTCAATATTCGAACAGGAATTCCGTCAGGTCTGGTGGCCTTATTTATGTCCATTGCCTTCAGATTCCTGAAGTTAATATCCTCCGAGATGTTGACAGGATCCATTTTGGAACCACAATACGGGATTGACGAAGGCGTAACTCCATCGGGGACAACTAAGGTCGAGTTCGAAGTTAAGACGTTTGCCAGTAAGAAGGCCTGCAAATATGGATCCACCACCAAAGCACCATCTGCACATTTCAATGCTGAAATAGATGTTTTGGAAATATTGGCAACCGATGCGACCATCTGGTAAAAGTTGCGATCGGAGATTTTCAACTCGGAAGCCTTAGCGGCTTTCTTGTTGTCAGCTCTTTTCGCTTCCTTAGCACAGATTTTTTTACAGTTGTTACGTGTGGCCTTATATTCTTCAAACGAAATTTCGTTGCGCTTATATTTCTTGTGAGCAGATTTATTTTGTCTGGCTGCTTTGGCGGCTTTTTTTGAAAAGATTTTAAAATTAGGATTGCGAGTGGAAAAGGATGATGGGATATATTTATTCATTCCATGTAGAACGGTTTCGGTGAAATTGGAAACGGCGTCGTCTATTTGATTGTTATAAAAACAATGGCTCTCCCATGGAAAATGTTGAAAAATTGACCGTAACCCATCATTGTCAGCCTCGTTAAAATGACATAGACGCCTTGGCTGCCGTCTAAATTCTGGTGGTGTTGCGACAGATATTTCTACTGTTATCAGGTTGTGGTCAGAATTTCAAATTCCAGCCTCGACATGCGCTTCCATGGAATGCGGAATTGTTGTAAGACAGAGATCCAGAATATGACTACTTAAAGAATTTTGACATTTAAATGTGGAATCACTAACAATCTGCGTAACGTCATGCGAAACAGCAAGCCACTCCGTCTGACGCCCAGCACAGTTCGTATTTTGGTGATTCAACCATTCTTTATGGTGGGCATTAAAGTCACCAACCATAATTAATTCGCAGTAGGGATGTTGATTGCGAATGTCATCACATTTGTCTGATAAAATCTCGAAGAAATTCATAGTTTTTGAATCCGTTTGATTGGGGGATCTATATAAACTAATTAAAAAAAGTATTTTATTAGGAAGGGATATTTTAAGTACAATAGTTTGAGCGGTCTTTGAGAAAATTTCGTACTTCTGATGTCGAGCGTACGGTATGTGGTCTTTAATGAATATGCACACTCCACGTTGCAACTCGAATGCTTGTTCGAACTGGTAGCGCTTGAAGTAGAATTCATTCTCGTAGATGTTATGAGATACTTTATGCAGATGTTATGAGATGCACACTCCACGTTGCAACTCGAATGCTTGTTCGAACTGATAGCGCTTGAAGTAGAATTCATTCTCGTAGATGTTATGAGATACTTTGGTTTCCGTTAGCACTAATATGTCGGGTCTGTGTGATTCGAGATGTTGATGTTCGCAATTTTTATTAGTCACGAGTCCATGGACATTGGCAAAATGGATGGTAAGGTTGTTTTATTTTTAATACTCATGGTAAAAAAAAACATTTTTGTGCGCAAAAATGCGGAAAAAACTGTCCCAACAAAAAATAAAAATTGAAATAATTAAAGCAAAACTACAAAATTAAAATAAATTAACGCGGGCGAGATAATAAATTGAATTATAAAAAATAAAAATTATAAAGAAAAAAAATAAAATAAAATAAAAAGTTTTACGGATGTGGGTGAAGCCCAACAATCCAACCATTTTAGTCACCTCTTACGACAAGCAGTGGGTGCTGTGGTGGAATTCTATGCATAAACCCGAGATCACCCTTTAGAAATCAACGCATGGTCAGTTTGGCTTCGAGATGTTTTACGTGGATGTGTTCATGTTTCCAAATGGATGTGTTAATGAGGAAATGTACTTGCCGTTTTGAGACCATGAGCGATCGTAAAGTACATGATTGTTTCTCCATTTTCTTTCGCAGTTTCGTGTCGCGAGTACGGACCTGTTATTATAACAAAAGGTTTGATTTCTGCCAGCTCTAGCATTAAAGTAACCAATATGACATCGTGCTCAGATATAGAGCCCATCAGATTATCCAAATTATTGTAAAATGAGTCTTTATCTTGGGGTTCGTTTACATCAGTGAGCGCATGTACACATACAATTGACAGCTAATCTCATGTGCAAGAGAAGCTTACACAGTCTATTATCTATCGACTACCTGAAAGTCCAACACGGCCATTTAACATGAGAAATCCAACTCCAAGATTTCCGAGGTCATCTCCACTGTGTAGCAACGTATAGCTCTGGGACACTGGTTTCCACTTTTAGGCCATCGAGTTACTTGGAGTACTACGAGTTCCAACCGATACTATAAAATATTCCAACCGATACTATGTCATAAGACCGTCAAAAGCGCCAGATTTTCGAAGTGATTGCACCCGATCCTCAATCTCGTTTCTTAGTACTTAAGCGAAAGCGTCATTACTTTTAAGCGGTATCCAATTTTTTTTGGTTGTTGACATTTTTAACATGTTTGGTTTTTTACGGATGCGTGTCGTCAGCCCAGCGATCCATCCAGATTTTGTCACCTTCTATGACAAGCTCTAGATACTGTGGTGGTATTCTATAGGTCTCATGTTTCGTTCGTAATATTTACGAAACATGAGTGCCCCCACCCACAGGGCTAAACTTGTTCATTCATGACATTATTGCACATGAAGGTACATGGCTTTAAGATGGTAGATTATCCGATTGATGTTGCTATTGCAGTGGTCGACAGCAAACTTAACTAGAAACCTGACATAATAGAAAGAGTAAATAAAGCTTTTTTCTATCGAGTATATTATGCAAACTTCCATTTTAGCCACTTGAGGGCATCAATATGTTTTTCTATTGACTATTGTTTGCATTGAATCGTAAGTTTCCTATAATTTTTCTTTCGCTAAACAGTACATCTACTAACGCCAAACAATAGATTGTATGATATCTAACTAGAAAACGTGTACTGGCAATTTTTTGAAACTAAAAGACTAAATCTTTTGATTACTTCAAATCACATAATTTTTCTTTTTTGAATCCAAAATTTCTTTGTGACATTTGCTGCTTTATATGTTTAAGACGGGTTCAGGTTAACACGGTATAAAAAACTTATCCTAATACATGCGCTTTTTAAAAACTAAGTAACTAAATAAAATGTATGTGTTTTAGTAAACTATAGCCGTGTTTTAATATTCACTTTTGAAAGTGGCTCGCAAAAGCGATATGGGGCAACCAATTTTATTTATTAAAAATTAAATTTAACGCGCTATTTAATAAGGGAAACTCAATTTATTTAATAGCAAGGTGTTATTCTTTATTCAAATGAATACGATAATATGAAATTAATATGAAAATACGTTTTGAAACAATATTGGATTTATCATAAGCCGTCAATAATTAGAATTAAAATCTCAAAAAAAAATCTTTTTCAAACGCAACATTTGTTTTGGTCAATTGTCAAATTTTATATAACCAATTTAAATTATAGTCACATAGCGAATTATAATAATAATAGGTTTTAGTAAATTATTTCCCTAGAAATGTATGAGTAGCGAAGGAAAATTCTAATAATCGCACACATATTTGAAGCACAGTTGAAATTTTACATGTATAGAACGGTTTTTACATACAATGTAAATTGCATTTCAAAAACTAACACAACACTATTCGCAGTGCGATCTGTTGGGTTTTTCGAAGTTCTTAGAATGAGATTTGTAATATATACATACAAATAATGCATAAAGTGTAATTCAAAACTCAATTCCTTTTTTATTAATCAAACAAAATTTTAATATTATCTGCTTCATTTAAGCAGTATTTAACACATCTTGAAACAATTTGGGAAAGGTTGTCGGCATACAGTTTGGCTGTTGACAATTGAAATGGAAAAATTCATATTTGCAAAATTTGTTAGCTTGAAGCTGTTTAAAAAATGTCGAAATCCAATGTTACCTCACGACAGTCCATTAAAAAACAGTGAATATTAATTATCTTTCCGTTTGAATCAGATTGTTAATTTTGTTTGATTCCATTGGACATTTCTTCGTTTCAAACGTTAATATTATTCAATGTTTGTTGTTAAATCTCCTTCGAATGCAACATGACATGCAATCGGATACATAATTCCATATCATTATTTATTTGTAGCAGTATAAATAATAGCTGGCTAGTAAATAAAAAATGTTCTCCATTTTAACATTGCTAAAATCTTACCATTCTATTTTTAATTTCAGGCGAACAAGAAGTTTAACAGCACCGTCGCCAGTTCAACAGTTTGGACCATGCGGCAGAATAATGAAAAATACTGCAATTGTTATGTAAACGACGCAATTTTATCATTTTACAAATACTAAAATATTTAAATATAAAATATTAAATAATAAAATATTAAATGTATTCTTTTGGCCTATAGGCAAATTCAAGATCCAGCTAGCCAGAGATTAACATGGTACAAACCACCATTGGCCGTTCTTGTGATAAAAAAAGTGCGCGATTCAACAGTACTAACGCCTTTTGTTCAACTTGTCGAATGGCTAATCCAGGTAGTACAACACTTAAGTAATGCATTGTTTTATTTATTTGACTAAAAGATTAGCATTTACTCTTTGTGTATACATTTTTACTAAAGTTTACAGTTTTTCTATGATAGAGGTAGTCTTACTTATTATGTTATGTCAAAATTTTAATGTGATGAAACCATCTTTATATGTTATATAATAATCTTTGCTTCCACTTGTAGAAACTTGCCTTTTTGTTACAAACTAATATAAAGAAAATAATTCGTAAATCGTTTTCCAATGGATTAATTGGTTGTTTTCGTTTATTGATTGAATAAATTATTTTTATACTACCTGTAATTATTTTTTTATTAAAGGAAAATTTTAAACATATATTTTACACAACACAACATATTTTAAACATATTATAAACACAAGTCAATTTATGATAAGTCAACATGTGCTGATAGTCGTCCATTATCTATTGAATGGAACTGAATCATTCATTATATGCAATGTGCTTATTTCATAAACTACAAACACAATAAATAGCTTGCACTATTTATCCTACGATTCTATTGAAAAATCTCTTAAGTACAACGAATTATCAATAGTTATCTTTCAATGAATTGATGAGCATATTTAATAATATCTGATCAGATATTATTACTCAAGCAACTACGCGTCTGAAGATGAATCAACCACTCTGAGACTATTCTGGTTATTTCGTCAGTAGGTTTATCAATAATGCAACACCGCAAGGTAGTATTTTGTCATGCTTTATTTCTTTGTTCATTAACGACATTGTACTGTACCTGGAGGAAACTAAACTAAAAACCTAAGAAAGTTAAAGAGTAAATAAAGCTATTATATTTCTCTACTGATGTAAGTCATAAATTACTATTTTGTCTGGAGCCAGGCAATTTACATTGACTCCATATTTAAGTCGTGCGGCTGAAAAATGGAAATATATAAAATGAACAAATAGACAAACTTGGAAGTAAGTTGACAACATGTCGGCAAGCAGAGCGAACATTGAAATACCGGTCGTTTCATTTGTCATTTAATATAAGCATCGTCTCATCGATTACGCTAACTTCATTTAGAATTTACAGTCATTTTAAAAATTCTCGACTTTATAAAAATTATAAAAACTAACGAAATTGTGAGATAAGTTTTTGTAACTTACATTTAAATATAAATAAATCAACAACCTCGCTACACGTTTCATACTGTACATTTTACAACCTTCCGTTGTGACAACATGCCACAAAAACATATGTATATACATATCGATTATGACGTCTTATTTTTCTTTACTAGAACCATCACGAACCTTTCACTAATTTTCATTTCTCTATTAAAACAAATAATTAGCCCCACAAAAATTAAAAAAGATAGGAAAAAGTTTATTTTGTTTTTATTTTTACTATCTTTTACGAGACCAAATTACTCTCAACTCTTTCGCAATTCCCTTTTAACGTTCTACTTTACGCTAAAGCATTTCAATGTATAATTCTGAAATGGAAAAAGGATCGTTCCATGAGTTCAATCACAAAGGATCACAAATATGTTCAACCACTCCACCAAACGTTTAAACAGACCGATTAAAATTGTAATTCGTTAAAATTGAAGCAATTTGAAAAAAAATATATATTTTTGAGGCACGCTCTATTTCTCATCATCAGATTTGCAAGAAAACAAGAAAGAAGCATCCTGGTCCTCTTCATCAACACGCTGAACAGATACGAATTACTAAGGCATTCATTGACTATTTATTCTTTTATGTTTACCTCCATATACCTTTTACTTCAAAATTTTTTATATAAAAAATTTTATTTATACATATTTAAGAATAAATAAATTTATTAAAACAATTATGAACTGTAAAAATAATTGCCTTGAATATTAAAATGAGTGACTTGAAGTTAAAATTGATGTGTTAAATTATTTGTTCGAAATTTCACAGTATTTTTCCTATATTTATTACAGTATCGAAAACTAGATTTTAAAAAAACGTTATACCCTCCTATCCTATGGTGAGAATCTGTAGAATAAGTAAATAAAACAGTCTAAAATAATTTAAATTAATACTGTCCTTGTTTAAGTTTTCTCAAGTTTTATGACTATGTATAGCCGTGGTTTTATTTAACAATTTTTCAAGTTCGAAAAAATTCTTGGATAATAGCTTTTTTCATTTTTTTTTAAAGAAATAATTTGTAATCGAATATAATAAATTTAATATAATAAATAAATACATCTATACACAGGTGCTCTAAGATTTACTTGATAAATCTAATATATTTATTTAATAGCAACCCAAAGAATAAGAAGCAGTAACTAAATAACTGCTTTAGTATTTGTATAGTAAAAAGCTTTTAATAAATTTAAAATCGATGAAATAAAAAATAATAATTTAACAATTTAATAGTGAAAGTTAGTTTTTTTACATCATTAATGAAATAATTATGTATGATATTAACTTGAAACAGTTATAGTTTATCAGATTTCTGTATGAATTACGTTGCTATACACTGGTATATCTCAATTGCAATTTACTCAATATGCGATATCTTCCCGATTGCATCTTAGATCTCTTATGGTTTGTGTGATCAACAAGAACAATGAATATTATTTTTATTATCATAACAATGATCACTGCCAATATGTTTCTTATTTTGTTTTATGTGTGTAACAAGGCATACAGCAAACCCTTTCATACTGTTAGTTTTGGATTTCGATAGACCTTTTTCATATTTAAAGTCTAATATGAGACTGAGGATAAATGGTTTTCCATTTTTATCGCTATTTTTTGTATGCTTTCATCACTAGTTTAACTAATAAAAAACAATTTTTTCATATAAATTTCCTTATAATGGCGATTTTTTATTATATTTTGGTTGATATTCAACAAGGATAAAATAAAATCTAAACTGTCCACTCTCCGAACAAATTTCAACCACGAAATGAAGAAAATAGAAAACAGCAAAAAGAGTGGAATTGAGACCCATAATATTTATTCAACCACAGTTTTTTGATATGAACGCCTACAATTTTTAGAACCATACATCAAATTGAGACGTAATAAGTAACATTTATTGATTATAAAGCTAATGATATTAAAATCGTATGACTTTCTAATACAATGTCCATGATGAAGCACAAATGTTTTAATGAACGTATGTAGGAGATTTTCAACTTTACAAATGTTTTAAATTACATTGGTGTTTTTTGACTTTTGTTTGTAAAAACATATCTAAAAACACATTGTGCGGTTTCACATTTATTTAAATAGTTTTCCTTATAAACGAATCAACATTGAATTCGATCATCACATTGTGTATCAAAATGCTGTTGTGTTGGGTAACCGCGGAAATTTATATTATAATTTGGTTTGGACTTCTATCATATCATTGCTATGCATTTATGACGTTCATCGTTTAGTTTTAACTATTTTTATTTTAAGGAAAAATTAAATATTTAAATTTTATTTTTTTATAAGTTAACTTCGTCGAACTGTCCTTTCAAAGGAGTCCTGTGCAAAGGAGACCTATACCGAATTAAACGTAATTCGGTATAGGTCTCCTTTGCACAGCATACAAAACATTATGGTAAGTTATTTTGGAAATAATTACTCCTCTGGTTGAAGAAATTGTAAGTAACTACCAAAGAGGTTCAGTCAAATCGTTTAGTCACTAATTAAGTTTTTTCAGTACGGATTATTCTTACCGATGTATTCCTAGATTTTCAGCAAAATCTCATGAAATTTAATTATTCAATTTTTTCCTTGTTACATATGATCTCCACACAGTTGGAAATACTATGGATTGTGAATTTTTATTTCATTTATTACCCTATTATAATCGTCACGTTTGAGTCAATCAGTGACTTCTACATTACCTTCTAGAATTGTACTGGCACACGAATACGATATTTTTTGTACAAAACATAAAAGTATATCTCCAAAACCCTTATATAAAGAGGAGACAATTGTTGCCGTAATTGTATTAAGAAGGAGGAATAATGGAAGTCTTTACTTAGTCGTAGTTCTGTTAAATTTGGCCGTATGTCCTCGATTTGTCTATGTAATGGCGTAAAGTAGGACGATACGCGAACCGCGATAGATTTGAAGGAGCCTTGACCCAAAACCATTTGCAAAAATAGAAACATATAAATACTGGCAGTATAATACATAGTGAAACTGATTTGTTTCACTACAAATTGTTATTTCGCTATAAATCAAAAAAAATATTACTGTTCATAAAATACCAATCAAGACTCTTACCAAAATAAAAGGGAAAACATAATACCAAAGTAGTCCTCGCACGACGGTAAGTTTTAGTTGATTGATAGTTAAAACCATAATGGCAATAAGTATTAGCTGATTAGTTGACTCTTTGTTCTTCACCTTTAAAGATAGTCAGTCTTTTTAAGGATATTATTACGAGAACTTACGTTTAATCATATACATTTGCTGCCAAAATAGCTCGTCCGTTTCGTAGATTGCAATTTTGAATTGCGGAAACTTCAGAAGAGAGCCATTAATCTACTGAAAACAGAGTACTTACCAACAATATGACTTATAAAGAAATTATTGATCCTTAGTTCTCAAAAAGAATTTGAATTTGTAACATTTGTAACCATTATAGGTATGAATTTTCAGTTAAATTTTTCATTATTTTTTGGTGATACAACAACCACAATTCAATTAATTTTATTAATGTTAACGAAACGACAACCAACCCAAAGAGGTATATCGTGTAATGGTTGATGAATATAGAAAGTTAATATTTATTGAAATAATTTTTGATATTAGTTAAAACCAAGGTTTAAACTGTAGTTGAAAATTCATTGGCCACTTCTGAAATTAAACTCTAAGGCATTTGGTTTATGCCTAAAGCTTATTTTCAGATATTTGTGTTGTCCAAATGAATTTTAGATTCTAGTTTTATCTAAGAGTATTCATCATAGATGGTAAATCAATATGAATATTAATTATAATGTAATTTAGCAAAGGTACAGTATTCTAAAGTACATCATATTCGCAATTTACTGCGAAACTATGCACATATGTATGTATTTTAATTTTCTCTCAGAGATCTTAAGTCAGTAAATATCAGATAGTAACAAATAAATAAAACGATTTGTTTATTAAAGAATTAATTTTAATAATAAATCCCTCACAGCGGTAGTACGACTACGAAGAGGTGCGAGGTTTGGACATAATGTTCCCAGGGGTGAAAATAATATAACAACTATATCATGGAGCTTAACAGTAATTAAGTATAAAACCAATGAAATAGTAAGATTACAAATATGAGAAAATTGACTTATATATGTGATCACAAATTATTATATTCAGAATCTCATTTAATTGAAACTAAACCATTGTAACTCTTATAAATGGTATTAAAACCCTGATTTTTCATTTGTGTCCAACAATATTAAAGTTAGATACATTTAAAATATATCGCAGAATTACATATATATAAAAATAAAACTAATGGTACAAAATGAGATTCTTTTACATCACAAAAATGTGTATGGTATAGTTTAGTAATATGAAAGCTTAGATAACTGACCAAAACTGAAATATTTACTCTTATAATGGTATCTATAAATTTTTAGACTGCTCGAAATTAAGAATTTCGTAAATTCAATTTAATAATGATACAATGTAATACTATAATTATTATTGTTTTGTGATTGACGCTATTAAACGCTATATAAACGCTATTTTTTTTATTAAAACGACCATTGTCTATGTTTTATTAAATTTTAATTTATTTTAAAAGGAAAAACGGATGGTTGTCTGGGTTGAAAATGCTGTATTAGATGATCCACTTTTGTTGGAAGATAAAAAGTTTCAACTGATTAAAGATAAATTAGTTACATTTAAGTAAGTATGGGAATAACGTTTTTATAAAAATTACTTATAATATTCTTTTAATTTCCTATAGAGATGGTAGAGATGACTTGACTGATAGAATCGATTTTATCATTTGTTTGGGAGGTGATGGGACACTTTTGTACGCATCATTATTGTTTCAACAATCGGTTCCACCCGTTATGGCATTCCATTTAGGTTCATTAGGATTTTTGACGCCGTTCCAGTTCGATAATTTTCAGGAGCAGGTAACAAATGTGCTCGAAGGTCATGCGGCATTGACCTTACGCAGCCGTTTGCGTTGTATAATAGTACGTAAAAATAATAATGATAAAGAAGGTTCTGGAGAGCATGGACAGCAAAATATGTGTACAGATTCACATAAACCGTCAACTAATATTCTAGTGTTAAACGAAGTAGTAATTGACCGTGGCCCATCGCCTTATTTAAGCAATATTGATCTGTTTTTAGATGGTAAACATATCACATCGGTACAAGGCGATGGATTGATTGTATCGACGCCTACGGGTAGTACTGCATATGCCGTAGCAGCAGGCGCATCAATGATACATCCGTCTGTACCAGCAATTATGGTAACACCAATTTGTCCACATTCGCTAAGTTTTCGTCCAATTGTGGTACCCGCAGGTGTAGAACTTAAAATTTCAGTATCACCCGATAGTCGAAACACATCATGGGTGTCATTCGATGGACGTAATAGACAAGAATTATTTCATGGTGATAGTTTACGTGTAACTACATCCATATACCCAGTGCCAAGTATTTGTGCCCAAGATCAAATATCTGATTGGTTTGATTCATTAGCTGAATGTCTTCATTGGAATGTTCGAAAGAGACAAAAATGTTTAGATGAATTATCTGATTTAACAAATTCCGGTTCGGAAGACACGCTCGATGAACTTGAACGAGGCATGGAAGCGCTTGATACATTAAATTAAATATTATTTATTTTAAAATTCCCAACACATGTAAAAACAGCAATTTTAATTTTACTTATATTAATAATTTTATAATGATTATTTGAATCATTTACATAGTCAAATATAATTTGTTGTGGGTAAAATCTAATTAGTATAATTGAAACTTTTAAAACCAAATTCATTGAAATTAAATTCTGGTTTAATGTATATGTACCTTATATTTAAAATAATATGGAGTTCTGCTTTGTGAACTAAAAAAGAATTAATATAATTTTCTTCGAATTTCTCGATCTTCAATTGGTATAGTTTTCTATATAATATGTATTATACATATAAACGTTTTTCTATATACTAGTTTTACTACGCGTTTCTATAATTGGTAAATTATAATATTATGGTTGTGCGAATCTGAAGAAAAATTAAATAATTCTTAAGAATATGTTTAAGTATTTTTGGTGGTTATTTGTATATTTATATTTCATATAAGTTAATTAAAAAATTCTGTAAAACAATTAAAATTTAGTTTTACATATAATTGTTAACAAAATTAAGTTTATAAAATGTTAATTTTATTTTATCAGAAACTAAAATATGACATTGAAATATTTTTATTACTAATTTTAGGTAAATTAATTTTTTTACTTAATAAAATTTAATTATTTTTTCTAACTAATGTTTTATGATCTGATTTTATGAAACTCGATAAAAATGTCGAATCTAAAACAATGAAAGCCCAACATATAAAATGATTAACAATAAATATCACTTAGTGTGATAAGTAAAGATATAACTATTTTGATTAAGAGAAAATTACAGGAACATAATCTAAACTACGTCCATCAGTTCAACTATTTCAATGCAACTAAATTATGTATTTATGCCCTCGTGTTTTGCCAAAGACAATATCGGGTTAACCAAATGAAGGATAAATACAATAAAATACGGCCGGTCTATCAACTAAGTTATCGTATCAACATTTGCAGACATTTTGATGTCTTTTCAAAACAAACTCAAATCACCTCAAAGAATTTCAAAAAAATCTGGCTTAAAAGACATAAAAGACCCTAATCGCGTTTCAACTTAGGCCTTACGAACCATTATACGGTCAGCCCAACGAATGCTCTCACACACAATATCTTTTTATGTCATCTGGTATATGTTAACCGCGGCTTGAACTCTCTTAACCATTAAGCTACAACCAGTGATAAGAGAATTCCCATCCCATATGAAAAAAAAGTTAATGATTGGTTTAAGTCATGGAGAATAAAAACGAACGAAAATAAATGATCATTCATGACATAAACACAGAACAAACTAAATTGTTTATCGGGGAAATTAAATGGTATACCAAAAAACAATATCAAATATATGTACTAAGGTTTATATTTAGACGGAAGGATGACAAAATAAAAATATCAAACCAAAACGAAAATCAAATACAGAGCACCTATATTCGAAATAATATTGTTACATACGCGATTAAATCCATTTAACAAAACAATCAGACACATGGTAAAGAACTGGTATGGGATATATTTTTGAGCAGTCGAGACGGCTGCGAACGGTAGAATCTAGGTTAGGTAAGGTTGAATGGCTGCTATAGCACACATGACTGGCGTCATGTGTGCTAGAGCAGCCATAAATCTTGCACCTTACTGCCTCTCTGATATCGGACGAGTGTCCGATATCATAGAGGCAGTTCATTAAGAATTTATACAAATATTACCTCAAGAATTTTACCTCATGTCTATTGTGTGCCAAAGCCGGACATGAGCATAGGAGGTGTACTACCGTCCGTTCCTCTTCATCTGTATGGACGAGCTTCTGCAAAAGTCATTAGATTCTAGGACTAGCCTCCTCGCATGTTCTTCAAGTAGGCAGTGTCCTGTGAGTATCCTCACGATCGTTTTTAGTTCACATCTTTGTAGGGAGATCAGTTAGCCATCAGTTCAGTGACTTGATTGCTGCCTGACTGTTCACATAAATTTGCGTTAATAGTCGATCATTCCACATTATGTCACAACCAATTCAGGACCTCCTCAATCGCTATTACCTCTGCCTGGTACACGATGCAGTGATCAGGAAGGCAAACTGATAGATCTACTTCCAATTTATCACAGGAGACTCCTGCCTCTACTTTAACGTGTCGTTCGGAGCCATCCATAAAAAACTGCAATGCGTCCGTTTCCACAGCCAACCCGCTCCTCTAAGATTCCCTTGAGGGGCAGGATGTTCAGAACCTTTTCTCGAAGCACAAAGCTGGTGTACCGAAGTCTAGATTCACCAGTTTCTTCCTTAGCGATCTAATTATCGTCGAGTGTCCTGTCTCCAGACATTTCCACTGAGATATGGCTGATAGTCGGGTGGCTGTAATCGCCGCTTACCATAAATATCGACGGGGATAAGGTGAAACATAACCTCCAAAGCACGTGTTGGTGTTCAGGACAAAGCCTCAGCGCCTGCTTATAACCATGCAGGCTGTATAACCATACATTATCTTTGCACCTTCTAGATCGTCTTTTTGTAAGTTACTTTATCAAGAGCTGGTCACCACACTATACATAATTACAGGTTTTACTACGAAAGTGAATAGCCAGTGTACCACCTCCGGCTTCATGCCCTTTCTCTTTCCGATGGCGTTTCTACACAGTACTAGTACATAGCTATAATAGCCTCGTTTACTTTTTCCACAATGTTGGTACCAGTTCAGTTTTGAAGCAGCTAATTGCATCTGATGGCCTACCTCATAATGACTAGCAAGGTGTTTTGGATTACCTCCTTGACCGTGCTTAAATATTTACCACAGACAGCTATTGCTACTTCACCTGCATCAGCAATCACTCCTATCTCCTCTCTCGAGCTCTAATAGCAACTAATTGATTGCTTTGTTCCACAGAAGAGGAGACAGAACAACTTCCTGCGAGGTTCTCTTAGCCACCCGCCTCCTGATCATCCAGATTCGAGTTAATCTTCCTGCACCCAAGCATGTAATTAATTAAACTACTTACAGGTAGTCCCCTCTAGGGACGAAAATCCCTCCAAAATTGCTACCGTCTTTACATTGTTAAAGGCGACCTCAATATCAAGGAACGACACCATACAAAACTAATGCGACAATATTGATTTCTCAATTGTACTTACCAGGGCATGCAGAGCTGTCAACAGATTTCCCTTTACAGTTAGCATGCTGAGACTGGGTCCAGTCACTAGGTTTTAGATTTGAACGTATATAGAATATATACCTCAGCCTTTTGTAACAGAATTGAGGTAACTCTCTCTCTTGTTAACAGAAATTTTCTTGCTCACAGGCCAGGTCACCACACTATACATAATTACAGGTTTTACTACGAAAGTGAATAGCCAGTGTACCACCTCCGGCTTCATGCCCTTTCTCTTTCCGATGGCGTTTCTACACAGTACTAGTACATAGCTATAATAGCCTCGTCTACTTTTTCCACAATGTTGGGCTTCCAACTAGCTTACTGTCCAAGAATTCCCCTAGATATCTAGCCTTGTCAGAAAAAGCTTGTATTCTGCCATTTTAGAGAGGTGGATCTACCACCGGGGTTTTACTAGTAAATAGTACCAGTTCAGTTTTGAAGCAGCTAATTGCATCTGATGGCCTACCTCATAATGACTAGCAAGGTGTTTTGGATTACCTCCTTGACCGTGCTTAAATATTTACCACAGACAGCTATTGCTACTTCACCTGCATCAGCAATCACTCCTATCTCCTCTCTCGAGCTCTAATAGCAACTAATTGATTGCTTTGTTCCACAGAAGAGGAGACAGAACAACTTCCTGCGAGGTTCTCTTAGCCACCCGCCTCCTGATCATCCAGATTCGAGTTAATCTTCCTGCACCCAAGCATGTAATTAATTAAACTACTAACAGGTAGTCCCCTCTAGGGACGAAAATCCCTCCAAAATTGCTACCGTCTTTACATTGTTAAAGGCGACCTCAATATCAAGGAACGACACCATACAAAACTAATGCGACAATATTGATTTCTCAATTGTACTTACCAGGGCATGCAGAGCTGTCAACAGATTTCCCTTTACAGTTAGCATGCTGAGACTGGGCCCAGTCACTAGGTTTTAGATTTGAACGTATATAGAATATATACCTCAGCCTTTTGTAACAGAATTGAGGTAACTCTCTCTCTTGTTAACAGAAATTTTCTTGCTCACAGGCTTCTGGGCGGTCATCTTTGGCTGGCTAAGGCTCAAGGAAATGGCGTTGGGTTTCCAACACGAAAAAGAACATGGAAGGAGAACATGAAAAAGAAGGAAGGGGAAAGTCTCTCCCGAAATATACCTACTTAACTTACCCTGGTCTCATTCTTAAATAAAAACTTTCAGGCCTCATGCTAAATTGCAACAAAATAACGAAAACGAAAAAGAAAGAAAGCCAAAAAAAAAAATAACCTTAAGAGCTGAAATTAGGAAATGATAAATTTATGCAATATTCTTTGGTAAAAAACAAGTGCTCTGACAGCAAAAAAGATGCTCTTTTTGCTCGAAACACGTGCGTTTTTGACATTACACGTTCTTTGCAAATGATCTCCAGCACTTTTTAAAAATCTAGATTTTTCGCAGACTTACCCACACATATAAATTTTTAAATATCAAAACAATATAAACAAAAACAAAACGCCATTATTAATTTCATTTGTGAACTATATTTTGTCGTAAATGTGTGAAATGATCAAAATTAAATGAAAAGTTAATAACAATAATAATAAAGGATTGTAATAAAATAAATCTTTATATAAAAGACTCTGCTATGAAATTTGTGGTTATATAGCATAAAAAATTTGTATTTTTTTTTTCACTAATACATCGACAAAAAGAGCAATTTTTTTTTCGTATTCTTTGATAAAAAAAAATTGCTGGAATGTTTTGTTTTCTCCAAAAATGAGGTGACCACAGTTCGCTTTTAAAGGGGTCCGTTCACAACTGCATATTTTAAAATGACATTGTTTAAAACGGCATATTTCAAAACGGAATAAGGTTCAAAATGACATTTTTTAAAACGACATTTTTCAAAACTGCATAAGGTACAAAACGGCATAAGGTTCAAAATGACATTTTTCAAAAAATAAGCATTTTTCAAAAAATAAAAATTATTATATGTGAGCCATAAAAAATTAAATAATGAGGGTAAACCAACCTATACCCAAGTATAACAAAACTGTTACATGCAATATTTTGTTATTTTCCAATATGTCCACAGGCTTTATTACTATATTATTTGGTAAATTATTAATTTATCTATCGTCCATTGATATTTATAGCCACTTTTAAAATTTTTATAATCACATTATTGACTAACCAAGGGCCCCCTCCCCCTTGTCACGACTCGTCACAAAACTGTATATACCCCATTAAATACTACGTCACAAATTCAACCAGCCCCTCTCCCCCTTTTATAATTCCCAAATGAAAAAATAAATAATAAGCATGTTGTATAATTAATAAATAAATAATTTCTTAATGTAATAAATAAATGAAATAAATAAATAATTTCGTATTATATTTTTTCGTATTTAATTTTTTTAATGTAAAAAATATGTCAAATACTGAGGTAAAAATAACAACCACAAAACATATAGTTTTTTTTCCAAAATTCGGTTATATTTTCCAATATTTTTTTGTGTGTGTGAATTACAAATTGTGTGTTGAGACACAATTTTTTTTGGTTATGTGTACTATCCATGTGACTGTCATTGTAAAAATTACCATGAAGTTGTTGGTGGAAAGTAGGATTTAGCATTTAAAACTGTTTAAATTATGTTATATTTTAAAATCCTCCTCCCCTCTAACATCACACATCATCACGTCAACTTATACCCCCAGTGCAAATTTGAACAATTAAGTGTTACTTATTCGACTTATGTATTTTAAAATAAGGAATTAAGAACCACACGCCGATGTTACACAAACAAGAGGTAGTTTTAGATAGAAAATATATTGGTCTAAATTATGTAATAGTCAGAAATAGATTACCAAATCCAAAATTTCCCAATAACGAGTAAAATATATCTCAATATACTTAACAAGAAAACTTCTTCAAAAAATACCTAGGTCAAGCGACTTTAAACAGATTGACAATACACTGGTCAATCTCATGTTATAATCAGCACGTGGTGGTTTCACATTGATAATGCACTTGTCAATCTCATGTTAAAATCAGACCGATCAACATGTCTAGGATTGGCCGATAATGGCCATCCAATTTCGAATAAAATGACCGGTGTGAAGTTTCTAACAAAAATTGTTAATATCAAAAAACATACATATGTATTAGTATCACTCAAAAGATATTCTTATATTACAAAATCTTGAGTTAGTTCGAGAAAATAATACGATATTGTTGATGTTTTTATATGAAAAATATAAATTCTATCTCTAGATAAAATAAATTCTAGATTTGATAAACGACTTTTAGATAGCTTTATAAATTATTATATTAATTATTAAACCCAAATAGAACAATTTATAAAATATTAAAATATAAAGTCGAAATTATGAAAATGAACTAATATTTTTTTTTACGTTTAGTTTTAGTTGGGTGCAGGGTGGACTTTTAGACTGACCTAGCTCCTTGTAACTGTCAGAGCTCCTGCACCCAATGCTCGATCCTTCAAGTAAAGGTTGATAGCTCCACTTCTTTGATGTTCGATAAATAAATTCTTCAAAGTTCGATAAATAAATCGCGTTTCGCATCTTCAGTTCGAGGTTTCGGCAGCTTCACCGTAAACCTATGCGCATTAACCGTTCCTCGTGTTGCCCGACCTGGCGTAACAAATGGTGGTATTTTCTCCTTTAATTCTGCAGAACATTTACCATTTATTAATATATAGAACACGCAGAGTTCTGCAACATCACTGCGGTGCTGTAGACTGTTTAGATCTTTCGTAAGTCTGGGGTTTCGTATTATTCGAATTTGCACGCCGCTGATCTCTATTCAGCAACTGAAGAGCAGTGCCATATGCTCCACCTCAAACCTGACATCAATATTCTATGCACGGTCTAATAAAGGTTTTATATATTTGGAGAACCTGATGCGATTTAAAAAACCGTCTGCATCTATTGAGGAATCCGAGTTTACGTGAAGCTGATTTGGCCAATGAGATAATGTGTTCATTCCATTTTAGATTGTTGGTAATCTGAACATCAAGCAGACGAATTGAGTCACAACTCACGAGAACGTGTCCTTTTCCCACAAAAGGGTATTCGTTGTGACTTCTTTTACGCGAGAATGTGCATATTTGTGTTTTTTTCTCGTTAAATTTGACCTGATTTTTAACTCCCTACAATATTGTACTCAAATCGGAACTAAGCGAAGTGACAACTTCCAGCCGTTTCCATTTAACTGTGAAGGAGTAGGCTCGACCTCGAATGAAATAGAAGAGTGCAATTTTGCATCATCGGCAAAACTGAGGATAGGGTTTACAGTGCTATCCAACAAGTGATTAATGTATAACAAAAACAAAGTTGGTGACAAAACTGATCCTTTTGATCTTTGAGAAAGCTTTTTATCCACTTGATGGTCATCGAATCTAAGCCGTATGCCACAAGTTTACAAATGAGATTCTCATGCCAAACCTTGTCAAAAGCTTTGGATATATCCAAAGTGATTGCAAAGGCTTCTCCGTGTTGGTCAAGGACGAGATTCCATTTGTTTGTAACATACGTCAAGAGATCGGTTGTGGAGCGGCTTTCGCGGAAGCCATATTGTTTATCTGAAAATATTTTATTAATATTAAGATAATGCACCAGTTGTTGGTTAATGCATTTCTCAAAAACTTTAGCCACGGCTGACATAATTGATATTGGCCGGTAGTTTGAAGGGTCAGTTTTATCATCACCACGTTTAAGAACCGGTTGCACCATCGCACTCTTCCAGGCGTTCGGATATTTACCTTGTTTATAAGAAAGGATACAATTTTTAGTTAATATTGGAGGAGCTAAGTCACTGGCAAACTCTTTCAATATTCAAACAGGAATTCCGTCAGGTCCGGTGGCCTAATTTATATCTATTGTCTACAGGTTCCTGAAAACAATTTCCTCCGAGATGTTGACAGGATCCATTTTGGAACCACAATACGGAATTGACGGAGGCGTAACTCCATCTGGGACAACTAAGGTCGAGTTCGAAATGAAGACGTTTGCCAGTAAGTCGGCCCGTTTGCCAGTAAGTCATGGATCCGCAACCAAAGCACCATCTGCACATTTCAATGCTGAAATAGATGTTTTAGAAATATTGGTAACCAATGCGAACATCTGGTAAAAGTTGCGATCGTAGATTTTTAACTCAGATTTTTTTACAGTTGTTACGTGTGGCCTTATATTGATCAAACGAAATTTCGTTGCGTTTATATTTCTTGTGAACAGATTTATTTTATCTGGCTGCTTTCGCGACGAAATAAAAAGATTTTAAAATTAGGATTGGGATTGGAAAAGGATGATGGGATATATTTACAGTCCAGCCTGTTAAGTTGGACACCTTTTTATCTTGGACACCTGACTAACTTGGACACTTTTGCATGGCATCGACACAAATATATTACAAAAATACCTTTATAACTTGCGCACCTGTCTAACTTATAAGAACACTTTTAGTCAGAGCACTTTTTTTTACCAAAGAATATCGCATTAGTTTTGTTTTCTGTATCCCATTTTAACCGTATATTGTGTGCATTTCGATAGGAGAAAAGTCGTTAGATTTACTGCAACGTTTAAATGGTTACGATTACGATACATTTTTAAGATAAGTAATGAAACATAAATAAATAAATATGTCCATATGTTTCGCTTAATTTTTTTTCACATTTTTGAAATCTAGTAACATGAGCCGTAAAGGTAAAAAATTAACGAAGCTTTCAATAGACCTAAATAAACAGGTCGTTGATGAGGTAGCCAAAGGAACTTCGCATAGGAAAATTGTCGCGAAATTTAAAATAGGAAAGTCCACAGTTTCCAACATTTATAAGCGTAAAGAGTTTATATTAAATACATAGACGAATAATGTTTCAGGTTCAAGAAAACGGAAACTGAAAAATACAGCAAATGAACAAATTAATGAAGGTATGTAGCAATTTGTAAAAAAATGTAGATCAAAAAATATTCCTCTTAGTGGCCCGATAGTACAAACTCAAGCAAAACAAATGGCGACAGAGTAAAATTAGCGATTTTCAAGTAAGCAATGGCTGGCTTGAATCATTTAAAAACCGACATAATATTGTATTTCGATCTTTGTCGGGTGAGTCGGCCGATATAAATTATGACGTTGCGGACTCTTAGTTACAAAAACTTCGGAAAATTTTTAATTCGCCAGAAAATCAGTTCAATGCTGATGAAATGCTGATGTACCGACAATTACCTACTAAATCTTATGTCGTAAAAGGAGAAAAATGCAAATGTGAGAAGCTGGCCAAAGAGCGTATAAGCGTACTATTATGTGACCATTCAAAAAATCCAAGAGTGTTTAAAAAAAATAACATACGGGTGGGTAGATCATTTGCCAGTTGACTATTTTCACAATCAAAAGGGATGGATGACAGCAAAAATATGTCAAGAATGGCTTGTGGGAATTAATCGAAAGATGAAAATTGCAAACAGAAAGGTAGTTTTGTTGGTCGATAATGCCTCAAGTGAAATCATCAGAATATGCCACTGTCACATATCCGCATACATATCCGCATTTTTACCACCGAATTAAACGTGTGCTGTTCAACCTCTTGACCAAGGAATTATTCGTTCTGTCGAAGCGAGTTACAGGAAACATTACCTGCAACATGTTGTGCTCAACCTAGACAAATGAGAGTCATCAAAACAGTTTTCCACATTAGTCAATGTCCTTGATGCTATTAGATAGATTACAAATGCTTGGAATGATGTATCAACACAAACAATTGAAAAGTGTTTTAGACAATGTGATTTTACAAATGTTCCAACAAACGAACAGGATATCGGGAGGGAAACTAATAACCAGGACTTTATTGGCTATGAACGCTGTTACAATACACTACCGCCACAAATTAAAAGTAAATATCGCAACCCCAACTCATATTTTAGATTGGGAGGACAACATCATCCATCATGAAGAGATCGAAGAAAACCTGGAGCAAATTACGAGCAATATCATAGCATCTAGTTTAAGTACCACCGAAGCTGTAGTGATTGATTGTTTGACCAGCGATGATGAGGCACAATTTGAAGAAATAGATCCTGTTCTTACATTTAAAGAAGCTATTGTTTGTGCGGAAAAATTAATTAAATTTACTTCAACTCACAATATAGAGGTGGTAAACGATTTACTTGACATTGTTACCAAAATAGAAGCTACAGGAGCCCAGTTGGCAAATTAACAAAAACAAACAACTATTTGTGATTATTTTACGCAAACATAATCTGATGAATAAAGATAGTAAAGATTTGCGTAAGTTTAAACTTTGCATTACAATTGAATTATTGTACGTTACGTACATACATATATTTTATTTTTTTGTGTTTGTATTTACATAACTATGTACATAGATTGAAATATACATACAAATTGGATTCTTTTTTATTAATTCCTATGAAATTTCTTTTAAAAAAACTGAATTTTTAATCATTACATATGTATTTCGATTTTCCGCAAAACCTTTTGAAGTTGGTCACCTTAATAAGTTGGTCAATTTTTTCGGAACCACGAGTGTCCAACTTAGACAGTTTCATTCCATGTAGAACGGTTTCGGTGAAATTGGAAACGGCGTCGTCTATTTGATTGTTATAAAAACAATGGCTCTCCCACGGGAAATGTTGAAAAAATGACCATAACCCTTCATTGTCAGCCTCGTTAAAATGTCATAGACGCCTTGGCTGAGAATTTCCAATTCCAGCCTCGACACGCGCTTCCATGGATTGCGGAATTGTTGTAAGACAAAGATCCAGTATATTTCAGTATATCACAGTATATTTCAAACAAATCAATAAATATGCAACAAGATAGGTGAAATGTGCCCATATATGACCCATATTATCCATATGAAGCGATCCCCAAACGGAGACTGTGGATACTTGTTAATACCACGTTTTGGGGTGTTGAGTTAAATTTTCGATTTTTTTAATTTACTCCTATTAGAAGAGATTTGGGCAACATTCGGAAATATAGGTGAAATAACAAAATCTCTTTGTTGAATAGTAAAATGAAACATAAATAAAATAAAATTATTTTCCCAAGAAATAGAAAGATATACATATTATATTTTTCGTTATCGCTCCTAAGGAAAGAAACAAAACTAAATTGTATTTCTTTTCTTACACAAAGCGAAATTAAAGCCTGATTTCCATTATGAAAAATATATGTACTGACAAAATAGTGAAAGTAGGATAAAAATATAATTTTTGCGTGTAAAGGCCCTATTCCATGAGAAAAATTGACTGTCAGTAAATATTAAAATGGGACAATAATATAGATTTTATAGTAGTGTAAGTGAAACAGAAAGCTATCTCAGTCAAACTTGACTGGAAAAATATTTGTGTTAGTGGTAGTGTGACTGCCATAAAAAGTATAAAATTGAATACTTTTATTGCAGTCACACTCAGCCTTCTACATAAAATTTGTGTAAGACAAGAAATTATTTTCGCACAACACCAATTTTATAGTCAATGGTCAAAAAGTCCATATATTATTTTGGTAAAATTATAATTGAATTGAAATAAAAAAATTATATTTGTTTAGCATTGTGATATTTAAAACTTAATTTTAATTCACACTTAAAACAAAATCCAAGAATGAATAATTAATGATTTTTTTGGTTATGGTTTCTTAAATAGCAGTCAAAATTGTACTATAATTTGCTATAAATAAATAAATAAACAATAACGTTGTCTTTGTCTTTTAGTTGGAGTTTTATAATTATTTTCTTTTTTCCTCTTTTTTGCCTATCAGTCAATTTTTCCCATGGAATAGAGCCTTAATAAAATATAAGAGTGCGAGAGAAATAAAAACATTTCCAGTATAAAAAATTTATTCAGTACTGAATAAATTTTTATGGTTACTGATAAAATTATTATACAAAATATATCAAGAGAAGTATTTTTTATTCAGTACTGGAAAAATATTTTATAGGAAAAATGTATTTGGATGAGAAATCGTTTGTATGACGTCAAAATGAATCATTTTATAGTAGTTATTTTATGGTCAAATAATAATTTAAACATTTCGTTTTGTGTCATTCATCTTAATTCATTGTGGAAATAGTGAATAATTATGTTAAGTTTATTTTTTTTTAATTTATTGTTGTAGATGCAAAGTGTTTTTTGTCTCCTTTTTTCAAAAACAAAAAAAAATGAAATTAATTGGTTATGTTACAAGCATCTGTCAAAATATATCCACTATAAAAAAAAGAAAAGTAAAAAATGATCTCTGTCACTCTAATGGTATTTTTGATTTTTTTCTCGCTTTAGTTTTTTCAGTAAAAAATACTGACAAAATTTTTTTCATAATAGAAATTAGAGAAGGGAAAGAAAAATAAATTTAAACACTGTTAAGCCGTTTATTAGTCTTATTCTAGTTCCCGTTATAGGTCGAAAATAGTCTAATGCTTCTCCTAATTTTTTTTCATGTGGAGTATGTCCAAGTATAATTAAAGATTATTTTACATAAAGATGACCCATTAAGCAAAGATTTAGAGTATCGACGGTTTTTTTTTGTTTTGTTTGACTATAGCACAGAAGTACCCGTCACTATGTAGTGGCACCCGGAATTATCTATATATTTTAAAATGTTACTCTGATTGAACTATCTTTATATTATATAATAATCTTTGGTTTAATTTTATATATTATGAGTGATAAAGATGAAATGACTTCATTTTTAATACTTATGCCATTGGCTTATATTACTATGTATTTGAGTGGGGGTTTAACTCAGATCAAATTTAACGAGAAAAAAATACAAATATGCACGTTTTGGCGTTAAAGAAGTCACAAAAGAGTATTCGTTGGGTACCCTTTTATGGTAAAAAGACACGTACTCAATTCGTCTGCTTGGTGTTCAGATAAGCAACAATTTAAAATGGAATGAACACATTATCGCATTGGCCAAATCAGTATCACGTAAACTCGGGTTTCTCAATAGATGCAGACGGTTTTTTAAATCGCATCAGGTTCTCCAAATATATAAAACCTTTATTAGACCGTGTATAGAATATTGCTGACAAATTTGGGGTGGAGCATATGGCATTGTTCTCCATGTTGCTGAATAGAGTTCAGCGGCGTGCCATCCGAATAATAGGAAACTCCAGACTTACGAAAGATCTAGACAGCCTACAACACAGCAGAGAACTCTGAGTGTTCTATAGATTAATAAATGATAAATGCTCTGCAGAATTAAACGAGAAAATACCACCATTTGTTACGCCAGGACGAGTAACATGAGGAACGGTTAGTGCACACAGGTTGTAACGATTCGCAAAACTTGACAAATTAACACCCGCCCTGTTGTAAATTTATTACCAATTTCTTTGTATTTTTCTCCCGTAGTGTTTATACGTTTAGAAATTCAAAGTGGTACTTAGATATAATAACACACAAGGTTACACAAAATTATTATTTTTTTTCGTTTTCTGTAATAAAAAAAATTGGCGAGAAATTTGCTATAGGTAAATTGTTAAACTGTAAACTGTATAGGTAAATTGTTAATTGTTAAAATTGAAATTTAAAGGTGGAAAGAAAAAAATTAACTGGTGGGTCGAGACAGTCGTTGATTGTGAGATGCGATAAAGTTAAAATCGCTTAAAAATATAAAGAAAAAAAATAAATAAAAGGTTAAAAACAAAAGGAATGAAACATATAGTTCATTTTAAATAAAACTGAATTTATACTATTATGATAATAATAAGTAAAAATATTAATATATGGATAAAATTGGCTATTTATACGGCATTAAACAATGAATTAATAAAATAAAATTAATAATAATAAAAGAAGAAAACTCAAATATAAGTGTTTTAACAATTTTCCGATATGATCCAGTAACAAAAAAAGAAAAAGGTGTTACATATACATATTATATATATTATATAGCAGAACGTTAAATTGCAAAATAACAACGAAGAAAAACAAATCTAACCATGCATTGGTGTGTTATGCGCGTAATGCAATTTAACCACACTATGTTACTCACAAAATAAAACAACAAATTTGCACTTGTATATTTAAATTCATTACATAAAATGCATTAATGATTTTATTATTATGAACAATTAAAATTAATTTATAATAATTATGTATATCTTTTATTAGAAAAAGGAATAGTAATTTATATTCCCAAAAATTAATATGATGAAATAATACTGTACTTATTGTGTACAATTATCGGCTGTGCTGACCTTACTCGATGAGATCCGTATTCAAAAGAAAGATTTTTGGACATATTGATAAATGTTATAATAGTACTTATTATGGTACTTATTATGTACTAGATTTAATACTTAACCATAATAACCCTTTCAGCCGAGTGGTCACACAACACCTCCCTCCGTAGTCTTAAGATGGTACTCTTAAGTCTGAATGAGTTCAGAAATAAACTTAAACTATATATAAACTTAACTAAGATAGTGAAATTTCAAATTATAATTCAATTGGTGTTTGCTTATTTTGAATAGAAATTTAAGTAATTAATATAAAATTTAAAAAACTAAATAAAATCTTCAAATTAATTTTGATATTAAAACCGGATCATTCATCAAAATGTTTCAATCTATTGTTATGTACAATCTTAGTTGAATTTCCGATTTTGATTGACGTATTTTCAGGTGAGATTATTTGTTGTACTTCGTAAGGCCCTAACCAGAACTTAGCCAAACTTTGAATGTCTACTTTCATTTTTCAAGAATACTAGATCGCCAACGTCATACTTTATAGATTTAGAGTTTTTGTCGTAGTAAGTCTTAGATTTTTCCTTAGATTGCAGTATATGATTTTTAGCGATTTCAAAAGATTGTTGCATTTTATATCTTAAATCAAAATAATAATCATCGTAATTATAAACGATATCACGAGAATGGGTAAGTGAACTAGGAATCTGTGGTTTGCAACCGACAATTAGTTCGAACGGTATAAATTTCGTAGTACAATGTGGAGTTGTATTGTAACAGAATATAGCAAAAGGCACCCATGAATCCCAATCTAAAGAATCAGGGTTGCTATAGTGACGAAGAAAATCTATAAGAGTTTTATGAGATCTCTCCAGAGCTCCATTCGATTGTGGGTGATATGCGGTTGTATTTAGCTTTTTTATTTTGAATAACTTAGCTATTCGTGAAAATAAGTCACTCATGAAATTTGATCCCTGATCAGTAAGAATCGACGAAGGAATACCGAAAACACAAATAAAATTTTCTACAAATGCACGGGCGACTGTCTCAGTTTCCTGATTTTGAATAGGCACAGCTAACGAAAACTTGGTTAAATCGTCTTGCATTGTAAGGATAAATTTATTATCATTATGAGACGTGTTTAATGGACCAACTATATCTAGAAATAGTTTTTCAAATGGTCGAGTGGAAGTAGTAGTGATTTTCATGGGCATTTTATTAGATAGACGAGATTTATTGATTTGGCAAGATTTACAATTTTTAATTATTTTAGTGAGTTGACTTAGCATATTTGGGAATCTATAAAATTTACGTAACCTATTATATGTACGGTAAATACCTTGATGGCCTCCAGTTACACTATGATGAAATTCATTAATTACAGTTTCTATTTCAGATTGGTCAGTCAACTCAACAATATCTTTCTTAACGATAGATTTGTCGTTCTCTGACATTTGACCCTTATCATCAGTAATAGTTTGTCGTAATTTTTGTGCTCTGGTAAGAACATTGATATTAACCTTATCATTCAGTGGTTCTATGTGGATACGACTTAAGCAGTCAGCGTTCGTATTAAGTTTTCCGGCCTTGTGGATTATTTTAAATTGATACTCCTCTAGTTTAATTCGCCATCGAATAAGTTTTGAAGATGGATTTTTAATACTACATAACCAGACTAAAGGTTTATGGTCAGTAACAACAATAAATTCTCGACCATAAATGTAAGGACGAAAATGATTGACAGCCCAAACTACGGAAAGTAATTCTTTCTCAATAGCAGCGTAATTCTTTTCTGCTTTATTCAAAACGCGGCTAGCAAATGCAATCGGCATATCGACGTTTTCTATCTGTTGCGATAGTACGGCACCTATAGCCATATCGCTTGCATCACAAGTGATTGTAAATTGTTTGGCGAAATCAGGTCGCGTTAAAATTAGTGAGGAACAGAGTGATTTTTTCAATCGGTTGAAACTTTCTTCACAAAATGCATCCCAATTAAAGGCAACATCTTTTTTTAAAAGTTGAATTAAAGGCTTTGCGATCTCGGAAAAGTTTGAAATAAACCGACGATAATATCCAGCGAAGCCTAAAAAGGATTTGACTTCTTTTACAGATTAAGGAACCTGATATTGGGTAACTACAATTATTTTCTTAGGATCTGGTTTGATTCCTTCTGATGTTATAATGTGACCCAAATAAGTAATTTCCTTCCGTAAGAACTGACATTTATTTGGATTAACTTTTAAATTATGTTGACGAAAGCAATCAAAAACTTCTCGTATTTTCGAGTTGTGGTCATTTAAATTACAGCCATAGACAACTACGTCGTCTAGGTAAACAAAACATTTAATACCATTAAGTCCACTTAGTACACAATTCATTAACCGTTGAAAAGTCGCCGGTGCACCTTTCAAGCCAAATGGCATTCGTGTGAAATGGTAATGCCCAAAAGTGGTACTAAAAGCGGTTTTATTTCTATCTTCTTCATCTAATGGTACTTGATGGTAACCATCAGCTAAATCTATTGAGCTAAAGTAGGAACTTTTCCCAAGTTGATCCAGAATATCGGTGATATTCGGTAGAGGAAAACTGTCACCTATCGTAACGTCGTTTAATTTTCTATAATCGACTACGATGCGCCATTTTTTCTCGTCCGTATCCGATTTTTTCGGAATAACCAACAGAGGAAAATTCCATGGAGATTTGCTGGGCTCGATTACGTTACTTTTTAACATTTTCGAAATTTGTGAGTTAATTTCAGATCTTTGAGATTGAGGTAAACGATACGGTCGTACATTAATAGGACTACTATTTGAAAGAGTTGGAATTTTATGTGTAATAGTGTCAGTAACCGTTAAAATATCACCAGGTAATAGAAAAATATCGTTATAATCTCGACATATTTTCAGAATGGAAGATTTTTCTTCGGAATTCAAACTATCAGTTTGAATAGTGTTTTCTAAAACTTCTAACCGATTGGCTAGGTAATCACTGTATGATTCAATTTGAAATATCTCATAATTTTCCAAAGGAAGCAGGTTAAGATCAATGGGTGTAAACGCGTATGGTTCATCTGTGGTATTTACAATACTTAAGGTCATTAAATTATTTTCTTTTTTGATTAAAGAATTCCCGATATAAATTCCAGTTGCTATTTCTTTCGAACAGCATAAATATTCTTTGTTGTTGCTGTAACTGGAATTAATTTGAACTAACTTTTCAGATCTAGGTGGAATAATATTCGAAGGTGCGGAGCATAATTTTAAACAGAACATATCCCCCTCAAATGGAATTTTAATAGAATTATTTTGAAAACCTAACTGATATTTAAATTTGGAGAGAAAATCTTTCCCCAAGATACCACAGCGTGGTATTGGAAAGTCATCTTTTATGATGTGAAATTGATGAGAGATTTGATGTGATGCGGATAATTCAATTTGTACATCACACATAGCTAAGGTTTGTATGAGATCGTTGGATATACCTTTCAAAGAGCATTTTAAATTAGGATAGCATATGGTATCGCGTTTAATAAAACTTTTTTTTATAAGGCTTATGTCAGCTCCCGTGTCAACTAAAAGAAATAGTGGATTAGTATTGGCAATATCTAGTTTTAGTTTGACATATTTTTTATTGACATTTGAATTTGTTATAAGAATCGATTCAACAATTGTGATAGAATGATTTAAAGGGTATTTATTTTTATTTATTATGTTTTCATCGGGACACGATTTTAGATGTCTTGAACTCGGCAAGTCGTGTCGTTCTTGTTGAGTTCTTGATAGTTTTCCTGTTTATCAGTTGTACTGAACAGATTTTTATTGGCATTAGCTATTCTGCGTTTGAAGCAGTTATTGATTCGATGACCAGGATTTTTACAATAAGTACACACATAAACTGGCTTTACCGTATGATTAGGTAGATTCAAAGGGACGTTTTGGCCTTTAAAAGAGACATTAGGCTGTCGAAATGGTGTGGAATTTGTGAAGTTAGGTGTCTGCAAACCTTGTGTTTTTGGAAAACTGTAAGTATTAGAATGATAAGATTGTTGCTGTCTAGGGTTCCGAAGGTAACATGAAGACGCTGTATGACCCAATTGGAAACACAACTGACACTTAATCTGTTGTCGAGAAGATGATATAGAGTTAGTTTTTTGTTTGTGGAGCTTGTAAGCTAATTCTTCTTCACACGCCTTAGTTACTGAGTCCTTGAAGTTATCAAATCGGCAGGCTTTGACTATTAATTTTATGTTTTCATGGAGACCCTCTTGGAACGCACGTAAGGCAGTTTTAGAGTTGATACTTTTAATCACTTTAGCAGCATCATTTCCTTCAGTTCGTATGCATGCTTCATTTAATTTGGATAAAAGTTCTTGAATTCGACGAGCATAATCTTTAACGCATTCGTCTCGTTTTTGATAAATGTTGACGAGTTCTAATTGTAAGTGTTCACTTGAGTATAATTCAGAAAACTCGTTATTTAGGTCGATTTTTAATTCATCCCATTTAGAATATTCATTATATTTAAAAGTTTGCTCGAAAGCAATGTCTATTATTTTAGACTTCAATAAACTTATAAAACTAGGAATATCTTTATCGGAAACAACTTTATTAACTGATTCACAACAAGCAAGAAAATGTTGTAGCTTAGAGGAATCACCATCAAAACTGGGAATTAATTTTATCGCGTTATCTAATTTAAACGACATTGTAGTGGAATAATCGTCTTCGTGTTTGTTTAGTGAAGTTTGTGGTACTTTAGAATATTCGGTTAAAGTACCCGGATTCAATTGTTCGGATGTTTTCAGATCTTGATCAATTTGATTGATATCAGTTTTGATTTCTCGTTTATTTTTACAATCTGATCTTAACCGCGCACGCGAACTTTCGCTCATTAATTTGAAATTTTTATATAGTTTTAGGAAGTAGTACAGGGTACGGTTACACTGATAAGCAAACGATAGAATTATAAATTAAAAATTCACTAACCTTTACACAAAAATAAATTTTTTTTTTTTTGTTTCTTGTTGTTGTCCAATCTCCGAAATGTTGATAGTTGAGTTAAATTAGATGTGTAATATGATGAATGATGTTAATTTAGTTTCAATTTGATGACTATATGATACGCAATGTTGATAATGTTGTTTTTGATTTCCAAGTATGTTGGTTGTCTCAAGCGTTGTTATATGGTTCCAAGTAATGTTAAGATGTTCCGAAATGATCCGCAGTATTCAAAATTATTTTTTTTTTGCATATGTTGAAATATTGTTTATATCGCTGGATTTTAAATACTGTTGATAGTAACTGTAGAAGTTCAGCAGGATTAATATAGTTTTCAGCTTGGTATTTTACAACGTGTTTGTTTAATTGCGAGCATAGGTCAGCACAAAAAAAAATTAATTTCAAACCGGTAATTTCGAATTTGTAAAGTTAAAAAAAATATCAATTGTTCAAATATTTCGTATGAATGAAATTTAAGTTTTATTATTGTTTATGAGTGAAGTACTTAATGGTGGGTTATAGAATTATTCATTGCACAAACACAAATTTTTTATTTTGGTACAGAATCCTTTGGCATTTTTAGACCGTGGGATCCCACCGCTGCCACCAATTTGTTATGCGCGTAATGCAATTTAACCACACTATGTTACTCACAAAATAAAACAACAAATTTGCACTTGTATATTTAAATTCATTACATAAAATGCATTAATGATTTTATTATTATGAACAATTAAAATTAATTTATAATAATTATGTATATCTTTTATTAGAAAAAGGGAGGTTCAGTGTTAGTCGTCACACTGAGTGGACGTGTTTTTTTTCCGCTCGGTGTTTAATTAAATAAAATAAATTCGTTTGTGTATGTGTGTGTTTGTGGCTTAAACTCGGGAATCGCAGATGAGTATCGCTATTATATTTTATTATATTTAATATTAAATTATATTTTATTATATTATATATTGCATTGCATTATATATTTAGGTTTTTGTGTTTTGTGTTTATATTATAGTGGATTTGCATATACCGTATTTGTGTGTGTCAGTTTACATCGTGTATACATTGCCAGTAACGGTATTCGTATATACATCAATTTCATTATCACACACACACACACAATTTTTCCGTTGCAAACGATTGAATGCGACGCGTGTGTTTTTGTTTTGTTTCGTTTGACGAGCAGCCAATCCCATAATTCGATCCTAATATATTTCCCTTTCCTCTGGATGATTTCTATATTTTGTTTTATGTTTCAAAATTTACATATCAAGATATACACTGAGGGGAATTTTGGAGATTTCGAATTGTAACGCGTTCACTGCAAGTGTATGTGTGTATTTTATATAGCACGTTATTTTGTTTTGTTTTCTTCTCTATTCAAATTTCTATTATGTATTAACATTCTGCAACGGTTGCATTAGTCAAATAAATTCTAAATATTTGACTATGTATTTATCCCTTTTGTTTTATATATTTTGCTTATATATAGAACAATACCATTGCAATGCGTATACGGGCAATCAATGCATGTATAGAATAGATACATACAGGTTTGATCTTGTTTATATTTGTGTACATATAATCAATGCGTTAATATAAAATATCAATGCATACAGTGTTGGTTAGATGATTTTGTTTGTTTTGTTTTATATTTTGTGCAGGTGTTCACTTGCACGTGAAAAAGAACAAATCATTTTAAAAATATATATTTATACATAAATATCGGTACATACAGCAAACCTTTCATATCGATGGATTTACTATTCAAAAGTTTTGAAAATGATGTTTTCGTATCTTATATCAAAATAAGACTATATCTATAAGACTATTGAGGTTTTAATGTAGTGCCATGTATATTAATGGTAGAATTGACTGAAGATTGTTTTAATACGATCACTACCACTATATGATCATTATATTGACGATAATATATACGATCAGTAAATATCCTATTTGTTGCCGAGATTTGAATTGGCTAAAATGTTGAAGTTCAATTTAGCAGATGCTTATTCATATATTAAGAAAGTGGTGTTTTAAAGGAACGGTTAATATTCCTCTTGATTTGATTTTGTCAATAAAGTCCACAATTTTGCTCTTGCGTATGTACTTGACATACCTTCATATACCATAGTATGTTGTACTCTTAAATAACTTTTGTCTTTATTTCTATGGAAAACACTAATTTATTTAAATAATTTTGTTTTCTTTATTCATATAAGTGTAAATGAATAAGATTTCTTGAGTGACATTCTTAACATTAGATGGGGATCACTTGACCGGTGGTATTGACCAGAAAGTTTATTTTACTTTAATAAGCAGCTTCTTTTTGCTGTATAATAATTCTATTACAAACTGTTAAACTTTCTGAATCGGACGGCCGCTTTGATGATTTCTTTCATTGAACTGTAGTGTGTTATACAAGAATTCTACTTTTGTGTATTGTGTGATTGTTTGTTGTAAAACCTTAAAACGGACATAAAGATAGAATGTGTGGAACGGAATGATCGATCAGGTTAGCTAATTATGACCGCACTAAACTATTTATTTATTTAAATAGTTTCCCTTACAAACGAATTGACAATGTATTAGATCATCATATTGTATATAGAAATGCTGTCGGGTCATTACGAAAATCTATATTCCCCACGCGTTAGATGGTGATGGATTGGGAATTATAGGGACACATCTTTAAATACAGCATATGATGAGATGACCCAAAGATGTTTTTTTAAAATACTCCAGTTTAACTGTTGAGGCGATACGAATACATATGATGAATTTAGAATGGTCCTTACCTATCCAACTAACAATAATAACAAACTCAAATCCAAATGTGAAAATGATTATACTAACAATATATAATAATTTACTAATATGTAGTTAGCAATGACTCTGCTGTGGATTATCACCTTAGTCGTTTCTGTGATTGTTTCCTTTTCCCAAACCTTATATGTTGAGATGCAAGCAGGGACTGGGCCCGCATAATTTTGGAGTAAAAATTCTCAGATATCTATTTGGAACTCTCCTGAATATACTCCAGGAATATGGTAACAATCTCAGATTCACCGTAACTGGTTGGCTTGTACTCTCCTATCATATCATATCATATCTTTTATTAGAAAAAGGAATAGTAATTTATATTCCCAAAAATTAATATGATGAAATAATACTGTACTTATTGTGTACAATTATCGGCTGTGCTGACCTTACTCGATGAGATCCGTATTCAAAAGAAAGATTTTTGGACATATTGATAAATGTTATAATAGTACTTATTATGGTACTTATTATGTACTAGATTAACCATAATAATTTAATACTTAACCATAATAACCCTTTCAGCCGAGTGGTCACACAACAGGTGGTAGAACCAACCTGAGCCTTACCGAAACTGAGGAAGGTGAGACAAATGCAACAGGTGAAAAGCGCAGAACTCCCATAAAGTTCAACGTTATAAATGACTATTTGGTATAGTAACCAATCAACGAACGCAGCAAGTCTTGCGTGAACTTTGAATGGAATGTGGTGATGTAAAATTTAAAATTTTAAATTTTTTTTGTATTTAATGATAATGAAATATTTATTTGTATAACATTTATATATATATAGGGTGATTTTTTAAGAGCTTGAGAACTTTTTTTTAAAAAAAAACGCATAAAATTTGCAAAATCTCATCGGTTCTTTATTTGAAACGTTAGATTGGTCCATGACATTTACTTTTTGAAGATAATTTCATTTAAATGTTGACCGCGGCTGCGTCTTAGGTGGTCCATTCGGAAAGTCCAATTTTGGGCAACTTTTTCGAGCATTTCGGCCGGAATAGCCCGAATTTCTTCGGAAATGTTGTCTTCCAAAACTGGAATAGTTGCTGGCTTATTTCTGTAGACTAGACTTGACGTAGCCCCACAAAAAATAGTCTAAAGGCGTCAAATCGCATGATCTTGGTGGCCAACTTACCGGGCCATTTCTTGAGATGAATTGTTCTCCGAAGTTTTCCCTCAAAATGGCCATAGAATCGCGAGCTGTGTGGCATGTAGCGCCATCTTGTTGAAACCACATGTCAACTAAGTTCAGTTCTTCCATTCTTGGCAACAAAAAGTTTGTTAGCATCGAACGATAGCGATCGCCATTCACCGTAACGTTGCGTCCAACAGCAATGATTCCACCAGCGTACAAACCACACCAAACAGTGCATTTTTCGGGATGCATGGGCAGTTCTTGAACGGCTTCTGGTTGCTCTTCACTCCAAATGCGGCAATTTTGCTTATTTACGTAGCCATTCAACCAGAAATGAGCCTCATCGCTGAACAAAATTTGTCGATAAAAAAGCGGATTTTCTGCCAACTTTTCTAGGGCCCATTCACTGAAAATTCGACGTTGTGGCAGATCGTTCGGCTTCAGTTATGAAATGTCAAAGCATACTGAGCATCTTTCTCTTTGACACCTTGTCTGAAATCCCGCGTGATCTGTCAAATACTAATGCATGAAAATCCTAACCACAAAAAAATCACCCGTTATAAAGATTATATATATATATATATATATATATATATATATATATATATATATATATATATATATATATATATATATATATATATATATATATATATATATAAACATATATCTTAGATCAATTAGTTCTTATGAAGGGACACATGGTAGTGGTTATCTTTATTTATATTATTATTGTAAATCATTTTTTCTTTTTTTGTGGGGTATTCGGGTAACTGAGGCCATCTTAGTATTTTTTTTTCACCTTATTTTTTTTATTTTCCACATAAATCAGCGGTGTGTTAAGTACATATAATGGCCGCTTGGTAAATTTAAATATAATGGGATGATTGCAGAAATGGGAAAAGTGATACGTCGTTTTTATTTTGTTTTGCACACTTAGAGCAGTAAATTATTGTACTATGGCTTTCGACATTACATGAACATATATATCCCAAGCCACTGATTGCTACCCGCATCAAGAAGTGTGCCATGTGATGTCGAGGATCCCCAGCGTGAGGTGACAAGATTTACAATGAAGCTGTCGAATCTGTAACTTAATTATTATTAATTTTATTATTTATTTAAACTCCAGTCCGCACACCAATCATAGTTAAACTAAAATACAAAACTCTTAATAAATTAACTTACGGATCCTGGCTCTGTAACAATAAATTAAATTAATATGGTATGCTAGATTAAGTAGCCGTCAACCATTACGCTGATGATACCATAATATTAGAATATGTTTGTCAGAAAATCCAAATAAATCTCTGAAAACGTTTTACATTCCAAAATTATGCAACATCTTTTTTTTTAATAAAATAAACTTTACTTGTAACCCCTCTCCAACTATAATCACATTTACACTTATGTAAATAATTAATACCAAACCTTTTCTATAAATTATATTTATTATTTTTATATTAATGGTCGTGATCGGGGATGTCACTTTACTACAAATGTAGTAGATCCGCCCGACCTTCACCGCTCATTAATCTAAAAAGAACAATTAATATCGACTTCAAAAAGCACCATTAAATCCAAATACGAAACTTGATAAATTTAAATAACGCATGGATAACCCACAGTCACGTATGCACGAAATACAGGTAGGGATGCCACATACATGCAGCAAGTATGGAGCAGAAGCACCCCAAAAGTGGAGGAAATCAACCAAACATGCATCTATTAGTAGTAAACAAACTCTAACACGAGAACCCGATTGTACGCATCCAAACTACAAACTCATTCAAAGCACCCTCAACAACGGGATACCAACCTATACAAAAATAAAAATTTCAGACCTATCTCAACTGCCAACCGAAATCCATCCAAACACCCCACATTCCAGCGAATCCTTCAGCTCCCAACAAATCCCACTTGCGTTCAAAACTCTACATGCCAACAGAGGCTCCCAACCGCCACCGCGACTAGCTCAACCCTCATGCCATTCCCAATCACATCCAGCCTCGAATGTACCAAAATGTACCTTCAATAATGGAAGATACAGACTCGTGTTCTGCATCAAATGTAAACACTCCTGTCCTACGAAATGCCTGAGGATGTGTACACTTTCCTTATTACCTATATGTCACACACACGCACACTTCTGCTATACAGACGTTACCTCAACTTATTCTATTACGCACTAAAATTCGACTTCCTATCAAATGATATGAACCCGGTAAACCACAGGCCAGTTATTCGTCGTATTATTCGGAAAAAGATTATAACATTCGTGGTCGAACTAAGTCAGATAATAATATTACCAAGTGAGTTATAAGGATATATAGTTAGCAGGCCATCAACCGTCTTACGAGTGACTTTTGTCATTGTAAGAAGTCACTTTCAGAGCAATAAATTTGTCGACATGATTTCAACGCCAACGTCTGTTTTATTTGCGACTTAATTGACTAACTTGAGCCAAGCTTGAGCTCAACTTCAAAGTATACTAAGAATCAACATAAAAGAATAACTAAAAACAGGCTTCGACGACAGTTACGGAAAAAAGGATGAAATGTCTATTGCAATTCCAACCGAAAGGGCCTAACGTATCATGGGATGATATGTTAGACAGACTGTCGTTTATATATATATATATATATATATATATATATATATACATATATATATTATTTTATTAGACAAATCAAATTAATTTAGCGAACCAAGTACATAAAACCCTACACTTCTTATAATAAAAACCAAACACTTCCACGGTTTATAGTTAAATTATAATTATATTTATACAAAATAAAATAATATTTCAATATTAATTAAATAATTATATACAAAAATACATTAAACTTTTTTTATTCTGTCCCACTGTAATTTTTGTGAAAGCTCTTTTTCGAGTAGTTTCTGAAGGATGAATTTAGTGAACCCGTTTATTTATTTTTTGGCTGAGTTGGCATTATTCTTAAATGAATATTGGGTCTATGGTGTAGACCTAGTAAAACAAATTAAAGAAACAAAGTTAGAAGATAAAATCTAAATATATGTATAATAAGTATATATATATATATATATATATATATATATATATATATATATATATATATATATATATATATATATATATATATATATATATATATATATATATATATATATATATATATATATATATATAGTTATGGTGTTGTACAGCCGTAACGATATTTATTTGAGGTTCTGCGGTATTGTGGAACGAAGCACCAATAAAAGATTACACAAGCACAACTTTATTCAACACAGTGGGACTGACTTTATTAATTATAATGAACATGGTAATTACAATAAATTTGCTTTATATACTGCTGACGAGTTACAATGTATCATGCTAAATTTGGGTTAAGTTACTTTATTGCTCGATCGACATTATTATGATTATGAAATATTACTAAATATTTTATGTGAGTTCGATGTTCTGATGTTTACAAACTATGTTGGTTTGTTGCTCGAACAATATTTTATGACGTCGGACTGCTGATCGCATCATTTTTGTGGAATGGCTTCGTCGAGTTCGATGTACGGTCCTTAACTCCTCCCCCCGAAGATTTGAGCTGTCCTCAGTGAATTTTTGTTTCGTGTTAAAGAGGGATTTCCCGAATTTGCGGTAAAGGATGGTTATTTTGGCAATTACAATTAAAACCATCATAATTGTTGATTCGGCTATGGAGTGTGAGTATGTGACGATTGTTTCATGTTTCCGTTGAATATCTTTTATGTTTTTAATATTTGATTTGGTTAACATTGGTATATCCAATGTCAGAGTTTTTGTTTCGTTGATTTCAATGGTGTTAAATGGTTGAATCACGTCAATTTGATGCTTTTTACTGGTTTGATCGCTAGTAAATGATTGTGTGTTTACGTTTATTGTGCAGTCTTCAAACTTTATTAATTTAACTCCTTTCATTATGAGTGTATCATGGCCACAAGATGTATGTATTTGTGTGCCATTTTCTGATGACATGAAGAGATATTGGTCCTGTAGCAGTTCTACCTCATCTTGGTTGTTGGATTGTATTAGGTTGCAATCCGCCTTTTTATTGTTTAGCAGATTTGGTATACATGTTTTATTATTTATGGATATCTGATATCTTTGGCAATAATATGTGTTCTCTAGCAATTGACACGGTTTGGCGATGAACATATGTTTTTGTAGGTTAAGTAGGACAAAGTTAGATGGAGTTTGGATTAGGAAATTATTTGAAGGATAAGTTTTAATTTGGATGTAGGAGAATTTATCGTTCTAAAATTGTGGTATTTCAACTATAACTATTAAATTTGTGTCATTATAGTACGCTTTTAATTGAAGTAATGAATAAATTTGTTCATGAGAATGTAAGGTTACATTACCTTTTGATAATTCTGATATTACATAATTTATTTCCGTATTATCGAGTATGAATCTCGAAATTATATTAATTTTTGCATAGGTAATTATTTCGTGAATTTCTTGTGTCTGCTCTGAAAGTGTCAGTATATTGTCTTCTATTAATATGTAGTAGTGGTTAATTGTTAGTTTGTCGAGATATTTGTTCTCATCCTGTATACTTTTTTCTATATAATCTTTCACCAATAAGCTCATGTTGTTTATTGTATTCGTCATATTATCGAATCGGTCATTTATTAAGTCGTTGATTTTGACCTGTTCGTTTAGTCGGTCAATTAGTTCGAATTGTCCGTCCTTATTTATTTGTAATGAGTTTTGTATTTCCTCGTAGTCGTCATGATCCAAATTACCTGTAATAGATTTTATGAAAGTCCCTAGCGGATTGAAAATTCCTCGTTTTCGTCTGTCTGGGATATATGGTAATATATTTGTTAGCGATCGTTTGACTGCTTGAAATTTTCTATGGAGTATCCCTAATCTATATGTTTCTTTCATTATTTTGTCCCTCAATAATGTTTCAAATTGTTCTATTGATTGTTGTACTGTGTTGAGATTTGTTTCCAAATCTTTTAATTTTATAACATGAAATAATTTTACATAAGATGTAATTATTTTTGCTTCGCCGAGATTTATACCCACTAATCCTTTATTGTCTCTTAGGTCGAATGCCTCTAGTCCCTTTCGTTGGGATGACCTATTGACGAGAGAAGGTTTAATTAGTTTTTTACTTTGCGAATTTTGTTCTTGTGGACTGAGCGTTTATTTGTCAGTAATGTTACGTCTCTATCCTGTTTTACCGTGTGCGGTATATATTTTTGTTGAAATTTATCACGTGTAGTGATTTTTTCGAAAATTCTATCTCCTTGGAAGAATGTCTCTGGTGAATCACGTGTAGTGTTTAGTTTTTCTATTGTCTTTGCTTTAGACAGGTTATTTAACTTGGCGATGTGTTCAGCTATTGTTAAATATTGGCGTCTAATGCGAGACAAGTAATCATTGCCTGTTTCCTCCATATTGTCAGTTAGACTTTTTATTAATATGTGACCTCTATGAAGTTCGAACGGCGTTAATTTAGTTGCTTGGTGGATGGCGTTGTTATACGCGAATATTGCTTCATCCATTATTTTTGTTTAGATAAGTTTTTATCCTGGGCGTGTATTATTCTCACTAGTTCCGTTAAGGTTGAGTGTAGTCGCTCGATGGTTGAATTCCCGTTTGAGGATTTTGCTGTTGTAGTATGAAGTTCAATTCCTAACATTATAGAGAAATCCCTAAACAGTTGTGATGTGAATTCCGTGGCAGAATCCAGCACTAATGTTTTTGGTAAGCCCTCTGGGCTAAACAATTTCATGAATTTTTCTATCATTGTTGTAGATTTTCGATCGCGAATCTCTATTGCTGCTGCGTAGCGAGAGAATTTATCTATTAGAGTGAGAAATGTTTTCCCTGATAAGGCGAATGTGTCTCCGTGTAGGATTTCCATCGGACCATTTGGAGTTTGAGAGAGCTTGAATTTTATATGCACAGGTTGCCTCTCATATTTGTTTTGGTTACAGATATCGCAGTATTTTATAAATTGCTGAATCTGCTTCCTAATGTTGGGGAAATAAAAAAGTCTTTTTATCTTTTCATAGTTTTCTTGAACGCCCCTATGGTATGGATTATGTTCATTTGACACTATTTGCTTTTGCTCGTTAATATCTTCGACATCCATTTTTATTGAGGTTACTCTAACTATTTTATATGGTTTTTCTGTGCAAACTTCTTTAAATAGTTTAAAAATGTCATCGTCAGTAAGTACTGCCGTGATTTTTTTTTCTTGTTTACATAACTATTTAAAATTATTTTTATGTCGGTTTTATTAAAATTCGACTTCTTAATGCGGTGGTTTCTATTGAATAGTACCTTGGTTTATTCGACCATTTTATCGCATTTTTCGTCTTTTAAAATGACGAGTTGATGTTGAAATTCGTTCAAGGGTGAGCTTGAAGTTGGAATTTCTTTATTTGATATCGTGACATCATCATGTCCGATATCGATGTTATTTAAATTACTAATTGCTTTTTGAACTTCGTAATTGTTTTTATTTTGATTGCTAGCTTTATTCTTAGAGTGCTGAACTACTATTGTAGTGTTTGTCTCCGTATTTACTTCAGGTATCGAATCTTTATTATACGAAAAATCTTTTGATTCCAGTTGTTTATTTAATTCTATACGAGAAAGTGCGTCAGCATTGGTATTTGCTGTGCCTTTTTTATATGATATTGTATAGTCGTACTCTTCTAGTGCTAACCGCCACCGGATGAGTTTTGAAGTTGGATCTTTGGTGTTGAATAACCAAAGTAGAGGTTTGTGATCAGTTACTATCAAAAATTTTCTTCCGTAAAGGTAGGGACGGAAATATTTTGTTCCCCAAACTATCGCTAAACATTCTTTTTCAATAGTTGAGTAATTACATTCGGTTTTTGAAAGAGTGCGTGATGCGTACGCAATTGGAAGATCGCTTCCATTAAATTCTTGACTCAATACTGCCCCTAGTGCGTAATTTGACGCATCGGTCGTTAGTAAAAAGTTTTTTGTGAAATCTGGATATTTTAAAATTGGTTCTTTCATCAACATGTTTTTACATTGCTCAAAGCAATCTGTGAATTGTTTATCGTGGTATATCACAGCTCCTTTTGTTAAACATGACGTGAAGGGTTTGGTTATTTTTGAGAAATCCTTTATGAATTTCCGATAATACCCTATCAGACCTAGAAATGATTTTATTTCTTTTTGATTTGTGGGGAGCTTTAATTGTTTTATCGTTTCAATTTTCTTGGGATCTGGAGTTACTCCCTCGGCTGTTATTATATGTCCAAGAAACCCTATAGATTTCTGTAGGAAATATGTTTTCTCTATTTGTATTTTGAGATTTGCATTTTGCAGTTTAGTGAATACTTGTTGTAGATTTAGGATGTGTTCCTGTAAGCTTGTACTATAGATGATTATATCATCCATGTAACACAGGACGTTTTTACCTTGTAAGTCACCCAGGACGTTGTCCATCACACGTTGAAATGTGCTCGGCGCATTTTTCAACCCGAATGGCATTCGAGTGAATTCAAAATGTCCATTTGGTATTGAGAAACCTGTTTTTGGTATATCACTACTTCGTATTTCAATTTGGTGAAATCCTGCTGCAAGATCTACTGTCGAGAAATATATTGCCTTGCCCATTTTATCAAGAATACTCTCTATGTTGGGTAGAGGATATTTGTCGTCAATGGTCTGGGCGTTTAATTGGCGAAAATCTACGACCAATCTCCATTTTTTATTCCCCTTTTCGTCCGGTTTCTTTGGTACCATCCATATAGGAGATGACCAGGGACTATAGGAAGGTCTAATAATACCATTTTTTAATAGCTTGTCGATTTCTATTTTGATTTCTTTCTTTTGGCTCTCGGGATGCCTGTACTGTTTTATACAGTGTGGTTTCTCCCTGAGTAAGTTGATTTCATGTTTCACTGTATTAGTGAAGGTTAGTTTTTGGCTTTCATCGTAGAAAATATTTTGGAATTTTTTGCATAACTCTAGAATTAAGTTTTTTTCCTCAGAATTTAACTTATCCGTTCGGATTTTTGATTCGATATTGCATACCGTGGGATTACTTGATATATGGAAATTAATCTCATGAAAATGCTGATTAAATTCGCTTACTTTGATAGGACTCAATAGACAAAACTGTTTGTCTTCCGAGCTCGTGTTCATAACTTCCACTATTGATTTGTATGGTGAGCTCGTTTTATATATCCCCTCTTGTATTTCTAAATTATTTATTAATGTGAGATTATTTATATAAATGTTTCCTTTCCCTATTGTTACAGGTACTTCTATTAATTTTTTCGTTTTCCCCGGTACAATTGTACTGGGCACGATTGATTTTAATTGATTATGAATTTTTATTGAAAATTTTGGTGTTTCTAGAATATTTTTTGTTATATTTATTTGTGCATGAAGTTTTTGCAAGTTTTCGTACCCTATTAGGCCGTCAAATATTTTATAGAATTTGAGTACGTAAAATTTAAGTTCCATCGGAATTTCGTTAAATTGTATTATTGTTTCGTATTTTATTTCCGTGGAGGATAATACGGCTTGAACAGTAAATTTAACTTCCCTGGTTTTGTTTATATTAAATAGATGAGAAAATTTTGGGTCGATATATGATTTATCGGCACCTGTATCGATTAAAATTTTTAATATTTCTTTGTTTATTGTTAATAGAATGAAGGGCAAATAGGTTTTCACATTAATTTTATTTAAGTAATTGATGTCAGGTCTGAGGCATCGTCTATAAAATCCTCATTTTGCTGTTCTGACTCAATATTATTTATATTCTCCTGTTTTATGAAAGTTCGTGGAGTAAATTTTTTGCTACGATAAGGCTGATTATGATCTGGTTGATATGATTTATCAGTTTCTTGCTTAATGTTATTTTTATCAAATTCTGGTTTTCTATCAAACGATTTCACTGGCGTTGATGCTCGTGTGAATTTTTGATTAAATTTCGGTTTTTGCTGGCTTGTTTGTTTCAATCTTTGTATGCTTTGCTCCTGCTGCACTAACGAGTATGCAGTTTGGAGATTAGCTGGTTGAGATGATCGTATTGTACTTCCCAATGGTTCTGAAAGACTTGCCATAAACACCGTTAGGCCAGTTGCCTGATGTTGTTTGATCAGTAGATCGGTTGTAATTTGATCAAATCCCTGTGTTTGGATTTTATTTGACAACAGTGTGAGTATTGATTGAATTTTCTCAAAGAGCTTGTGTGGCTCTAAATTTTGTTTTATTAAAGAGAATAACTCGAGTTGCAAATTTTCAACAGATCTAGTGTCGGCATACGTTGCAATTAAATGATTGCGTATTTTTTGCCAATCTGATATAACATTATGTGTGGTTAAAGATTGACTTGCCACTCCAGTAATTTTATTTCGGATGTTTTGGATAATTATTTTGTAGCTAGGTAATGCTACCATTGGTGCACATAGTTTGACTACTTCATCCACCGAATTTAAGAAATGATAAAGTTCATCACGTTTACCAGAAAATATAGGTAAATTTTTTGTGATAATATCAACTTTAAAATAGTTTAATATTTGTTCCTGTTCGTCCATTGCTTTTTGCATTCGAAGCTCGCGGGAATTTATAACTATTTTTGGTTTAGTAACTTGTTTTTCTTCTTCGCGTTTTACTTTTTAAGCTAAAAATTTATCTAACTTGTCGGTACTGTCTTTAAACGTTTCTAAATTTAATGATTCGACTTGTTTACTGACACTTTCACTAGAAGATTTTTGTGGGGTATTATAAGGCATGAGTTATTAACGAATTTATATTTTAGACAATTGTCCCCGATTGATACAAATTTTAATATAATATTTCGAAAGATCCCGATTTTAGGTTTCAATCGTTTGTTCAAAAGGTTCCGATTTTAGGTTCCAATTGATTTATTTTTACAAGCGTATTAATTCACTTGGGTTCACTAATTTATTAATTCACAATTTTACACCGATATGATAAATGTTAGTTTTATTTAGGAAAGTGTTAGGAAATACATATGAATTTCTTACCGTATCAAAGCTATTATTGCTAGAAATAGTTCCAATTTCATCTCTATGTTGATCAGGCACAAAAACGCGGTTTTACTTTTCACGATATTTTTATTAACACTATGAGTTTAAATACTTAGGCAATTTTTTATTTAACTTTTAACTGCGCCAGTTATGGTGTTGTAAAGCCGTAACGATATTTATTTGAGGTTCTGCGGTATTGTGGAACGAAGCACCAATAAAAGATTACACAAGCACAACTTTATTCAACACAGTGGGACTGACTTTATTAATTATAATGAACATGGTAATTACAATAAATTTGCTTTATATACTGCTGACGAGTTACAATGTGTCATGCTAAATTTGGGTTAAGTTACTTTATTGCTCGATCGACATTATTATGATTATGAAATATTACTAAATATTTTATGTGAGTTCGATGTTCTGATGTTTACAAACTATGTTGGTTCGTTGCTCGAACAATATTTTATGACGTCGGACTGCTGATCGCATCATTTATGTGGAATGGCTTCGTCGAGTTCGATGTACGGTCCTTAACTATATATATATATATATATATATATATATATATATATATATATATATATAAATATAAGAAGTAGGTAACAGCACCATACAGTGTGTTTTTTTAAAACAGTTTAATAACTATTAAACTTAAAAAATTAATTACTACTATTTAAATTAAATATGATCAAAAATACTTTCCATGTTTTTTAAAAAATCGATTTGCTGCAATTGTAGTTCCAACTCATCCACCTTTTGTTTCGTGTCTATTTGTATGACTGAGATAAGAGATGATCAAAAGGGAGATTTCTGAAAATATTCCACCATCATTTTCATCATGGTCTAGTGTTGAGCCATAATTTGGTGAATTTTTGATTTATAATTTTAAACTTTATATTAATTATTGTTTTATTATTTTTATTATTAAAATTGATTTTAAAATTAATAACCCAAAATATTATCTAAAACCACGCTAAATATAGAAACCGTTTTAATATTAATGTAGAAAAAAAATTACTTACCCATTATTAAAGCACGAGCACGATGAACTGATAACTAAGAACTGACAAAATAGAAACACGAACCTCGTGAAAAACAGAAAATAGTCACACAATTGATTACTAAAATCTGACTTTCACGTTGATCCAATATGTTTCAGATAGACTTTATAGTCTGTGATATGAACATTTTTTTCCATTATAAATAAATGAACATTCATTTATATTTTTGACCACAAAGTCAAAATATCATAAAATTCCACGGCTTTTTTTATAATACAGACTTATCAGGCAAATTATTGTAACTGAATTTAAAGCCAGTCTAACAACAGGTAACTAGGTCTGAGTTCTGTTATTCAGTCTTTAACATTTATTATATAATAAACTCGCGGGCCAAAGCATTGTAATTGACTTTATTGTCTATCAAATAATTGGCTTATAAGTAAAGATTTTAAAATAGTCATTTAAAGTACTGTCTAAAACTGACTTAAAAGTCAGAATATCTAAATATGACTTTCGTGTAAGTTATATTCTTGACATTTATGAACAAAATATAAACTTGACGTTTGCGTTTCTTATAAATAGACAACAAACAAACTTAGGCGCCATATTCATAATAACAACATGAATGTCAGTCTTGTAATTGACAAATTCAATATTTTAGACTTCATGGTTTACCGGGGAATGGAGCTCCTCGAAGTCAACAACAACTATTCCTCTTTTTAAAACTGTAACAAATTTGAATCAGCGCCTACTGAACCCATAAACAGTAAATATCGAAGCAGATCCGCCACACCTACAGCAAAGTGACACCTTGAACGTAGGCATACGCATCCTTTAAAAGTCTCCAAAACAAGAACACTCAAACCCGATACAAGATAAACCTGCATTCTCCATCACCGGCAACGCACCCCGGGACTATGGTTGAAAACCATTCAATCACGAAACTCGCAACCAAGGCAAGCGTAGGCTCGATTCGAACGACGAAAAATTAAAACCAACAACACTCAAATTTCAAAGAGACTGTAACAAACGCCACAATCATGACTTAGAATCACTAAACAATCAATCCTGCAGTTCAATAGGAAGCCCCGATACCGCGGCTAGTTTCGGAGGACGCCACCAGACTTCGGACCGAGCCGAAATCGAACAAGAACATGTTGGAGGAAGCAACCTCTATCGATTCCTAAAACTACACGCAATCATTTCGCTCCGCACCTCTGCAGCTGAAAGGAAGCTTCCAAAACTAAACCCACCTAACACAAACATAAAAATCAATCCAACCACGGCAACGACGGAAAACCCCCGCTTACATATGAAACTTCAAACACGAATAAAATCCACTGGAAACCAGAACATCTACCCCCGCTTAAATATGAAACTTAAAACACGAATAAAATCCACTGGAAACCAGAAGATCCACCATAATATCATGAAGTACTCAGACAAAGAGCCGTCAAACATCAACCAAACTAAGTCCACACCTCCAATCCAGAACAATTACGAACAGAATAAAAACAAATAATGAAATAGGCGGAGCGAACCAAATACGACGCAACGAAATTTCGAGAAGTGTAGAGAAGCAAAATAATGGAATATTCTACAAGTATTTGTGTCGTATAAATACGTGTAGACATTTGAGTTACGAAACAGTTCAATTTTGAATTTCGAAGTGTTAATATCGGAAAGTGATAAAAAGTGAAGTGTTAAAATAATAGTAGTGTTACGATTTCGCCGAGTGGTTATTCTAATTATTTTATCCGGTTCGATCACTGGATTGTGAATATTAAACTCGCAAAGATTAAATTTCAATTAAATTTATTTCCCACAAATATTACACAAATATTTCACAAATAATTCACTAATATTTATTTTCACTATTATTTTACACAATATTTATCACTACTATTATTTTAACACTTCACTTTCACTATTATTTTCACTTCCCGATATTAACACTTCAAAATTCAAAATTGAACTGTTTTGTAACTCAAATGTCTACACGTATTTATACGACGCAAAGGCTTGTAGAACATTCCATTATTTTGCTTCTCTACACTTCTCGAAATTTCGTTGCGTCGTATTTGGTTCGCTCCGCCTATTTCATTATTTCTTTTTACTTTGTTCGTATGTGTAAACGTTTGGTTACAGGGTAATCCCTACTGTTCTAATTTTCTTTTTAATTATCACAGGTGACATCTGTGATTCGTGACACTACCCTCCGCCTAAACCTGTTCGTCCCGAACAGGATCCAGATCTCTTCCTCTAAGGAACGCCAGTCTATCCAGATGTACAACCTTGGGTTTTCCTCGTACTCCTCTTTGGATCCTATAGATCACATCATTTATTTTTGTTATGACCTTGTACGGTCCCTCCCATCCAGGTTGTAATTTCTGCGATAACCCTTTCTTACGTTGTGGATTGTGAAGCCATACCAATTGTCCCTCGTCAAATCCTTTATTGTTCGCTCGTACATCATACCGAGCCTTTGTTTTATCACTTGACAATTTGATTTTCTCTCTGACAAATCCGTGTATGTTGTTGATCTCCTCTTTCAAGTTGTCCACATATGCTTGTCCACATTTGGCTGATGATGGAACCGCTCCAAATTTGAGATCGCCTGGTAGTCTTAAATTGTTGCCAAAAAGTATTGTCGCTGGTGTTACTCCTGTTGTGTTATGCTCCGCCGATCGATAAGCCATTAAGAACAATGGAATACCTTGATCCCAACTCCGCTGCTTTTTATCCACTGTTTTGGCTATAAACTCCTCCAATGTGGCATTGAAACGCTCCGCCATGCCATCAGATTGTGGGTGGAAAGGTGTTGTTCGCGTTTTATTAATTCCCAGTAACTGGCACATCTCCTGGAAGACAACCGATTCAAAATTTCGCCCTTGGTCGGAATGCAGTTCCATTGGTACCCCATAACGGCTTATCCAATTGTATACCACTGCATTGGCGATTGTGGTTGTTTCCTGATTTGGAATCGGGTATACCTCTGGCCACTTACTAAAGTAGTCCATTACTACCAAAACATATTTGTTTGCCACTATCGCTGGTTGGAAATGGTCCTGCAACATCTATGGCAATCCTCTCAAATGGTGCTCCCACATTATATTGTAGCATCGCTCCACGGCTCTTCTTTGTCGGTCCTTTCACTGCCATACATTGGTCACACTTTTGACACCATTCAGCCACTGCCTGTCTACATCCTGCCCAGTAGAATCTTTCACGTACCTTGGCTAACGTTTTGTTGATTCCTAGGTGACCTCCGCTTGTTCCTCCGTGGTATTCCTCCAATATTTCCGCCATCCTGATCTTCGGTACCACCACTAACGATTGCTTTGTTTTGCCATCGGAGCTTTCCCATGTTCGTTTTAAGCATCCGTCTTCCATGGTTAAACTATCCCATTGGGCCCAATAAGCCTTGATAGTTGGGCCTTTATCCGCAATATCGTTCCATGTGGGACGATGTTCTTCCTCCATGAACTTGATAATTACTGCCAAATCTGGATCCTCTCGTTGCTCTTTGGAGATAACATCCTTGGCCCATTCATTAGCTGGCAACACTTTCATTAGTCTGATATCGACGATGTTTTCCTTGTTTTCTACTCGTCCACAATGTTTACAATCCACTCTACATGGCCGTCTTGACAACGCATCCGCATTTCCATGAGCGCTTCCTTTCCGATGTTGGATTTCGTAAACAAAACTCCCCAATCGCTCAATCCACCGTGCTACTTGTCCTTCGGGATTTTTAAACTGAAGTAGCCATGTCAAGGCACCATGATCCGTTCTTAGCAGAAATGATTGGCCATAGAGGTATTTTCGGAAATGTTCTACACATTTCACTATGGCCAACAATTCTCTTCTTGTTACACAGTAGTTCCGTTCTGGCTTCGATAAGATCTTTGAATAATATGCGATGACACGTTCCTGTCCATCGATTTCCTGTGACAACACTCCTCCCAAGCCATAATTGCTTGCATCCGTATCCAAAATAAAACGTTTATTCGGAACCGGATACGAAAGCAATGGTGCTGTACATAATCGCTGCTTCAGTTCGTTGAACGCCTCCTCGTGTTCATCACTCCATTGGAACGGCTTGTTCTTCTGTGTCAGCTCGTGTAAACTTCTTGCGATGTTGGCAAATCCTGGCACAAATCGTCGATAGTATGTGCATAGTCCGATGAAACTCCTTAGTTCATGTAAATTCTGCGGTTTTGGCCAATCCATTACGGCGGAGATCTTGTCTTCATCTGTATGAATGCCGCTTGTTGTTATTTTGTGTCCCAAATATTTGACTTCATCCCGGAACAATACGCATTTCTTCGGACTTAATTTCAATCCAGCTGCTTGGATTCTTTCGAATACTTCCTCTAGATTACGTAGGTGCTCGTTGAAGTCCTTTCCCATAACGATGATGTCGTCCAAATAAACCAGGCATGTTTTCCAGTGGAGTCCTTTTAGTACGCGTTCCATTAGCCGTTCGAAAGTCGCAGGGGCGTTACAAAGACCAAATGGCATGACATTGAATTGCCATAATCCATTGCCCACACTGAACGCTGTCTTTTCCTTATCTTCGTCTGCGACCTCTACTTGCCAATAACCGCTCTGCAAATCCAATGTTGAAAACATCCGTGCTCCTGCCAATGTATCTAGTGTGTCGTCGATCCTTGGTAATGGGTAACTATCCTTCTTGGTAACTGTGTTGAGCTTCCGATAATCAACGCAGAATCGCATGCTTCCATCCTTTTTCTCCACCAATACTACTGGTGAACTCCATGGACTCGTTGACTGCTCAATTACTCCCGATGTTTGCATATCAGCTACCATCTTATCCACTTCTGCTTGTTTAGCCAATGGCAACCTCCTTGGCGCTTGTCGAATAGGTGTTGATATTCCTGTGTCGATCCGGTGTTTAACCATATTGGTTCTGTCATTATCTTCTGGTGCCCCACAGAAAATGGACATATATTTTTGAAGCAACTCCTTTGCTGCTTGTTTTTCTTTTGGCGTTAATTGTTCCGTCCATTTCTGTGTTACTTCCTCCGTTAATTTCCGTTGTCGTTGGTCCTTGGCCTTTACACACGGATTCGCCTCCTCACATTTTATAATCGTGGATACTTCCTCACCTTGGCCGATGATAGTTCCCTTTTTGATTGTTTTTGTCACATCCGATAAATTAAGAGCTCTTATCGGTACTCTAAAGTCACAATCCGGTTTAACCAAAGCTTTTCCGATGATAATTTCTTTGGTTTGTAGCTCGTCACTGTTGGCTTCCACAACCCACAACCCTTGTGTTCCAGGACCTCCATCCAATTTCCCCCAAACAACCGTTTCCGAGTGTGGTGGTAGCTTCGTCCGATGATCCAATGTTATCCTCCTTACGATTGGCTCCTTCCCGTTGTTCAGTTGCAAAGGCAGTTCGATATTACCGTAGCTCAATGTTCCCCGTCCGACATCCAATACGAATCCATTTCGCTTCATGAAGTCCATTCCCAGGATGACCTCATCCACAATATCCGCAACCAGAACTTCATGTCGAAAACTGTTGTTCCCGATTCGTATTGTCACCTCCTTCTTTCCTTTGATAGCTGCACTGTCGCCTGTCGCCGTTTGTAACTTGAACCCTTTCATTGTCTGAACTCCATTCATGATGAAATCTGGCCGCACAATCGTTCTCGTTGCTCCGGTGTCCAACGTTATTATACTGGATCGCCCCTCTACTTCTCCTCGCACCATCAAGCTATCGCCACCTTTTGCCAATCTGAAAATGGGGATGAAGGTTATGGAGCATTTGGTTGTGGGAGTCAGGTTTTGCTCCTCAAAGCTGACTCTTACTCGTTTAACGCCTTCGTTGTTGTTTGGCGTTCCTCCACGGCTGCTGCTTTTCTTTCCTCAAGTGGCCTTCGGTACATTGGCGATGGTGTTCTCGCCCGTTTGCGCCTTATCTCCCAGCATTCCCGTGAGATGTGTCCTATTTTGTCACAAACCCAACATCTGATTTTACTAGTTCCATCCCGGAATCTCGTGGTCCGCCAGTTATCTGCTGGTCTGATGTTATTGCCCTGTTTGTGACTGATTGCTGGTTCCACTTCCACACGACGTACCTTGACTGCTGGTTTGATGATGTTGTTTGCAGTCTCGTTGGTTAATGCACACGCGATGGTTTCCGCGAACGATGAATTTGGAGACAATACAACAGCACGTCTCGTATCCGGATCCCGTATACCATCGGTAAAAGCGTCGATCTTGATCCGCTCTGTGTATTCTCCTGCCATGTTGTAGTGAGCGAGGTGCACTAACCGCTCTATATCAGCCGCATACTCCTGAAGCGTCTCTCCAACCCGCTGACATCGTCCCTTCAACTCCATACGATGTAGCTCCCGTCGATGATCTCCTCCATATTTGCGCTCCAAAGCCAACATTATTTTTCCGTAGTCTTCCCGTTCGTATTCCGGCACAATTTGTAGGAGCTCCGCAGCACTTCCCTTTAAAGCCACAATTTTTTTTTTTTTTTTTTTTTTTTTATATTTATTTAGTAGTACAATCTTATCACATGATAATTTATTACTAATGATAATAACGCACTTATTTGAAACAAATAAGTGAAGCGAGTGTGGGTTTACAAGAAATCAATATTCTGCTCCCAATAATGAAACTTTATTTATTTGATGACTAGCTCATGCGGTTTAATTCTTTTAAGGCGTCTCAGTTCTTGTGTTATGTCAAGAAGTTGTATTGCTTCACTGTTAGTATGTTGCAGTAATCTTCTTTCATGTTGGATGGCAAATTCCTGGACCACTTCATCAATCCATTTAACATTAAGGTCGTTGTGCAATTCCTCGTTGGTAACGTAGCGGTAAGCATTTGTTATTGCCCGTAGAAATTTGTTTTGGCTGCGTTGAATAATTAAACGATTTGATTGTTTAGTGCATCCCCAGAGTTGGATGCCATACGTCCAAATTGGTTTAATTATCGATTCGTAGATGAGGCGTTTACAGTACAGGCTTAGCTTAGAATGTCTTCCTATCAGCCAGTACATCTCGCGTTGTTTTATTTTAATTTGCTCTGCTTTTTGTTTAACGTGGTATTTCCAGTTCAGTCTTGAATCAAGATGCAATCCGAGATATTTAGCAGATTCAGCTTGGGGTATTTGTATCCCGTTCAGAAATGTATGGAGGTTGCTATTTTTGTGCCGCAACGTGTATGTAACCTGTACTGATTTTAGCTCGTTAAGCTTTATTTTCCAATCCCTGGTCCATTGGCTGATTTTATCGAGTGCTTGTTGTAAGTATTCAACTGCTTGATTCAGTGATTCACTTGATGCCAAAACTGCTGTATCATCAGCAAAAGTTCCAATGAAGGTTCTTTCCGTTGTCGGTATTATACGGTAAAGCCACAATTAATGCTGCCACTCGATTCCTTTCACACCAACCGTTCGTGGTAGCCGCCATTTCAAACTGGAGTTTGAAGATGTTGAATGGTGTGGTTCCGTCGAACGTTGGTGGCTTCAATTTAATCGAGCTGGTTGGTCGAGCAATTTGAGCGCTGCCGTTGGTTTTCAGATCTATTAGCTCCTTTTCAAGTTTCTGGAATCGTTGATCGGTCACCTCGATTTGTTGATCTATCTTTCGAGAGTTTCTGGATTCATACTCTTCCAATTTATTTTCCATATCAATTTTGACCGTATCAACTTTTGCGTTAAATGTCATGGACATATCTCGAAATTTCTCGTTGACAGTTTCCTCTTGTTGTTTTAGTCTTTCCAGAACGAGTTCTCGATCTTGCCGTTGTTCAGCTCTCATGCTTTCCTGTTCAACCAACAATCTTGCCTGATCGACTCGCATCTGCGCCTCCAATCTTTCTTGGCCACTTGTTATTTTTCCTTCGAGGCCGCCGATCATTTGCTGCATTGCGGCCATTAGTTGCCCCATATCGAAACCTCCAGATGTTGTTGGAGTAGTTTCTTTAATGACGACATTCTGGTTTTCCGCTCTGGTCGTTGACTCTGTTGTCACTTCAACCGCTTGCACCTCGGTTGAATCCGGTACCCCAAAATTAAACTCATGTTGATCTGGGTCAACATTTTCATCCAACAAAGCTGTACGGAGTCTCAACTGCAACTCATTTCGGTTGCCCGCAGTTGGTAGATTCCGTAGACCCAACTCCTTCTTTAAATCTGCCACTTTTAAGTCCAATAATTTCATCTTGGATATTCACAATCCCACCGCTGTCACCAATTGTTACGATTTCGCCGAGTGGTTATTCTAATTATTTTATCCGGTTCGATCACTGGATTGTGAATATTAAACTCGCAAAGATTAAATTTCAATTAAATTTATTTCCCACAAATATTACACTAATATTTCACAAATAATTCACTAATATTTATTTTCACTATTATTTTACACAATATTTATCACTACTATTATTTTAACACTTCACTTTCACTATTATTTTCACTTCCCGATATTAACACTTCAAAATTCAAAATTGAACTGTTTTGTAACTCAAATGTCTACACGTATTTATACGACGCAAAGGCTTGTAGAACATTCCATTATTTTGCTTCTCTACACTTCTCGAAATTTCGTTGCGTCGTATTTGGTTCGCTCCGCCTATTTCATTATTCCTTTTTACTTTGTTCGTATGTGTAAACGTTTGGTTACAGGGTAATCCCTACTGTTATAATTTTCTTTTTAATTATCACAGGTGACATCTGTGATTCGTGACAGTAGTGATAAATATTGTGTAAAATAATAGTGAAAATAAATATTAGTAAATTATTTGTGAAATAATTGTGTAATTTTTGTGGGAAATAAATTTAGTCAAAATTTAAAGTTTGCGAGTTTGATATTCACAGTCCAGTGATCGAACCGGATAAATGATTAGAATAACCACTCGGCGAAATCGTAACAATTGGTGACAGCGGTGGAATTGTGAATATCCAAGATGAAATTAATGGACTTAAAAGTGGCAGATTTGAAGAAGGCGTTGGGGCTACGGAATCTACCAACCGCGGGCAACCGAAATGAGTTGCAGTTAAGACTCCGTACAGCTTTGTTGGATGATAATGTTGACCCAGATCAACATGAGTTTAATTTGGGGGCACCGGATTCAACCGAGATGCAACATGTTGAAGTGACCACAGAATCAACGACCACAGCGGAAGATCAGAATGTCATCTTACGGGAAACCACTCCAACGATACCAGGAGCGTTCGATATGGGGCAATTGAGGACCGTAATGCTACATATGATCGGAGGTCTTAAAAATGAAATGGTTACCGTACAGACGCAGATGATCGGTGGGCCCAAAACCGATATAACAAGCGGACAAGAGAGATTGGAGGAGCAGATGCGTGCCGATCAGGAAAGCATGAAAACAGGACAAAAGAGCATCATCGAACGTTTGGAGCAGCAAGAAAAATGTGTCAACGAGAAGTTTCGAGAGCTTTCCGTAACGTTGAACACTAAAGTCGATACCATCAAAATGGAAATGGATCACAAAATCGACCAACAAATCGAGGTGACAGACCAACGAATAATGAAGATCGAACAAGAGCTAATGCATCTAGAACCCAACGGCAGCGCTCAAATTGCCCGACCAACCAGCTCGATTAAATTGAAGCCACCAACGTTCGATGGAACCACACCATTCAACATCTTCAAACTCCAGTTTGAAATGGCGGCCACAAGGAATGGTTGGTGTGAGGAGGATCGAGTGGCAGCATTAATTGTGGCGTTAAAAGGAAGTGCTGCGGAACTTCTGCAAATCGTGCCGGAATACGAACGGGAGGATTACGGCAAAATCATGTTGGCTCTGGAGCGCAAATACGGAGGTGACCATCGACGGGAGCTACATCGTATGGAGTTGAAGGGAGGATGTCAGCGGGTTGGAGAGACGCTCCAGGAGTATGCGGCTGATATAGAGCGACTAGTGTACCTCGCCCACTACAACATGGCAGGAGAATACACAGAGCGTATCAAGATCGACGCCTTCACAGATGGAATACGGGATCCGGATACGAGACGTGCAGTTGTGTTGTCTCCAAAAGCAACGTTTGCGGACACCATCGCGTGTGCATTAACCAACGAGACTGCAAACAACATCATCAAACCAGCAGTCAAGGTACGTCGTGTGGAAGTGGAACCAGCAATCAGTCACAAACAGGGCAATAACATCAAACCAGCAGATAACTGGCGGACTACGAGATTCCGGGATGGGACTAGTAAAATCAGATGTTGGGTTTGTGACAAAATAGGACACATCTCAAGGGAATGCTGGGAGATAAGGCGCAAACGGGCGAGAAAACCATCGCCGAGGTACCGACGGCCACTTGAGGAAAGAAAAGCAGCAGCCGTGGAGGAACGCCAAACAACAACGAAGGCGTTAAACGAGTAAGAGTCAGCTTTGAGGAGCAAAAGCTGACTCCCACAACCAAATGCTCCATAACCTTCATCCCCATTTCCAGATTGGCAAAAGGTGGCGATAGCTTGATGGTGCGAGGAGAAGTAGAGGGGCGATCCAGTATAATAACGTTGGACACCGGAGCAACGAGAACGATTGTGCGGCCAGATTTCATCATGAATGGAGTTCAGACAATGAAAGGGTTCAAGTTACAAACGGCGACAGGCGACAGTGCAGCTATCAAAGGAAAGAAGGAGGTGACAATACGAATCGGGAACAACAGTTTTCGACATGAAGTTCTGGTTGCGGATATTGTGGATGAGGTCATCCTGGGAATGGACTTCATGAAGCGAAATGGATTCGTATTGGATGTCGGACGGGGAACACTGAGCTACGGTAATGTCGAACTGCCTTTGCAACTGAACAACGGGAAGGAGCCAGTCGTAAGGAGGATAACATTGGATCATCAGACGAAGCTACCACCACGCTCGGAAACGGTTGTTTGGGGGAAATTGGATGGAGGTCCTGGAACACAAGGGTTGTGGGTTGTGGAAGCCAACAGTGACGAGCTACAAACCAAAGAAATTATTATTGGTAAAGCTTTGGTTAAACCGGATTGTGACTTTAGAGTACCAATAAGGGCTCTTAATTTATCGGATGTGACAAAAACAATTAAAAAGGGAACTATCATCGGGCAAGGTGAGGAAGTATCCACGATTATAAAATGCGAGGAGGCGAATCCGTGTGTAAAGGCCCAGGACCAACGACAACGGAAAATAACGGAGGAACTAGCTCAGAAATGGACGCAACAATTAACACCAAAAGAAAAACAAGCAGCAAAGGAGTTGCTTCAAAAATATATGTCCATTTTCTGTGGTGCACCGGAAGATAATGGCAGAACAAATATGGTTAAACACCGGATCGACACAGGAACATCAACACCTATTCGACAAGCGCCAAGAAGATTACCATTGGCTAAACAAGCAGAAGTGGATAAGATGGTAACTGATATGCAAACATCGGGAGTAATTGAGCAGTCAACGAGTCCATGGAGTTCACCAGTAGTATTGGTGGAAAAGAAGGATGGAAGCATGCGATTCTGCGTTGACTATCGGAAGCTCAACACAGTTACCAAGAAGGATAGTTACCCATTACCAAGGATCGACGTCACACTGGATACATTGGCAGGAGCACGGATGTTTTCAACATTGGCAGAGCGGTTATTGGCTAGTGGAGGTCGCAGACGAAGATAAGGAAAAGGCAACGTTCAGTGTGGGCAATGGATTATGGCAATTCAATGTCATGCCATTTGGTCTTTGTAACGCCCCTGCGACTTTCGAACGGCTAATGGAATGTGTACTTAAAGGACTCCACTGGAAAACATGCCTGGTATATTTGGACGACATCATCGTTATGGGCAAGGACTTCAATGAACATCTACGTAATCTAGAGGAAGTATTCGAAAGAATCCAAGCAGCTGGATTGAAGTTAATTCCGAAGAAATGTGTATTGTTCCGGGATGAAGTCAAATATTTGGAACACAAAATAACAACAAGCGGCATTCATACAGATGAAGACAAGATCTCCGCCGTTAAGGATTGGCCAAGACCGCAGAATTTACATGAACTAAGGAGTTTCATCGGACTATGCACATATTATCGACGATTTGTGTCAGGATTTGCCAACATCGCAAGAAGTTTACACGAGCTGACACAGAAGAACAAGCCGTTCCAATGGAGCGATGAACACGAGGAAGCATTCAACGAACTGAAGCAACGATTATGCACAGCACCATTGCTTTCGTATCCGGTTCCGAATAAACGTTTTATTTTGGATACGGATGCAAGCAATTATGGCTTGGGAGGAGTGTTATCACAGGAAATCGATGGACAGGAACGTGTCATCGCATATTATTCCAAGATCTTATCGAAGCCAGAACGGAACTACTGTGTAACAAGAAGAGAATTATTGGCCATAGTGAAATGTGTGGAACATTTCAGAAAATACCTTTATGGCCAATCATTTCTGCTAAGAACGGATCATGACGCCTTGACATGGCTACTTCAGTTTAAAAATCCCGAAGGACAAGTAGCACGGTGGATTGAGCGATTGGGGAGTTTCGTTTACGAAATCCAACATCGGAAAGGAAGCGCTCATGGAAATGCGGATGCATTGTCAAGACGACCATGTAGAGTGGATTGTAAACATTGCGGACGGGTAGAAAACAAGGAAAACATCGTCGATGTCAGACTAATGAAAGTGTTGCCAGCTAATGAATGGACCAAGGATGTTATCTCCAAAGAGCAACGAGAGGATCCAGATTTGGATGTAATTATCAAATTCATGGAGGAAGAACATCGTCCCACATGGAGTGATATTGCGGATAAAGGCCCAACTATCAAGGCTTATTGGGCCCAATGGGATAGTTTAACCATGGAAAACGGCTGATTAAAGCGAACATGGGAGAGCTCCGATGGCAAGACAAAGCAATCGTTGGTAGTAGTACCGAGGATCAGGATGGCGGAAATATTGGAGGAATACCACGGAGGAACAAGCGGAGGTCACCTAGGAATCAACAAAACGTTAGCCAAGGTACGTGAAAGATTCTACTGGGCAGGATGTAGACAGGCAGTGGCTGAATGGTGTCAAAAGTGTGACCAATGTATGGCCGTGAAAGGACCGGCAAAGAAGAGCCATGGAGCAATGCTACAATATAATTTGGGAGCACCATTTGAGAGGATTGCCATAGATGTTGCAGGACCATTTCCAACCAGCGATAGTGGCAAACAAATATGTTTTGGTAGTAATGGACTATTTCAGTAAGTGGCGAGAGGTATACCCGATTCCAAATCAGGAAACAACCACAATCGCCAATGCAGTGGTAGACAATTGGATAAGCCGTTATGGGGTACCAATGGAACTGCATTCCGACCAAGGGCGAAATTTTGAATCGGTTGTCTTCCAGGAGATGTGCCAGTTACTGGGAATTAATAAAACGCGAACAACACCTTTCCACCCACAATCTGATGGCATGGTGGAGCGTTTCAATGCCACATTGGAGGAGTTTATAGCCAAAACAGTGGATAAAAAGCAGCGGAATTGGGATCATGGCATTCCATTGTTCTTAATGGCCTATCGATCTGCGGTGCATAACACAACAGGAGTAACACCAGCGAAAATACTATTCGGCAACAATTTAAGACTGCCAGGTGATCTCAAATTTGGAGCGGTTCCATCATCAGCCAAATGCGGACAAGCATATGTGGACAACTTGAAAGAAGAGATCATCAACATACACGGATTTGTCAGAGAGAAAATCAAATTGTCAAGTGATAAAACAAAGGCTCGGTATGATGTACGAGCGAACAATAAAGGATTTGACGAAGGTCAATTGGTATGGCTTCACAACCCACAACGTAAGAAAGGGTTATCGCAAAAATTACAACCTGGATGGGAGGGACCGTACAAGGTCATAACAAGAATAAATGATGTGATCTATAGGATCCAAAGAGGAGTACGAGGAAATCCCAAGGTTGTACACTTGGAACGACTGGCGTTCTATAGAGGAAGAGGTCTGGATCCTGTTCGGGACGAACAGGTTTGGGCGGTGGGTAGTGTCACGAATCACAGATGTCACCTGTGATAATTAAGAAGAAAATTATAGCAGTAGGGATTACCCTGTAACCAAATGTTTACACATACGAACAGAATAAAAATAAATAATGAAATAGGCGCGAACCAAATACGACGCAACGAAATTTCGAGAAGTGTAGAGAAGCAAAATAATGGAATATTCTACAAGTATTTGTGTCGTATAAATACGTGTAGACATTTGAGTTACGAAACAGTTCAATTTTGAATTTCGAGGTGTTAATATCAGAAAGTGATAAAAAGTGAAATGTTAAAATAATAGTAGTGATAAATATTGTGTAAAATAATAGTGAAAATAAATATTAGTAAATTATTTGTGAAATAATTGTGTAATTTTTGTGGGAAATAAATTTAGTCACAATTTAAAGTTTGCGAGTTTGATATTCACAGTCCAGTGATCGAACCGGATAAATTATTAGAATAACCACTCGGTGAAATCGTAACAATATAAACAAGATCAAACCTGTATAGATTGCCCGTACACTCATTGCAATATTAGCCGTGTTTCTTGACGCACAGTTATCCGGATCAGATCACATTTTCCATACAAACCAAAGACACATTTTGATCCAAAATGAAATTTGGATCAAAATGTGTCTTTGGTTTGGATGGAAAATGTGATCTGATCCGGATAACTGTGCGTCAAGAAACACGGCTATTATTGATCTATACTTGATCTATATAACGGGTGATTTTTTAAGAGCTTGAGAACTTTTTTTAAAAAAAAAACGCATAAAATTTGCAAAATCTCATCGGTTCTTTATTTGAAACGTTAGATTGGTCCATGACATTTACTTTTTGAAGATAATTTCATTTAAATGTTGACCGCGGCTGCGTCTTAGGTGGTCCATTCGGAAAGTCCAATTTTGGGCAACTTTTTCGAGCATTTCGGCCGGAATAGCCCGAATTTCTTCGGAAATGTTGTCTTCCAAAACTGGAATAGTTGCTGGCTTATTTCTGTAGACTTTAGACTTGACGTAGCCCCACAAAAAATAGTCTAAAGGCGTCAAATCGCATGATCTTGGTGGCCAACTTACCGGGCCATTTCTTGAGATGAATTGTTCTCCGAAGTTTTCCCTCAAAATGGCCATAGAATCGCGAGCTGTGTGGCATGTAGCGCCATCTTGTTGAAACCACATGTCAACTAAGTTCAGTTCTTCCATTCACCGTAACGTTGCGTCCAACAGCATCTTTGAAAAAATACGGTCCAATGATTCCACCAGCGTACAAACCACACCAAACAGTGCATTTTTCGGGATGCATGGGCAGTTCTTGAACGGCTTCTGGTTGCTCTTCACTCCAAATGCGGCAATTTTGCTTATTTACGTAGCCATTCAACCAGAAATGAGCCTCATCGCTGAACAAAATTTGTCGATAAAAAAGCGGATTTTCTGCCAACTTTTCTAGGGCCCATTCACTGAAAATTCGACGTTGTGGCAGATCGTTCGGCTTCAGTTATGAAATGTCAAAGCATACTGAGCATCTTTCTCTTTGACACCTTGTCTGAAATCCCGCGTGATCTGTCAAATACTAATGCATGAAAATCCTAACCACAAAAAAATCACCCGTTATAAGCTAAATGCATATATAAAACAAAAGAGAAGGGAAATACATAGTCAACTATTTAGAATTTTATTTGACTAATGCAAGTAAGAAAACAAAAACAAAATAACGTGCTATATAAAATTTAACAAAAATTTATATGCAATCTTTTTCAAGGACATCAAAATTAAGACTATAGAATGTGTATTTGTGTTTTCCACAACTGATGCATATATAAAAAGACACAAATACACATGCAGTGAACTCGTTACAATTCAAAAATCTCCAAAAATTCCCTCCACTGTATGCCTTGATATATACATTTTGATACATACAACAAAATATAAAAATCATCCAGAGGAAAGGAATATATATGGAGATCGAATAATGGGATTGACTCGTCGAAACAAAACAAAAACACACGTGTCGCATTCAATCGTTTGCAACGAAAAATTGTGTGTGTGATATTGAAATTGATGTATATACCAATACCATTACTGGCACGATGCAAACTGACACACACAAATACGATATATGTACATCCACCATAATATATAAACACTAAAACCTAAATATATAATGCAATATATAAAATAGTATAATTTAATATTAAATATAATAAAATATAATATATTATAATAACGATACTCATCTGAGATTCCAAAAATTAAGCCACAAACACACACACACACACGAATTTTTTTTATTTAATTAAACACCGAGTGGAAAAAAACACCGGGTGCATGAGCTCTGACAGTTACAAAAAGCTAAGACAGTCTTAAAGTCCAACCTGCACCCAAATAAAACTAAAAGTAAAAAAAAATTATGCAATATTAAACAATTTTGTGATATTATTTAAAAATTACTTTTGGAAGAATTGTTTCGGAAGTTCTTCCTTCTTCAGTTCCTTTTATTCAATATTTTAATTTAACAATATTTCGTCTTTCTATTGGTTTACAGTGTACTAAAATTGAATTAAACTAATTATCATGTCATATATTTTGTTTGTTCTAAAATTCAATTCCTAGTTCAAAATAATTGGGTCGTTTTGATGTGTATACATTCCGATTTCCTCCATTACGTTTATTTTGTTAGATTTTTTAAATCTATGCAAAATTGATAGTGCCATTTTACACTGGCACTCTTGCGTCTGACTTAAACCGGTTTTTTCCTCGTCTCTTACTTCTTTTATCTCGGCGATCAACTTTCGACAAAAATTATTTTTAGTAGTGTTTACACGTAGCATCACTATGCTGCATCACTTCCTCGTCTCGCTACTTCGTCAATAAACTATTTTTGGAGTGCGATTTTTGTGTGCAATTTTTCAACTAATTTTTTCTGTGCCTCACAATTTGAGATACATAAATACTCATAGAAATATATTATATTATATAGAATGAACATAACCAAACGTCAAGCGTTCCAAATTTGGAGAAGAAAAGAGAAAGGTAGAAAAATGCCATAGGCGTACTAAAAATTCTAAAAAGGGTATTTGAAATGAAGTTTCCGATTATAACTAGATTTGAAATTTACAACCGTTATTATTATATATACGAATTTGTTTTATTTATATATATATATATATATATATATATATATATATATATATATATATATATATATATATATATATATATATATATATATATATATATATATAATGTACTCATTTCCACACCTCCCAAGAGAAAGAGTACTTGGTGCGTTTTTTTATAGTGGTGTCCCAGGTAGGCCTAATCCACAAAACGTAGAGCTAAGTTGTTGCATTCCTTGAAAATGAAGGAAGAAAACGAATTTGTTACGTTTAGTAAGCGTTTTGGATTTTTCATTACAAAAATAATTTAAACTAATGTCGTAATATTTTTCTATAATAGACTAACAATAACTGTAAGTGCTCTGGAGAATGGTTGTTTTGATACTGTTCGTTATCAATAAAAAATTTCATCTAAAAGGTTATGTAGAACATTGTAACATAAAGAACTTAAGGTTAGAATGTAAGTAAGTGATGTTCCTATAATCGACAATCATCAGTTCTCGTTTTAAAACTGCTTCAGTATATTTGCAAATTTACTGAATTTAGTATATTTGCAATGTTTCCATCGCTCTATTTAATGTTATTTTGTTCCATTTGTTATTCCTATGACTACTTCTAATAATCTTACTAGTAAAAGAAGATCCAATACTACCGGCACTACTACCACAACCAAAAGATGACACGATTATATTGGGATTGTTATGTGTCGGACTTTTATCTAAATCTGATAATTGATATTGTAATCCGGGTTGAGAAATTTTTCTTGCATTTGCTTCCATTTTGGTAAACTAAAAAAAATAGAACAAAACTTAAAATTATTATTATTGTTTCACTGTCAATATACAATCTTAAAGCTATAAAATTAAACTTTATTGTATTTTATTGTAAATTCGCTTAATCAAAAAAGTCAATTTAAAGCACAGCACTAAATTATATTTGGGAGACACGCGCGCCATTTAAGGTGGACATATTATGTACTAACTCTGGAAATATTAAATCTACTGCACTGGTAAAAATAAATGTTTATATTCTGGAAACACCAAATCAAACAACGTAACATTTCGAACAAAATTATTTTGTTAAATTTTAAATGAAAAATAACTATTTTTTGTGATTGATTAATATATATGCACTATGAGGTTAGTTATGACTCATAAAATAGAAGCGTAAACTTACTTATGAAACGAAATTCCCAATTTTTTTTCTCCGGGTAATTTCGACAGTTTTTAGCTATACACTTCATTATTTATTTTAATATCACTATTAAAAACAATACTACGTAGAGTTTATCTATTTTTTAATAAAAATTAATGTAACACTTGTTTTTTTATTTGTTAGTAAAATTTTTATAACTACTTAAATATTGATTTGTCTGTAACAATCACCAAACTGACAGTAGATTGGTTTGGTGATTCGATCAAAGTATTACATATTCGATCAAAGTATAAGTATTCTTATTACATATTCACGATATTATACTATTTATCTACACAACAATTATTCTATATATAAAATAAAATTATTTTGCATAAAATATGATGTTGTCATTGCATAGATGTCATTGTTTATCATAATTACCATTATCATTTGACAATCGTTTATCAGTTTAGTAGAGATTTAAAAGAGAAAAATAGTACTCAACCTTTAGTGGTGTGCGTCTGTTTTTCGAAATAGAACTTAAGTAATGCTGGTGAGAAACGTCAAAATTCGAATTTTTTATATGTACTTTTTCGTTTACCAACACACTCAAAGGTTGATATTTTCGTTTGATTACGCTCGTGTAAAAAAAAGAAGCAGACTTGTGTGAACACACACACACACTACAGTCGGCTTTGTAAATTGTAGATAACATCCAGTGAATCACTGTGTTTACACTATACATAATTGCACAGCGGAATGACATCAGTTTTCGTTTACACTAGAATATGTTGTTGATGTTACTTGCGCATGTATGCGTTAATTTATTTTCATTTTGTATTCGGTTTTTCTTGTTTCGGTTTTTATGTTTAAATCAATACCAATAAAGCTCAGGCCGATTATTCTCTTTTAAGAGTTAGTATGAGTAAATGGTTAGAAAACAACAAAATTTGTACAATTCGTTCGTAAACTGTCGATTTCTCGTAATTTTGTGACTTTGCTTTGTTATATCTTACAATACAGGCCTTAACATCAATTTTTGTATATGAGGCATCTAAATATGATTATTTATCAGGACTGTCGTAAAATAATTTTCCCATTTATTGATACATACTCAAATTTTTCATTCATAAGAAATTTTCCTGATTTTTGTTTGTATTATCGGCTTATATTTAAGTTCGATAATATTTCGTTTATCGAATATGATCACATGATCAAAATGGTTCAATGTGATTCGAGAAAATGTATAAACAGTGATTATATAACGTAACTCCTCTTTTGCATTTGAATTTTGTATAGGAAAAACACTCTAGCACACAAAGAATACACAAAGTCACAAAAATTATTTTTTTTGTTTTGTTTACGTTGATTTTTTTGTTTCTTTTTGTTTTTGATGGTACATTGTCTGATACTGATTTTTTATTGTATTGTATGTTTACTTGTCGGCATGAAAAAAATTGACCTAAAATATATTTAATTTTTGGCAAATTTAAAATATATTTGCGAAAATATAAATTTTAATAAACATATAAATATAAATAAATTTGATATTATTCAATTCTTAATTTTATTGACTATGTCGGTTGACAAAATTTGTTTAATTGTTAATTCGTTAATTCTATTTCGAAAAATTAAACGAAACAACAATTTAATTATTTTTGGAAATAATAAAATTAACGTTTTGTTAATTTAATTCGTAGATAAAATTCAAATAGACATCAAAATCCAAATAAAATTGATAAATATCTAAAAACCTAAAAAAAAATTCCGAACAGATAAAATTTTATGTATATTGAAAATAAATTACGAAAACATAAAATTTATCATAAAACAAATACATCCTCCCGTCGCAACTGCTCGTAGCAAACTAATGTGATGCGATATTCTTTGGACAAAAAAAAAGTTGCTCTGACAGCTAAAAAGTGCTCTTTTTGCTCGAAACACGTGCGTTTTTGACATTACACATTCTTTGGAAATGATCTCGAGCACTTTTTTTTTGATCTCGAGCACTTTTGAAAAATCGAGATTTTTTCACAGATTTAACCACACATATAAATTTTTAAATGCCAAAACAATATAAACAAAAACAAAACGCCATTTTTAATTTCATTTGTGAACTATATTTTGTCGTAAATGTGTGAAATTATCAAAATTAAATAAAAAGTTAATAACAATAATAATAAAGGATTATAATAAAATAAATGTATATGTTTTAAAAGACAATACTATGAAATTTATGTTTGTGTAAATTGTGTAGCATCATAATTTGTATTTTATTTTCACCAATACATCGACAAAAAGAGCAATTTTTTTTTTCGTATTCTTTGATAAAAAAAAAAGTGCTTTTTTCTCTCATTTTGCAAAGAATATCACATGATATTCCTTGCAAAATGAGAGAAAAGAGCACTTTTTTTTATCAAAGAATACGAAAAAAAAATTGCTCTTTTTGTCGATGTATTAGTGAAAATAAAATACAAATTATGATGCTACACAATTTACACAAACATAAATTTCATAGTATGGTCTTTTAAAACATATAGATTTATTTTATTATAATCCTTTATTATTATTGTTATTAACTTTTTTATTTAATTTTGATAATTTCACACATTTTCGACAAAATATAGTTCACAAAAGAAATTAAAAATGGCGTTTTGTTTTTGTTTATATTGTTTTGGCATTTAAAAATTTATATGTGTGGGTAAATCTGTGAAAAAATCTCGATTTTTCAAAAGTGCTCGAGATCAAAAAAAAAGTGCTCGAGATCATTTCCAAAGAATGTGTTATGTCAAAAACGCACGTGTTTCGAGCAAAAAGAGCACTTTTTAGCTGTCAGAGCAACTTTTTTTTTGTCCAAAAAATATCGCATAAAACAAAACAACAAAATCAAAAATAAATTAAAAACGAAACGAATGCACTAAAAGACAACAAAGCACAACAAACGTAATTGACCAAAATATCAATTTTATAATTTTTATAAAGAATGAAAGTAATTTAAGTCATACAATTCAAACTGTTTTAATAATCCTAAATAAAAATTCTGTAAGCCTAAAAAAAATTAAAACGCATAAAATGTTATGTGATCTAAAAATATTACGTAAAAACAAAATCATACTGACAACGAACACGTGCTTTCGCTTCAAATGCTCGTAGCAAACTAAAACAAAGAAACAAAATCAAAAATAAAATAAAAATGAAGCGAAATGCACTAAAAGACAACGAAGAACAAAACTGTTTGCATTATTTCTAAAAAAACATTGAAACGAAGGAAAATGAAAAAAAACGAGCGGGATGTAAAATAAAATCATATTAGCACTTGTATGCGGGAAACAGAGCACAATCTAATATCTAAACCCGATATTACAAATTCATTTCGTTTTATTTTGTTATTCACGATCGAAAATATAAAAATCTAGATTCTTAAATCTTCAAAATCATGAATTAAAATATTGGTTTAAATGAAAATTATTAATCCAGGATTGTTGATAAATAATCATTTTCCAAACTCTGGATAGTGAGTATTTGGTTATCGGGCGTGCCTACCAAGTTATAGGAAGTTAAAAGTCAAAAATTTCGAAAAAATCAGCTTTTTCATACGATTGTTGATGTATTTACCACTTTCTAACCCATTACACATACATAGGATGGGCCATGTTTTTCGATGGGAAACGGCCGTATACATATACGCATTGTTTAAATTATTATTTGTTGCTGTCATTCTATATTGAGATTTTGTGTGTACTGATTCGAAGTGTTAAATATTTTTATGTTATAGATTATTTTTGATCATATAATAAAGAATACAAATTTGTTGTTTCGTTGTCTTTAGGCAATATTTGAGACCGAAATACGGTTATTTTAAATACAAATTATTTTGAAGTTTAAACTTTCGATCGTATTTGCGATTCATTGATAAGTTTACCGGTAAGTCTTTATCGTCCTACGACAATGATGGTTTACATTTTATTTAAATTTCCATTACAATTTTCCAGGAAAAATAACAATGACGGAAACGTATGATGTTGTTGCGGGAATGCTTTCATCAGCAGCTGCCTGTTTATTATTTGCCGCCGCTTCAGAAGAAAAAAAAACCAAAAAAGTAAAAGATGCTGGATAAAAGATTATCGTAAAACGCGTAAACAAGGTGGTAACACACAATACCTGATGAAGGAGTTAAATCCAATGTCTTCCGATTATAAAAATTTTTTACGAATGGATGAAGATACATTTTATTTTATTTTGGAACTGATTAGAACTGATATAATCAAACAGGATACACATTTGAGACCAGCAATTACGGACAATTTTTTATTCGTACCAGAATGAATAAAAATGTATCCATTCTAAAAATATAAATTAAACTTTAAGTTTATCGACCAACAAAAAGCAAAAAGAATTCAAAATAAATTTTAATAAAATAAATATATTTCCTTTTTTTTTAATTTTTTTCAACAAACAAACAGAAATTGCGTCAAACAATGTGAACAAGATGCATTGTTGTTGCTTTTTCTTAATTCAGTACGAAAATTTTCGCACTCGTTAATTTTTTTAAGTGACACATACAACTGAACGAAGAATTTTTAAGTTTTTTATTCTGAGTATGGTCGCATTCATACATATTCCTTTTCTTGCTCTCTTACGTTAATTTTTTTAATTCTCTTATTCCAAGTATAGTTCTCGCTTAACCCATTACACATACATAGGATCAGCCATGTTTTTCGATGGGAAACGGCCGTATACATATACGCATTGAAATAATGCAAACAGTTTTGTTCTTCGTTGTCTTTTAGTGCATTTCGCATCATTTTTATTTTATTTTTGATTTTGTTGCTTTGTTTTAGTTTGCCAGGCCACGAGCATTTGAAGCGAAAGCACGTGTTCGTTGTCAGTATGATTTTGTTTTTACGTAATATTTTTAGATCACATTAAATTTTATGCGTTTTAATTTTTTTAGGCTTACAGAATTTTTATTTAGGATTATTAAAACAGTTTAATTGTATGACTTAAATTACTTTCATTCTTTATAAAAATTATGAAATTGATATTTTGGTCAATTACGTTTGTTGTGCTTTGATGTCTTCTAGCGCATTCGTTTCTTTAATCGTTTTTAATTTATTTTTGATTTTTGCTTTGTTTTGTTTTATGTGATATTCTTTGCAAAATGAGAGAAAAGAGCACTTTTTTTTATCAAAGAATACGAAAAACAAAATTGCTCTTTTTGTCGATGTATTGCTGAAAATGAAATACAAATTATGATGCTACACAATTTACACAAACATAAATTTCATAGTATTGTCTTTTAAAACATATAGATTTATTTTATTATAATCCTTTATTATTATTGTTATTAACTTTTTATTTAATTTTGATCATTTCACACATTTACGACAAAATATAGTTCACAAATGAAATTAAAAATGGCGTTTTGTTTTTGTTTATTTGTTTTGGCATTTAAAAATTTATATGTGTGGGTAAATCTGTGAAAAAATCTCGATTTTTCAAAAGTGCTCGAGATCAAAAAAAATGCTCGAGATCATTTCCAAAGAATGTGTAATGTCAAAAACGCACGTGTTTCGAGCAAAAAGAGCACTTTTTCTGCTGTCAGAGCACTTTTTATTTTACCAAAGAATATCGCATTATGTGATATTCTTTGCAAAATGAGAGAAAAGAGCATTTTTTTTTTATCAAAGAATACGAAAAAAAAAATTGCTCTTTTTGTCGATGTATTGGTGAAAATAAAATACAAATTATGATGCTACACAATTAACACAAACATAAATTTCATAGTATTGTCTTTTAAAACATATAGATTTATTTTATTAAAATCCCTTATTATTATTGTTATTAACTTTTTATTTAATTTGGATAATTTCACACATTTACGACAAAATATAGTTCACAAATGAAATTAAAAATGGCGTTGTTTTTGTTTATATTGTTTTGGCATTTAAAAATTTATATGTGTGTGTAAAATCTGCGAAAAAATCTCGATTTTTCAAAAGTGCTCGAGATCAAAAAAAAAGTGCTCGAGATCATTTCCAAAGAATGTGTTATGTCAAAAACGCACGTGTTTCGAGCAAAAAGAGCACTTTTTAGCTGTCAGAGCAACTTTTTTTTTGTCCAAAGAATATCGCATTATGTGATATTCTTTGCAAAATGAGAGAAAAGAGCACTTTTTTTTTTTATCAAAGAATACGAAAAAAAAAATTGCTCTTTTTGTCGATGTATTGGTGAAAATAAAATACAAATTATGATGCTACACAATTTACACAAACATAAATTTCATAGTATGGTCTTTTAAAACATATAGATTTATTTTATTATAATCCTTTATTATTATTGTTATTAACTTTTTTATTTAATTTTGATAATTTCACACATTTTCGACAAAATATAGTTCACAAAAGAAATTAAAAATGGCGAATTACTTTTGTTTATATTGTTTTGGCATTTAAAAATTTATATGTGTGGGTAAATCTGTGAAAAAATCTCGATTTTTGAAAAGTGCTCGAGATCAAAAAAAAAGTGCCCGAGATCATTTCCAAAGAATGTGTTATGTCAAAAACGCACGTGTTTCGAGCAAAAAGAGCACTTTTTAGCTGTCAGAGCAACTTTTTTTTTGTCCAAAGAATATCGCATAATGTGATATTCTTTGCAAAATGAGAGAAAAGAGCACTTTTTTTTTTATCAAAGAATACGAAAAAAAAAATTGCTCTTTTTGTCGATGTATTGGTGAAAATAAAATACAAATTATGATGCTACACAATTTACACAAAAATAAATTTCATAGTATTGTCTTTTAAAACATATAGATTTATTTTATTATAATCCTTTATTATTATTGTTATTAACTTTTTATTTAATTTTGATAATTTCACACATTTACGACAAAATATAGTTCACAAATGAAATTAAAAATGGCGTTTTGTTTTTGTTTATATTGTTTTGGCATTTAAAAATTTATATGTGTGGGTAAATCTGTGAAAAAATCTCGATTTTTGAAAAGTGCTCGAGATCAAAAAAAAAGTGCTCGAGATCATTTCCAAAGAATGTGTAATGTCAAAAACGCACGTGTTTCGAGCAAAAAGAGCACTTTTTGGCTGTCAGAGCAACTTTTTTTTTGTCCAAAGAATATCGCATTAGTTTGCTACGAGCAGTTGCGGCGGGAGGACGTATTTGTTTTATGATAAATTTTATGTTTTCGTAATTTATCTTCAATTTAGATAAAATTTTACCTGTTTGAATTATTTTTTGTAGATTTATAGATATTTAACAATTTTATTTAGATTTTGATAATATCTATCCGAATTTTAACTAGGAAATAAATTAAACAAAACGTTAATTTTATTATTTCCAAAAATAATTAAATTGATGTTTCGTTTAATTTTTCGAAATAGAATTAACGAATTAACAATTAAACAAATTTTGTCATCCGAAGTAGTCAGTAAAATTATGAATGGAATAATATCAAATTTATTTATATTTATATGTTTATATGCCGACAAGTAAACATACAATACAATACAATAACAGTAACAGACAATGTACCATCAAAAACAAAAAGAAACAAAAAAATCAACGTAAACAAAACAAAAAAAATAATTTTTGTGACTTTGTGTATTCTTTATGTGCTAGAGTGTTTTTCCTATACAAAATTCAAATGCAAAAGAGGAGTTACGTTATATAATCACTGTTAGTGTTTATACATTTTCTCGAGTCTTATTGAACCATTTTGATCATGTGATCATATTCGATAAACGAAATATTATCGAACTAACATATTAGCCGAAAATAAAAATAAAAATCAGGAAAATTTCTTATGAATGAAAAATTTGAGCATGTATCAATCAATAGGAAATTAATTGTACAGCAGTCTTGATAAAAAATCATATTTAGATGCCTCATATACAAAAATTGATGTTACGGCCTGTATTGTAAGATACAACAAAGCAAAGTCAAAAAATTGCAAGAAATCGACAGTTTACGAACGAATTGTACAAATTTTGTTGTTTTCTAACCATTTACTCATACTAACTCTTAAAAGAGAATAATCGGCCTGAGCTTTATTGGTATTGCAGCAAGTGATTTACGTCATTTGCCCACTATTCTTGTATAAAACCAAACTGAGAGACGATATTACAATGGTATTTTGTTTAATAAAATCGTAAAGCTGAGAGAGAAATAATGCATATTAATACTCAAATATGTAGCACTTTGCGATTTTCCTAATGAGAGTTTATAGACAAAATCCAAATATAAAATGCAAATAGAAGAGGAAATGCATACGTATGTATATTTTTGAGAGAAATAGAGATGAAATGAATCATTTTTTGCATTTTACTTTATGTACTCGTATATGTGTGTATTAGATATATATGCATGTATTACGAATATTTTACTTTAGAACGTTTTAACATGATTTTTTGAACAGGTTACAAACAATATGCGCGTAAATTTAAAACAAATCTTGTGAATCTATGGTAAACGATTATTAAACTATAATTTGTTTGATCTTGATAGAAGTCTAGTAAATGGTAAAGGTGGGCACTGTATGATTTAATTGCAAGATCGATTTTCAGTTTTTACTTGGACAGGAAAAATTAAAATATTCAAATTTAAAACAGCACATTTATCTTTAATCAAACATTCATACCGTGACGTACATGAAAAATCTATACAAACTTTCACGCAACAATACACTAAAGACATGAAAGTTTTAACACAAAAAAAATATTTTAATAATATCTAATGTAAATAGATGTTTTATATATACTCTTTATTAAATTAATCAAATTAAATTGTAATAAAGCTAGTTTCAATGTTTATAAACCGCTTTTAAAAATTAAAAAAAAAATAGTTCGACACATATTTTAACATTTTGCAATGAAAAATAGCCGCTATAATTCCATAACGCCACATTTGTGCCTCTTTTGAGAAAATTATAAATTAAGGATCATTTGATACCATTTCCACTGAAATTGTCCAGCGGGATTTTGTTTTATTACAGAAAAAAAATATGCGTTAATTTTATCGGAGTGTAAATGTATTTATTTTGTTTTGAAAAACCTAACCTACTCGCATTTACACAAAATTAACATTCATTCACCGTGTTTACACTATGCATAGTCACATCAAATATTACTTCGTCCCTCATGTCTTTACCTATAAACTATGATGGAGGGGAAATTGTTTTTGATGTTCTTTTTCAACACAAAATTTAGCTGTGGAACGAGTTAAAATTTACTAACACAAACATACACTGTGTTTACACTATACATAATTGCACAGCGGAATGACATCAGTTTTCGTTTACACTAGAATATGTTGTTGATGTTACTTACGCATGTATGCGTTAATTTATTTTCATTTTTTTTCGGTTTTTATATTTAAATTATTATGTGTTGCTGTCATTCTATATTGAGATTTTGTCTGAGACTGATAACATAAAACATTTAACACTTGGATTCCATAAGCATGGATTATTCCTGAGCTCACGAATTAAAATTAATGTTTGCTGTCGAGTCCAATTTTCCACTGTATTTTCAATTTCTGACATGGTTTTATATATTTTTAAGTCTCAATAATTAATTTGTAATTACACAGAAGTACACTTTTAGATTGAGATATATTTTGCGGATACACAGATATTTATTCAAAAATATTGAATAACAACAATATTTAAAAATATATTCTTTGTGTAATAAAAAGAAATAAGTATATTGAGGATAAAGACCATAATAGTATATTGAGGATAAGGACCATAAAATGTGAATATTTGAATGTCCTCTCAGAATATTGTACCGCCCCAAAAAATTTCGTTAGGACGAAGTTTTAGTATCCAAGTTCTATAATTAGGAAATTCCAATTTTGTTTAAATGAGGTACATTTTATCATCCTTTGTGTAAATATGTCGTTCTAAATCTAAATTGTTCGTTTTTAAATTGAAATAACTATTTCTAGGAAAACCAGAATTGAATTTAATTCAGTTTATTAATTATTTGATTTAATCATATTTAGTTAAATAATTAACAATTATTTAATTATTTAAATTATTTATTAGTTAATTAAATCACATATACTGCCAACAAAACATATTTAACATTAAGAATTATATATTTTAAAGTAAATTAAATTATTCTACAGGCGGTTCATTCAAAAAATTCTTTAATATACATTTCGACTATCGAATTTAAAGAAGAACGGAAAATCTAAAATAATCAATTCATGAAAGATATAATATTTCTTTGCGATGTTTCCAACAGCAGATGACTCGACAGCAAACATTAATTTTAGTTCGTGAGTTCAGGAATAATCCATGCTTATGGAATCCAAGTGATAAATGTTTTAGAAATAAATTCAAGAGAGTAGAAAAGTTAAATCAAATTATGTAAGAGTTATTGAAATATAAAACAAATGTGACAGTTCAATCAATTAAAATTAAACTACGGACGCTTCAATGCCAACTACCAAAAGAAGAAGGAAAGGTTATGAACTCAAAAAAAAGTGGAGCTAGTGCCGACGGCATTTATGTGCCAAAATTATGGTGTTTTGATGAACTATCCTTTTTGTTGCACTGTAATGATACAGAAGAGAGTGTATCTAAAATTGATTTAGAAAAGGTAATATAGTTTAATAATTTTATTTATTTAAAATTTGTTCCGCGATTAATTATTTAGTTTAAATTGATGTTTAAATCAAACAAATAAAATTGTAGACGTTTTTAAAACACAAATAAAATTAGTGTTTTATAAACGTTTGGCGAAACCTTAATTTTAAAAAATTATAAGATTATTCTCATTAATTTTTCAGACTGGAGAAGAGGAAGTAGAGCCTGCAGAAGAAGCAGTCGAAAAAAAACAACTAAAGTAAGTTATAAACGCACGCAGATAGTGAATCTTTATTATTTTAAATTGTGTTATTAAAATGTTACATCCTTCTTGAGTAAAATATTCTGTAAGTTCTTTCCTGACAACATCACCCGTTTGACAAATTGGTGAATTTGGCACAATCACATGAGATGTGTCATTATTTTCAATGTTCATTTCATCCATATACCACCGGCTTCTTGTGAGTAAAATATTGTGCAACACACAACAACATAAGACAATTTCCTTTATTTTATGCTGTTGTAGATATATTGTGGTTTCAAAAATTTTAAACCTACAACTTAGAATTCCAAAAGCACGTTCAATATTTTGTCGGGCCCGGCTTAGTCGACGGTTAAATGTTTTCTTACATTCATCCGTCGTTGTAAAAGAGTAAGGAGTCATTAAATTTTCCATTAATGGGAATGCGTTATCCCCGACGAAAACGTGAGGCAATAATCTTCCATTTCCAATATATTTTTTATTTGGTGAGTGTTTCTCCGGTTGTTGAAGAACATATTGAAAATTTGACCGTTGTAAAACTCCTCCATCACTTATTCTTCCATTGCAGCCAACGTCCACAAATATAAATTTTGCATATGCATCTGCCAAGCCAAAAAGAACAATGCTATAGAAACGCTTATAGTTATAATAAAGTGCAGCATTTTGTTTTGGTGGATGAAAAGCTATTTGTTTCCCATCAAGAGCTCCCAAGCAGTTTGGAAACTGCCACTTAAGACTAAAATCATCTGCGATTTTGATCCACTCATCTTGGGTTGTTGGAAACTGAAATAAAATAATTGTATTTGTTAATTTATATTGTTTATATGTTAGTGAAATTTTTAATTAGTTTTTATATTTTCGGAGAAGGAAGGTAAACATGGTAGATGTACTCCATCAAAAAGCCATGGGTGCCTTAGATTGTTATAAAAATTTCGTTGCAAGGCCTACTAAAGAAAAAATAACGAGAGAGGAGAAATTTTGCACATACCTTTGTGGTGAATTATCCAAAATTCAGTTAGAAGTAAATTTTGATAAAATAAAATTGGAAATTCTTCAGCTGGTTGCCAAAAAAATTATAGAAGAGAAAATAGCATTAGAGGACCACTCATATTTTACACCTGGATTAGAAACATACTACGAGAGCACCACTACATTACCGACCGATTACCAAAATACAGAATATCCAACATCAACTCCTATATCCATACCGCTACCTTTTTCACCCTCATCCAGCAATATTTGTAGCACAACTCCTGATTCATCATTTTACAATAATTCTAATGAAGGACAATCTAAACTACCATCTTATTTAAAATTTACAATAGATTCCTCACCGCTTTCAATTCCAATAGAATACCGAAAACACAGCTGCTCCAATTCATCATCTATACCTTCATCATCGTACCATCGCTTCCAATTTCAATAGAAAAATACCAAAACCAAAGCTATATCAGTTCATCATCTATACCTGTATCATTGTCTTCAGCTGAAACGTATACACCACACAAACGTTCTCTGATCCTCCACAATATGTACATCTACACAAACTTTCTCTGATCCTCCACAATTATCACATTCAGTTGCCGAAGGAAAACATATACAAGTGATACAACCGCACCTCAACCAAAAAACCTAATTAAGATGGCAATGGACAATTTATTTGATGACCTTGAACTTATCCAAAACGATTATTTAGATCAGGAAAATTATAATGTTTCGTAAAATAAAATTAAGTTTAAAAAATATATTTATATTGTTTCACATACCTTAATAAATTGATCTTTGAAATTTCGAAATATGGTATTGCAGACTTCAATAAGAACTTTTGATAAGAAGGACTTTGACAATTTGGAATTGCAATCTAATTCCATATAATTCTCGCCAGTTGTCAAAAATCTTAATGTAATGGCTAACTTCTCTTCTGTGGCCCTATTCTGGTTTTCCCTGGGAATTGGGAAAAAAAATTTCCCAATTCCCAACTATAATAATTCCCAATAATTTATTCCCCAATTCCCAAAAGTGTATTCTGGCGTGCTGGGAATTATTTCCCCTCTGTGAAAGAAATAGTTTTAAATGTTCGCCACTAGAGTACCTTTTTAATGTTTTTTTCATGGTGCGTTATGTTAATATTTGAATATGATTTAAATATTGATGGATGAATAACAAATTTAAAAAAAAAATGGGTGTTTTCGCTTTTGAAAAACAAAAAACTGTTTAGGGTCGGAATTATTTTCTATGAGTATTTATAAATCAGCTAATTTTTTTTGTATTTTAGAGCAGATAAGACCAAATTTTAAAAAATAGGTGTTTATGCTTATAAGAAATAACAAAAAAATTTAAATTTATACTCTAGTATTATGATTATGAGTATTTTACCATAAGAAATATGAATTCCCAACAATTTTAATAGGGAAAAATAAACGTCAAAACTGTTATAATTGGGAATTATTTTTTCCAAACAAAATATTTTTCCCAATAGCCAGAATACAATTTTGGAAAAAATAATTCCCAACTGTTATAAAAACGTCAAAAATTCCCAATACCCAATTCCCTGGGAAAACCAGAATAGGGCCACTGGGTCGAAATCCTTAATTTTAAAAATATTTTTAAACCTTATAATAACCGTGTACATTTATGGTTCGGTTTATTAATCGCACACTACATGACCGCATTTGCCGATGACTTTCTTATATCCTTTAATAGCTGTAAATGCTCAAGGAGCTTATTTAACTTCTTAAGTTTTGCCAACTTTATTTCGTTGTTCATTTTTGATTATATTAAAATTGATTTTATTTAAATTATCTAATTAACCCTTCCTCTAATAAAAATATAAGATTATTAACCTTAATCTAAATAATTAACTCCACGTTTTAACTACTTAAAAATTATAAAAACACGAACCAAAAACGCTAACCTAACATAACCTATTAAAACTAAAACATAATATCAAATATAATAAAAACAAATTAAAACAAACAAACTATTCCTACGATACTAACTATTTATGTATATGCTATTTAATTAATATTTTTAAGTACTACTTTATCTAAATTAATGTTTTTAAATAATCAAAAAATCGCAAAAAAATTTTATTTCACTGTCAACTTAGAAATTCTTAAGTATTTCTGTTAATTCTCTTATTCCAATTATAGTTCCACCTTTAGAAAGTGGTAAATACATCAACAATCGTATGAAAAAGCTGATTTTTTCGTAATTTTTGACTTTTAACTTCCTATAACTTGCTAGCAAGGCCCGATTACCAATTACTCGCTTGCCAGAGTTTGGAAAATGATTATTTATCAACAATCCTGGATTAATAATTTTCATTTAAACTAATATTTTAATTCATGAATTTGAAGATTTAAGAATCTAGATTTTTATATTTTCGATCGTGAATAGAAAAATAAAACGAAATGAAATTATAATATCGGGTTTAAAGGCATATTGTTTGTTATATTGTGCTCTGGTTCCCGCATACAAGTACTAATATGATTTTATTTTGCATCCCGCTCGTTTTTTTCCATTTTTCCTTCGTTTCAATTTTTTTTAGAAATAATGCAAACAGTTTTGTTCTTCGTTGTCTTTTAGTCAGAGCCGACTGTAGTGTGTGTGTTTCACACAAGCCTGCTTCTTTTTTTTACACGAGCATAATCAAACGAAAATATCAACCTTTGAGTGTGTTGGTAAACGAAAAAGTCCATATAAAAAAAACTCAAAATTTGACGTTTCTCACTAACCTACTTAAAGTCTATTTCGAAAAACAGACGCACACCACAAAAGGTTGAGTACTTTTATTCTCTTTTCCATCTCACTAAACTGATAAACGATTGTCAAATGATAATGGTAATTTTGAAAATGACATATATGCGATGACAGCTTCATTTATGCAACATAATTTTATTTGATTTTATAATAAATGTAGATTGATTGTTGTGTAAATAAATGTAATAATATTGTGGATAGTATACACAATAGTATAATATTGTGGATAATATCGAGTGAATCTTGTTTGTTTTGTGTAAATTCGAGTAGGATAGGTTTGTGGTTAGGTTTTTCAAACATAAATAAAGTATATATAAGTTGCATAGGAATGTATTTTGATTCGAATTTCATAAATGGTTTAATAAAACTTTTATCTATTTACATTAGATTTTATTAAAATATGTTTTTCGAGTTAAAATTTTCATGTCTTTAGTGTATCGTTGCGTGAAAAAGTTTGTGTAGATTTTTCATGTACGTCACGGTATGAATGTTTCAATGTAATAAAAGATAATGTCCTGTTTAAAATTTGAATATTTTAAACTGTTCTGGAAATCGATCTTGCAATTAAATCATAATTTCCGCGATAATTTAACTCAAGTTTTGAAGTCGATATAGTTTGTTAAATGATCGTTGAGTTTGACACAGAGAGTAAGACACGCTCATTCGTTTTTATTTTACATTTTTTGTACATTTTTACTCAATAATACTTAGGTGGTGTGCGTTTGTTTATTATTTTTATACTGTATTCGCAATCGTATACGAATAGAAGAATATTCACTAATACCGCTAAAGGTTGATATGCTTCTACAGCATATGAATGCATAAAGTTTGGCTTGTGTGAAACACACACACTACAGTCGGTTTTGCCAAAGCTCCTAAATCTACAAGCCGCACCAGAGCCATCTTTATTAGAGCCGTAATAATATGACGTATTTTTTGTTGAGCTTTTTTTAGAGGAGGTACATTTTTCATTTTCCCATAAGAATCAATGTAAAAATCACATTTTTCGAAATAATTTTTATCAATAAAAAATTATATATTTGATTTCTGTTTTTACAGTGTTAAGTACATAAAATGTTGAAGTTAATCATATCTGAAAATCAGTTACCTAAATATCTTAATAATTTAATAAAACATAAATTAAAATTCAATATGAATTTACAATATTGAATGCACAGTAAAATATGTATATGTGTATGTGATGTTGATTTTAAAGTTAAAGAAGATTTCAATAAGAGCAGTTCATTTTTTTAATCTAACCGCACACGTTTACTTTTATTTTGCAGCAAAATGTCCGTAGCTGTATTGAAATATATTAAGACATAAGAAATTATGTTTTTGCACATAAATAAAATTTAATAACTACAATAAACAATAATTTTAATTATATAATAAAAAAATGATTTTGCGCCTTTAGTGTTACCTACTAAAAACGAAACTAAAAAATAAAAAAAAAAAGTTGTATGTCGATCTAAAAGAAAAAAAGGGTGTTCCATACGAACAGCACATTTTATTTTTATCTGACTGCATAATTTTCTTTTAATTTCGAATCAAAATAACCGTAACTTCTTTGAAATACATTTATATTCTAGAAATTATAAAAATAAAACATAATTATTGTTAAAAAAATAATTTTAATTATAAAATAATAAATTGATGGAATGTTTATAGGGGTACCCTATACTATAAAAAACAAACCAGAAACATGACATGGCGGAAAAGCTTTACAAGAGACATCTGACATTCATAATAAAATTAATTTATTTGTTTCACATATCATAATAATTATTAATTATAATTATTATATTCAATATATATAAAAGTAAATCTATTTAAATTTAATTTATTCAGGGTAAAATGTTAAGTTTTAGTACTTTCGTTTTAGTACTTACGATCTTTCAATAGATGTCAGCTGGGCGTTATTTTTTTTATCCAAAAAGTCGTTAGATTTAAAAAAAATTTCTAATGGATTTGGTTTTACCACTTCAAGTTAACAAGTTAACGGTTAAATTTTATATGTAAGTATATATACATACTCGTATATATCTTTATAAAATCAAATTTTCCTCCAACTCGAAAAAATGCTAACCTTAAAATTCTTACATATATAAGTTTCTTGACAAAACACACAATTTTATCAGCAAATACTCGATTTCATAAGGATTTTAGAATATGTTAAAGTATTTTATCCTGTAAAATGTAATAACATTTATGATAAAATTTGATACAATATAATTCTACTGTACGATTCTAGTTTTAATTCCTATACAATTATAGTGGGATTCTAGTAGTTTGACCGTTTGTATATAAACGTTTAAGTAAATGAGTATATATTTTAAATCTAAATTAAATTTATTTATTTATTTTACATTAGTTTGGATTGATTTCGAAATTTTGAATTTTGATAATCAAAAAGTTTTTTGTCAAAAACAAAGTAGCTTTTTAGTAGTAGTTTTAATTTTTCCAGAGATGACTCTGTTGTCATTGATCGTACTCGATCGATATTTCATATTGCTCATGCGTATAAATGAGAATATTTTTTTTCATATGATACGAGTATGTATGTATTTGTGCGTATACATATTAAAAGTTCTAATGCGATATTTGAATTTAATGATTTATTTATTTAATTATTTATATTATATTCAATTGATTTTATTCAAAAATATTTAAATGATATATTATATAAATAGTTTTTATATGATTTCAACATTAAAATGTTTATTTTGTCATACTTTTCATTGAAATATTTCATTTTAAAAAAATGTTTACTTTCCATATATTTTGTATGGGAATTTACGTTTTTTCCTCTATTTTACTTCCTCTAATTTAAGCTCAATTTTTAATATTTCGGCTCTGTAAAATTTAGATGGCTCTGGCCGCACACATCGGAATTGAGCTTAAAAAGTGTATACCCTTTATTTACTAACACATGAATAAGTTGTGACGTCATTAAAAAAAGAAGCAAATCCCCCTACATTTCAACACTATTACTACAGAATTCGTACAGTATACAGCCAAGAAAAAACAAAAAAATAATTTTTTTGTTTGCTTTTTCTTTGCTGTCAAAAATTGTTAACAAAATGTTCGTAGGTTATACCCGTCCGTACTCCGTAGAAAATAATAAATTATTTATTATAATATAATAAAACATTTATGTTATAGTTAATAATAATTAATATTGTACCAATTTTGGCCTGTGCATAAATAATATGTTAATGATGTCATATATGAATGTGATTAGTGATATGTTCAAATACTATTATCTACTGATTTTAGAATTGTGAATTAGAAACATGTTATTTTAGAAACATCAATATTCGTGATAATGATCGCCACGGTTATCTATATTGATGAATCGTCCACTGTGTTAAACGATTTTAAATTTTATTAAATTAAACTAGTTGAAGTTCCTTGTAGATTGGATAACCGACACATAATTCTGCTGTTGTGGTTTTGTTTGTTGGAGTTTCAATTTGTATAAGTACTGATTCATGGAAGAATCAGATTACTATATACATACTTGTTTGTTCCCTACATATTTATTATTTTTGTTCTCTTTTAGTGTTTCAACAATCGTTCAGCTCACTTATTCAATCATTTACTTCTTTGTAGGATATTGGTATAATATGTCGAAGAAATCATGTGTTTTGACAGGCATTCAGTTTAATTCAATTTACGGTGTAATGGAAATTACTATCTACTACAAATAGAGCGCCTGCTCTAATCTATTACACATTTAGTTCGTTAAATAGTACTTTGACTTCGGCGGGAGCTTTTATACGTTTTGTAACAGAATCATTCCGACTATAATGGTACATATGTTAAAAGTTTCGGCAAAATCTAATGTGATTCTGAGATTTGGTTTATGGTACTTCGCGGAAGTTGTATGTTTTGAATGTCCAATGTTGATTTTAATTTTCAGTGTAATGAAAATTTAGTTTTTCGGCCGAAAATGCTGTATAGGAATTTCTAGGCGTAGAAATATAGGCTATATAGGGTGCTGTATAGGCGTATACATGTGCACATAGCAATAAAAACAGAATTTATTGAGACAGTAAGTGTGAGACAAAATCACATATAAATGTTTCATATCTTACTGAAGTGGAAAGTTGACAAAGTCACGGGTATTTAAATTAGAAAATGTTTGAATTTATGATTTATTTTCTATGCATTGAAATAAAAATTATTTAAACGAAGCTATAGGAAACGCTCATTTTTAAACGAAAACAGTCTTGCAAGTGTGAAACTGTCGCTAAGAATTATTTTCAGGCAAAAATCGGTTTGACGTTTCGATGTGCTCATGAAAATGAATTAAACCAGAACTTAGACAACATAATAAATTAATATGTTGAACAAAACCATACATAAATGCTTCACATCCATCTGAGGAGAATCGTTTTCATGGTCATGATGATAATTTCCATTTTAACGAACTTTTTCGGTAATTCATCTGATGAAATAAAATTGAAATATTAATCTTTGTAGACGAAGCTATAGGTACCGTTTTGTTGTTAAATGCAATTTGTATCTAAATAAATGTATTTTATTAAAAAAACATAATTTTTTTTTGAAAATTCACTCTGTTAAAAAACTTAACGACTTTTATGATGCCATCGTGTATGTAGCACATGAAGTATAACAAATAAATGGAAATAAAAAAATTCAAATAATTATTCAAGTACTCAGTTTCATTTACATGTTTGGGTATTTTAATTGTGTATTTCGTATTATACCATTAAAAATATGCTTTAAAATATCAATAAATACGATTTATATTATTAAAGTTATTAAGTGCCATCTATTATCCAACATCTGAAGTATCGGTTTCATTTTCGTAGTTCATACGTCATTGATCTCGTTTTATATATTTTTATACGGCGTTTAGAACCAATTATAACATATACATGTATAAAAATTGAATAAATCAAAACGTTTTTATTTTTATTATAATTATTAAAATAATTCGTATTTTCATTTGATTTCCATATATGTTATATGAAAATGTTTGATTTAAATATTGATATAAAAATAATTTTTGTTGACAGTATTTTTCATTCATTAAAATTGAATCAAAAATCGTAAATTTTACATTAATTCTTATGGAAAGTATCGAAATCTATACCCCTTAAAAAAGCTCGATAAATTTAATGCTGAAAACAGATGGTCAGAATTTCTGCCGGCAGCACTGCTGACAGTGCTGCCTGCAAATTACATGAGCGTTTTTTTCTGCCGCGTCAAGCAGAATTCGAGCTGTCAAAGTGTTTTTTTATTTTTTGTGTTATAAAAAAATCGAAAATACAATAAAATTAACGTGAGTGTTTTAATTAAATATGATTATGTTTAAATAAAATGATCATGTCTAATTTATGTTATAGTGCATATCTTCATAAAGTTTAGTTATGTAGGGAAAAATTTAAATACAACACTATGTGCGCGGTCAATTTAAATCGAAATTGAGAGACAATTGCACGGTATTTTATATAAGCAACTGGATATAATTTCACAAGATATTTCACGAGATATATTATGTTAACCAATGTATAAAATACTTAAATAAAAACACAAATTTGTCATATTTAATTCAGTTTATTATTTTTCAATTTTTACAATTATTTTGTTCTTCCATTTTGTTTTGACAGCATACAAAAATATTTTCTATCAACAGAAAACTAAATGAAAAAAACAACTTGAACCTAGTCACGATTTACGTTTTTTTTAGTTTTGTGTGTTGTCGCCCTTATTCTGATCAGCGAAATTAGAAATAGAGACATGAAGCAGAATTCTACATGTCGAGCAGAATACATGTAATTCACCTCATATAAACGTGTGTATTCTAATTTCGCTGCTGTCAGAATTCTGACCATCTGTTTCCAGCATAAAGGGTCTTTGTGTTTGGCTTGTATTATTTAGGATGCTTTGGTTTTGCTTTTAGTGCATTTCGCTTCATTTTTATTTTATTTTTGATTTTGTTTATTTGTTTTAGTTTGCTACGAGCATTTGAGGCGAAAGCACGTGTTCGTTGTCAGTATGATCTTGTTTTTACCTAATATTTTTAGATCACATAACATTTTATGCGTTTTAATTTTTTTAGGCTTACAGAATTTTTATTTAGGATTATTAAAACAGTTTGAATTGTATGACTTAAATTACTTTTATTCTTTATAAAAATTATAAAATTGATATTTTGGTCAATTACGTTTGATTGTTGTGCTTTCATGCTTTGTTGTCTTTTAGCGCATTCGTTTTGTTTTTAATTTTGTTGTTTTGTTTTAGTTTGCTACGAGCAGTTGCGACGGGAGGATGTATTTGTTTTATGATAAATTTTATGTTTTCGTAATTTATTTTCAATATACATAAAATTTTATCTGTTCGGAATTTTTTTTTAGGTTTTTAGATATTTATCAATTTTATTTAAATTTTGATAATATCTATCTGAATTTTATCTAGGAAATAAATTAAACAAAACGTTAATTTTATTATTTCCAAAAATAATTAAATTGATGTTTCGTTTAATTTTTCGAAATAGAATTAACGAATTAACAATTAAACAAATTTTGTCACCCGAAGTAGTTAATAAAATTATGAATTGAATAATATCAAATTTATATATTTATATTTATATTAAAATTTATATTTCCTCAAATATATTTTAAATTCGCTAAAAATTACATATATTATTGGTCAATTTTTTTCATGCCGACAAGTAAACAATAAACCTACAATACAATACAATAACAGTAACAGACAATGTACCATCAAAAACAAAAAGAAACAAAAAAATCAACGTAAACAAAACAAAAAAAAATAATTTTTGTGACTTTGTGTATTCTTTGTGTGCTAGAGTGTTTTTCCTATGCAAGATTCAAATGCAAAAGAGGAGTTACGTTATATAATCACTGTTTATACATTTTCTCGAATCACATTGAACCATTTTGATCATGTGATCATATTCGATAAACGAAATACTATCGAACTTAAATATTAGCCGAAAATACAAACAAAAATCAGGAAAATTTCTTATGAATGAAAAATTTGAGTATGTATCAATAAATGGGAAAATTATTTTACGACAGTCCTGATAAATAATCATATTTAGATGCCTCATATACAAAAATGATGTTAAGGCCTGTATTGTAAGATATAACAAAGCAAAGTCAAAAAATTACGAGAAATCAACAGTTTACGAACGAATTGTACAAATTTTGTTGTTTTCTAACCATTTACTCATACTTACTATTAAAAGAGAATAATTGGCCTGAGCTTTATTGGTATTGATTATTTCTAAAAAAAATTGAAACGAAGGAAAAATGGAAAAAAACGAGCGGGATGCAAAATAAAATCATATTAGTACTTGTATGCGGGAACCAGAGCACAATATAACCAAAGCATCCTAAATAATACAAGCCAAACACAAAGACCCTTTAAATTTATCGAGCTTTTTTAAGGGGTATAGATTTCGATACTTTCCATAAGAACTTATGTAAAATTTACGATTTTTGATTCAATTTTAATGAATGAAAAATACTGTCAACAAAAATTATTTTTATATCAATATTTAAATAAAACATTTTCATATAACATATATGGAAATCAAATGAAAATACGAATTATTTTAATAGTTATAATAAAAATAAAAACGTTTTGATTTATTCAATTTTTATACATGTATATGTTATAATTGGTTCTAAACGCCGTATAAAAATATATAAAACGAGATCAATGACGTATGAACTACGAAAATGAAACCGATACTTCAGATGTTGGATAATAGATGGCACTTAATAACTTTAATCGTATTTATTGATATTTTAAAGCATATTTTTAATGCTATTTTCAAAAAAAAATTATGTTTTTTTAATAAAATACATTTATTTAGATACAAATTGCATTTAACAACAAAACGGTACCTATAGCTTCGTCTACAAAGATTAATATTTTAATTTTATTTCATCAGATGAATTACCGAAAATGTTCGTTAAAATGGAAATTATCATCATGACCATGAAAACGATTCTCCTCAGATGGATGTGAAGCATTTATGTATGGTTTTGTTCAACATATTAATTTATTATAATGTCTAAGTTCTGGTTTAATTCATTTTCATGAGCACATCGAAACGTCAAACCGATTTTTGCCTGAAAATAATTCTTAGCGACAGTTTCACACTTGCAAGACTGTCTTCGTTTAAAAATGAGCGTTTCCTATAGCTTGGTTTAAATAATTTTTATTTCAATGCATAGAAAATAAATCATAAATTCAAACATTTTCTAATTTAAATACCCATCACGACTTTGTCAACTTTCCACTTCAGTAAGATATGAAACATTTATATGTGATTTTGTCTCACACTTACTGTCTCAATAAATTCTGTTTTTATTGCTATGTGCACATGTATACGCCTATACAGCACCCTATATAGCCTATATTTCTACGCCTAGAAATTCCTATACAGCATTTTCGGCCGAAAAACTAAATTTCCATTACACTGAAAATTAAAATCAACATTGGACATTCAAAACATACAACTTCCGCGAAGTACCATAAACCAAATCTCAGAATCACATTAGATTTTGCCGAAACTTTTAACATATGTACCATTATAGTCGGAATGATTCTGTTACAAAACGTATAAAAGCTCCCGCCGAAGTCAAAGTACTATTTAACGAACTAAATGTGTAATAGATTAGAGCAGGCGCTCTATTTGTAGTAGATAGTAATTTCCATTACACCGTAAATTGAATTAAACTGAATGCCTGTCAAAACACATGATTTCTTCGACATATTATACCAATATCCTACAAAGAAGTAAATGATTGAATAAGTGAGCTGAACGATTGTTGAAACACTCAAAGAGAACAAAAATAATAAATATGTAGGGAACAAACAAGTATGTATATAGTAATCTGATTCTTCCATGAATCAGTACTTATACAAATCAAAACTCCAACAAACAAAACCACAACAGCAGAATTATGTGTCGGTTATCCAATCCACAAGGAACTTCAACTAGTTTAATTTAATAAAATTTAGAATCGTTTAACACAGTGGACGATTCATCAATATAGATAACCGTGGCGATCATTATCACGAATATTGATGTTTCTAAAATAAAATGTTTCTAATTCACAATTCTAAAATCAGTAGATAATAGTATTTGAACATATCACTAATCACATTCATATATGACATCATTAACATATTATTTATGCACAGGCCAAAATTGGTACAATATTAATTATTTTTAACTATAACATAAATGTTTGTTTGTTTGTTTGTTTCTTAGTTTTTTGTGGTCAGATATTACTATCCATATGACCTAATGTTCCTATTTCTCCAATTTCTCTATCAGATTCTTCTTCCTGAAGGTCTGCAGCTTGGGTGGGTTTTGTTGTATAAGTTTTGATTGACTTGGTATTGTTTTATTGTTGATTAGTCAGTGGAGTATTTCTACTTTTCTGAAATATTTAGTTTTTATTTATTTTCTTTAGTTAAGTTCAATTTATTGTTTTTATGTTTTTTATATGTTGAATGGCTGATAGTTATTTATATTAGTGATTGGCTATTGTTATGAATTGTGAATATTATTAATGAATTTGGAGTTTTGTGAAACTATGAAAAATTGTGGTTAAGTTTTAGTGGTTATAGGTTGTAGTTTATTTCTTTGATGTATTTAAGTAATGTTTTGTATTCGTATTTGTCTTCTTGGAGTAGTATGTCTGTAAGAGTTTTTTGAGTCAAGAGGGGGTACTTGTTTCTTATTGGATTGAGGAATGGGCAGTGGTTTATGATATGTTCGTTGTCTTCAGTTATGTTACAATGTATGCAGTTGGGGTTGTCTTCAAGTTGAAGTATGTGTCTGTATTTTTTGTTGAATGTATGTCCAGTTCGCATACGAATCATTCTTTTTGTATCTTGTGTGTTTAATTCGAATTTTTTGAACCATAGGGTTTTCTTTGGGGAAGGAACAATTTTTTTGTAATATTTTCCTTTGGTGGAAGTAATTATGTTGAATTTTTCTTCCCATTCTGCTCTGATTATGTTGTTTATTTTTTTTACTGAATCTATTATAGTTGGTTCGTTTTCTAAAGTATGTGAGGGAGAGTAGGTGGCTGTTTTGGCTAATTTATCGGCTGTTTCGTTTCCTTCGAATCCACAATGGCTTGGAATCCACTGAATCGTGATATTTTTATTTGTGTTATGGCCTGCTGTGTCTATTATTTGGTTTTCATAATGACTTTCTGTGTTTTGTTGTATTGCGGTGTCTATTGAATTACATGCACTTTGTGAATCTGTGAGTATTATTATATAATTGGATTTGAAACCTAGGGCGACGGTTATTGCAATTTTTATTGCGATTGTTTCTATAGTTTTGATATTGGTGATGTTTTTAAGTTGAATGGAGAGTTTGAGGTTATTGTCTTGATTGTATATGCCAATTCCAGCTTTGTCTCCTATCAATGACCCATCTGTGTAGATATGGGTGTGGTTTGGATACTTTTTTAATGTTTGTTTAGTTGGTTTGTATAATTCTGAATTGTTTTTGGAGTTGATGTTTTGGATATCTTCTATATGATTTATTATTTTTAGATTTTTTGGATGCGTGGTTTTGATATGTGATGTTTTAATTTGATGTAGAAATGTGTAATTTTGGTAATACTCATTTAATTTTTTTAGAGATGTTTGTTGTTGGATGTCTTGGCCTATTTTCGTATAATTATGAAGGTGTTTTGCTATGTATTTTAGAGTTTTTTGTTTGATATCGAATTCGGATGGCATTTCTGTGGCTTCGGATAAGAGTGCTGGGATAGGAGTTGTTCTGGTTAGTCCTAGACATGTCCTGATGGCGCTATTTTTTATAGTTTGGCAGATGTTTGTGGCAGTTTTGTTATTGTCTTCAGTGATGACATATGCGTACTCTATTTTAGGTTTGAGGATTGCTTTGTATATGTTGTACAAACAAAACCACAACAGCAGAATTATGTGTCGGTTATCCAATCCACAAGGAACTTCAACTAGTTTAATTTAATAAAATTTAGAATCGTTGGGTGTGATCCTCCTTGCATATATGTGAGTGTTTTGATTAGGTTTATTGTTTTTTGTGTATTTGATTTAGCTTTTTTGTAGTGGTTAGTGAGTGATAATCTATTGTTGATTGTAATTCCTAATAGTTTAGTATCTTGTTTTTCTTTTATTAAAATGTTATTTATGTAGAGATTTATTGTATTGTTGTTGTTTTTGTTAGTAAACATTCTTAAGAAGTGTGTTTTGTTTGTATTTATTTTTAGGTTAAGAATGTTTAGTTTTTGGGTAATTTTATTTGTAGCTTTTGTAATGTTATATTGAAGTTCATCTTGCGTTTTGCCTGTAACTATTAGGCATATGTCATCTGCGAATTGGTATATTTTTCTGTTTATGTTGTTTATTTCGTGGATACAATTGGTGTATAAGTTAAATAAAGTAGGACTCAGGCAACTACCTTGAGGTATTCCAATGTTTGTGTATTGAGAGAGATGATTTGAGTTTTTTATTATGATGTTCCTATTGGTTAAAAATTGATTGATCCAGTTGATGATTGTAGGTGGGAATTTATGATGTTTCATTGTTTGGATCAGTTGTGTTTTGTTAACATTGTCAAATGCCTTGCTTATATCTAAGTTAATAATAATGATCTTATTATTCTTTTCTTTTTCGATTTTTATGTGTTTTATCAACTCTGTAAAATAGTCAGTGATGTTTTTGTTTTTTTGGAATCCATAGTTGTTGATGTTGATGATGTTGTTTTTATTGATGTGTTCGTTAATTCTGTTTAATATAAGTTTGTTAAAGAGTTTTGAGAATGTTGGTAATAGGCATATTGGTCTGTAATTTGTTAGTTCATTTTCTTCTTTTCCTGGTTTGAGAACAGCAATGGTGGAAGCATTTTTCCAGTTTTTGGGGTATGTTTGGTTACTCCATATTTTGTTGAAGTGCTGTTTAATTAGGTTGGTAAAATGTGGATTGGTTTTGGTAATTTCTTTGATAAGTTTATAACTTATCCTGTCATTACCTGGGGCGGTGTTTTTAGTTTTTTTTTATGCAAGTTCAATTTCTGTTGTGTTGAATTCTTCATGATTTATGTTTGTGTTGTTGAGTTGTATTGGTGTATTGTTTTCTAATGAGGCGGGGAAGTTACTATCTAGGAATAGTTTGGCTTTGTTAGGGTCTTCCAAAATTATGTATTTTAATTGTTTTTTGTTTTTAATTTTGTTGATATTGTTCCAGAGTTCTTTTGTATTTGAGTTTTGGTTGATGTTTGATAGGAATGTCCTCCAGCTTTCTGCTTTTGATTTTTTGATTTCTAGTTTCAACTTTTGTATGCTTTTTTTTAACTCAATTGCGGTGTATAATGATTTGTTGTGGTTATAGATTTTTTGTTTTTCAGATTTAATGTTCCATAATTTTTGTATGTATGTATTCCACCATGGTTTTGGAGTAAATTTAAGTTTTTTTGTAACAATTTTTGTATTTTGATTGATGATATTTTCTATAATGTTTTCGATGTTGTTTGTGGGGTTTTTTTATAGCATTCTTGATTTCTTCTATTGTTTTTAACCAATTTGTAATTTGTTTTTTGATTTTTTCGTTTGTTTTGTATTCTATCAGTATGGGAAAGTGGTCGCTTCCTAGGTTATCCTGTGTTACTCTCCATGATAATTTGTTAATTAAGGTTGGGGAACATAAAGTAATATCTATTGCAGAGGTGTTGTGTCTGTAGGTATCCTGTCTAGTGTGTGATCCGTCGTTTAGAATTTGGAAGTTGTTGTTTGTGATTATTTCTGCGATGAGCTCTCCTAATTTGTCTTTGTTTATATTTATTTGATTATCCCATAGGGAGTTGTGAGCATTTATGTCTCCTGCTATTATTGTATCTTTGTAGTTGTTTTGCAGGATGATGTTTTCAAATTCTCTGGCTATTTCATCTGGGATCCTGTTCGAGTTGTTGTAGAACGCGATTATGTTTATATCGATTTGTTTATATTTTATGTTGACTATTAGGGTCTCTATTCTGTGATTGGTATGGTTCTGGTGTATAGTTTAAGCTGATATTTTTTTATTTATTAATACGCCGACTCCTCCGTATCCATCTGGTCTGTCTTGTCTTATGAGGTTGAAGTTGTTAAATGTTATGTTGTCTGATGGTTTTGTCCATGTTTCAGTGAGGATTATTATGTCTATGTTGTTTAGTTGTATGTAATGTTCTATTAAGTTTTTGTTGCTGTTCAGGCTTCGACAGTTAATTTGTATGATTTTTATGCTGTGCATTTATATATAGGGTTTGTTTGAGTATGTGAGTTTTTGTTTAAATTGAGGTTTTGGTATTTAATTGTGTTTTTATGTTGTCTGGAGTAGATTTATAGTTGTTTAATGATTTCGCAATTTCCATTTTTAATAGGTCAATATTTGCCGGATTATTGTTGGTGTCTTGAGGGTTTTCTAGGAATATTGCTAAGTTTGTGATTAAGCTGTCTTTTGAGCTGATTTGTGATTTCAGGGTTTCTACTAGGTTGGTGAGGATTTTGATTTTATGTTCATGTTTGTTGTTGATTGATGGCCAGGTTTCTGCTGGTTGGTTAGTATGATCGTCAGGAAGATCCGTGATGTTTGAGAATCTGTGGGGTTTTCCGATAATTTTTTCTTTGGATTCTTTAAATGTGGTTTTGTTGATGGTCATGTATTCGTATATTTGTTGTTGCCTGGATCTTTCTCTGCAGCCTTTGTAATTTGTCCTGTGGCCCTCTCCGCAAAATTTACAGTGGTCTTTCATGACACATTTATGTTCATCCTCTTCTACTTTTGCGCAAGTAGGGCACCTATTATTCTCTTTCGATCGACATTTGTTTATGGTGTGTCCATAGTTTAAGCATTTTTTGCAATGCAATGGATTGGGGATGTAGTAATGAACACGTAGTAAGATGTTGTCATATAATGCCACGTTATATGGAAGTTTGTTTGCTTTAAAATGTATTTTGATTAATTCCAAGTTAGTAGCTGATTTGGATTTCGGGTCCCATTTTGTCATACGTTCTATTTTATTTATGGGAATATTTGATTTTAGGTTTTCTTCGATTTCTTTTATATTAAGATTTGTTGGAACATTTTTTATAATTCCGATTGTATTGTTGAAGTTGTTGGGAATGAATGCATTATATTGGTCGAAATTTCTGAACTTTATAGAATCCACGCAGATATTGGCGTCATTTGCTGTTTTGTATACGATGCGAGCCATGTTCTTGCTAATTTGTTCTACTGTATCTATGTTTACGAAATTATTCATTTTTATAGCCTTTCCTAGGTTTATCATGTTAATATTCTCTTTGATGATTATAACTTTATATGGGCCTGAGTCTTGCCTGTTGTATTTGTTGCGTTCCTCTGGATTAGTGTTCGAGTTTACTTTTTCTGACATTTCGATCTTATTGTTTATCCCAATTTCGATATAATTGTGTCTTTCGATAATAGATGATTCTGTTAATTCGGATATTTCAGAGTTGGGATTTGGATCCGCTGCACTGTTTGTGTTGTATTGTTTTGTTGATTTTCTGTTTGTTGTTGTGGGGTTATTTTTTATTGTTAGTTTGTGTTTGTCATTTGTTAAATTGATTTTTTTTATTTTATCTTCATCGTTTGAGTCAGAGTTGGAGTTTGATGCACGTGTTGAGTAGGATCGGGTTAAGTAGTTTTTACTACTTTCCCCTATTGTATTTGTATGATTTATGTTTTCTTCTATGTCTAGTTTACTGTATACTACAATACCACTAAAACTTACCTTATTAATATAATTAACTTAACTAATTTTTATATAGAATTCACTTTATTCACTAAATTTATTAATTCACAATTCGATATAGATTGTAATCATAGACTATTCTCTATGAAAATCAAAAATTGAATGTGTATCATAAATGTTTTATTATATTATAATAAATCATTTATTATTTTCTACGGAGTACGGACGGGTATAACCTACGAGCATTTTGTTAACAATTTTTGACAGCAAAGAAAAAGCAAACAAAAAATTATTTTTTTGTTTTTTCTTGGCTGTATACTGTACGAATTCTGTAGTAATAGTGTTGAAATGTAGGGGGATTTTCTTCTTTTTTTAATGACGTCACAACTTATTCATGTGTTAGTAAATAAAGGGTATAAACTTTTTAAGCTCAATTCCGATGTGTGCGGCCAGAGCCATCTAAATTTTACAGAGCCGAAATATTAAAAATTGAGCTTAAATTATAGGAAGTAAAATAGAGGAAAAAACGTAAATTCCCATACAAAATATATGGAAAGTAAACATTTTTTTAAAATGAAATATTTCAATGAAAAGTATGACAAAATAAACATTTTAATGTTGAAATCATATAAAAACTATTTATATAATATATCATTTAAATATTTTTGAATAAAATCAATTGAATATAATATAAATAATTAAATAAATAAATCATTAAATTCAAATATCGCATTAGAACTTTTAATATTCATACGCACAAATACATACATACTCGTATCATATGAAAAAAAAATATTCTCATTTATACGCATGAGCAATATAAAATATCGATCGAGTACGATCAATGACAACAGAGTCATCTCTGGAAAAATTAAAACTACTACTAAAAAGCTACTTTGTTTTTGACAAAAAATTTTTTGATTATCAAAATTCAAAACTTCGAAATTAATCGAAACTAATGTAAAATAAATAAATAAATTTAATTTAGATTTCAAATATATACTCATTTACTTAAACGTTTATCTAAAAACGGTCAAACTACTAGAATCCCACTATAATTCTATAGGAATTAAAACTAGAATCGTACAGTACAATTATATTGTATCAAATTTTATCATAAATGTTATTACATTTTACAGGATAAAATACTTTAACATATTTTAAAATCCGTATGAAATCGAGTATTTGCTGATAAAATTGTGTGTTTTGTCAAGAAACTTATATATGTAATAATTTTAAGGTTAGCATTTTTTTCGAGTTGGAGGAAAATTTGATTTTATAAAGATATATACGAGTATGTATGTATGTATATATGTATGTATATATACTTACATATAAAATTTAACCGTTAACTTGTTAACTTAAATTGGTAAAACCAAATCCATTAGAAATCTTTTTTAAATCTAACGACTTTTGGATAAAAACATTACGCCCAGCTGACATCTATTGAAAGATCGTAAGTACTAAAACGAAAGTACTAAAACTTAACATTTTACCCTGAATAAATTAAATTTAAAAAGATTTACTTTTATCTATATTGAATATAATAATTATAATTAATAATTATTATGATATGTGAAACAAATAAATTAATTTTATTATGAATGTCAGATGTCTCTTGTAAAGCTTTTCCGCCATGTCATGTTTCTGGTTTGTTTTTTATAGTATAGGGTACACCTATAAACATTCCATCAATTTATTTTTTTATAATTAAAATTATTTTTTTAACAATAATTATGTTTTATTTTTATAATTTCTAGAATATAAATGTATTTCAAAGAAGTTACGGTTATTTTGATTCGAAATTAAAAGAAAATTATGCAGTCAGATAAAAATAAAATGTGCTGTTCGTATGGAACACTCTTTTTTTCTTTTAGATCGACATACAATTTTTTTTTTATTTTTTAGTTTCGTTTTTAGTAGGTAACACTAAAGGCGCAAAATCATTTTTTTATTATATAATTAAAATTATTGTTTATTGTAGTTATTAAATTTTATTTATGTGCAAAAACATAATTTCTTATGTCTAAATATATTTCAATACAGCTACGGACATTTTGCTGCAAAATAAAAGTAAACGTGTGCGGTTAGATTAAAAAAATGAACTGCTCTTATTGAAATCTTCTTTAACTTTAAAATCAACATCACATACACATATACATATTTTACTGTGCATTCAATATTGTAAATTCATATTGAATTTTAATTTATGTTTTATTAAATTATTAAGATATTTAGGTAACTGATTTTCAGATATGATTAATTTCAACATTTTATGTACTTAACACTGTAAAAACAGAAATCAAATATATAATTTTTTATTGATAAAAATTATTTCGAAAAATGTGATTTTTACATTGATTCTTATGGGAAAATGAAAAATGTACCTCCTCTAAAAAAAGCTCAACAAAAAATACGTCATATTATTACGGCTCTAATAAAGATGGCTCTGGTGCGGCTTGTAGCAGAGCCATCTTTATTAGAGCCGTAATAATATGACGTATTTTTTGTTGAGCTTTTTTTAGAGGAGGTACATTTTTCATTTTCCCATAAGAATCAATGTAAAAATCACATTTTTCGAAATAATTTTTATCAATAAAAAATTATATATTTGATTTCTGTTTTTACAGTGTTAAGTACATAAAATGTTGAAGTTAATCATATCTGAAAATCAGTTACCTAAATATCTTAATAATTTAATAAAACATAAATTAAAATTCAATATGAATTTACAATATTGAATGCACAGTAAAATATGTATATGTGTATGTGATGTTGATTTTAAAGTTAAAGAAGATTTCAATAAGAGCAGTTCATTTTTTTAATCTAACCGCACACGTTTACTTTTATTTTGCAGCAAAATGTCCGTAGCTGTATTGAAATATATTTAGACATAAGAAATTATGTTTTTGCACATAAATAAAATTTAATAACTACAATAAACAATAATTTTAATTATATAATAAAAAAATGATTTTGCGCCTTTAGTGTTACCTACTAAAAACGAAACTAAAAAATAAAAAAAAAATTGTATGTCGATCTAAAAGAAAAAAAGGGTGTTCCATACGAACAGCACATTTTATTTTTATCTGACTGCATAATTTTCTTTTAATTTCGAATCAAAATAACCGTAACTTCTTTGAAATACATTTATATTCTAGAAATTATAAAAATAAAACATAATTATTGTTAAAAAAATAATTTTAATTATAAAAAAATAAATTGATGGAATGTTTATAGGTGTACCCTATACTATAAAAAACAAACCAGAAACATGACATGGCGGAAAAGCTTTACAAGAGACATCTGACATTCATAATAAAATTAATTTATTTGTTTCACATATCATAATAATTATTAATTATAATTATTATATTCAATATAGATAAAAGTAAATCTTTTTAAATTTAATTTATTCAGAGTAAAATGTTAAGTTTTAGTACTTTCGTTTTAGTACTTACCATCTTTCAATAGATGTCAGCTGGGCGTAATTTTTTTATCCAAAAGTCGTTAGATTTAAAAAAGATTTCTAATGGATTTGGTTTTACCAATTTAAGTTAACAAGTTAACGGTTAAATTTTATATGTAAGTATATATACATACATATATACATAAATACATACTCGTATATATCTTTATAAAATCAAATTTTCCTCCAACTCGAAAAAAATGCTAACCTTAAAATTATTACATATATAAGTTTCTTGACAAAACACACAATTTTATCAGCAAATACTCGATTTCATACGGATTTTAAAATATGTTAAAGTATTTTATCCTGTAAAATGTAATAACATTTATGATAAAATTTGATACAATATAATTGTACTGTACGATTCTAGTTTTAATTCCTATAGAATTATAGTGGGATTCTAGTAGTTTGACCGTTTTTAGATAAACGTTTAAGTAAATGTAAGAATCGTAGTTTTAATTTTAATTATTATTTTGAATATATAGTATTTATGTTGACTAATAGATGTCACTGATTAAATAAAGAGGAATAATGAAAAGTGGGTAAGAGAGAATAATAAAAGGAGTCGTATATGTGAACTCAGAGTATGAAGACGTGTTTTATTTTAAAAAGAAAAGTTCAATTTATAACGGCGAAGCCTACAAATTCAGAAGTGGGATACAGTTAAAATTATCCACAAAAAACAATGTATAATCCCAGGAGATTATTTAGAAGTAATTCGGATTCTATTGTGAGTGAATTATCAATAGAAAAGAATATTGGGGTTCAACATAACCTTTTACTTCAACACAATAACGTGTCGGTACCGCGTTTTCAAGAATATGTACAAAATACAAATAACGTTCCGGATAATGTGCAGTTATCAAATAACGTTCCGGATAATATGCAGTTATCAAATAACGTTCCGGATAATATGCAGTTATCAAATAACGTTCCGGATAATATGCAGTTATCAAATAACGTTCTTTATAATGTGTCGGTACCCCATTTTGAAGGTTATGTACCGAACTCGTGTAGTGTTCTGGATGGCATGCTGTCACCAAATAACGTTCCGTATAATGTGCAGATATCACATAACGCTCCGAATAATGTGCCGATATCACATAATAGTGGTATGCCGATTTTGTGTGCTCGGGGTCAACCACCACGTGCTGGCAGTGTGCCTGTACCGATGTCACATGGCGGTCCGAGTGAAGGACCGATATCGAATGTTTACAACAATATACCGATTCCACATGTTGCAACGCAACATAACCTCAACAATGATAAAGTCAATGTGCAGGCGTCACACAGTAAGAATCAACAAACACCGTTTGTTAGAAATCATCAGCCATTATTATCACCACTTGAAGTAAGGCCATCTTTAGATCCGCCGTATTTACCACAAACGGGGTGTAATTATTATCCGGCACGAAATAATTATTACCCACACGTATACGGAAATAATCAGTCGACACTGGAATATCAAATGTTGGTTCGGGAACGAGAACTATTGGAGAGAGAACGAATTATATCGCAACAATCTTTACGCTTTAAACCAAAACTCCATCCACTTGAAATTGAAGCAATAATACCGGAGTATGACCCACAGAACAGTGTCGGATTAACATCAAAGCAATGGGTAAAACGTCTGAATTATTTAAAGGAATTACATGAGTGGACCGAGAAGGAGGTATTACATTACGCGATTATGAGTTTGAAGGGTACCGCTAGGACATGGTATCGCACATTAGAGGTCCCTCCATCAACTTATGGTGGATTTTGTGATCAACTGCAAAAGGATTTCATAGTGTTTACCGATGAAGCTCTCATTCATCAACGATTAAATGCTCGCAAAAAATTAATGAATGAGACTTACGAAAATTATTTTTATGATGTTCGACAAATCGCTAGAAGTGCTGATCTTAGCGAATCAGCTATCATCAGGTATCTTATATCGGGAATTAAAGATTCAGATGTTCATCGTTCATTATCGTTAAACTATTTTAAACACTCCGATGAAGTTTTACGAGTTTTGCGATACTACGAACAATTAAACGATCACAAAATGGCCACAGGATCAAGAACTACCGATCCAAAGTTGCAGAAACCAAAAAGTAATTATTCGCCGATGGAAACGGATAATCAAACAACGACAGTAACGAAAAGTCATCAAATTCGTATGAGGTGCTATAATTGTAATAATTTCGGGCACATATCCAGCAAATGTACGAAACCGAACCGTCGACAGAATTGTCCTAAGTGCGGTAAAAATCATTCTTCGAATCAACGATGTGATGCAGTTTCGAATAAACAACAAACATTGCTTATCAACAAATCTACGGAGATAATGATCGATGTCAATTTAAATTTTGATGACAACGAGTCACGGGATGTCAAAGCAATTATTGACACGGGCAGTCCAATCAACCTTATAAAGCACAACGCCGTGCCTCAGAATGTACGATGCGAGAAACCAGAGAAAGAAAATTTCATCGGAATCAACAGTTCGAAATTAACTGTTTTGGGTATAGTTAATATTAAATGTTGTATTAATTCATTTTTTTATATTGTTAGATTCTATGCTGTGCCTGGTTGTACAATGTCATACGATTGTTTGCTTGGTCGAGATTTCCTATGTAACCCTGAGGTGAGTGTTATAATTAAAACTAATCATGATAAGATTTGTGACGACAATCCCATTAAATTAAAAGTAGATATATCTCAAAACGTAGAAATAGAACAGACGAATCGAGTTAGCCTTTTGAATGAAATTCTCAGTATAGAATTTGACGAACTCGTAAAGGAAAATAGTTATAACGTTGGTCCGTATTTTCAATCTGTAGCTAAAGATTTTATTGTTGAAAACCAGGTCAATGAAATCTTGAAAAAACATTCAACGTCGCCGAGTGGCGCAGTACCTAAAGTTCGACATTCGTTAAAAATTACTTTAACGACAGACCGTCCTTTATATGTCAGGCCTCGTCGTATGTCTGTCAAAGAAAGGGAAATAATCAAAGAGATTGTAGACGACTTATTACAACGTGGTGTAATACGGAAAAGTAACAGTGATTATGCTAGCCGTGTTGTGTTAGTCGAAAAGAAAGACAAATCATATCGCCTTTGCGTGGATTACCGTCAACTAAACAAAATCACTGTTAAAGATCGATTTCCCCTTCCACGTATTGAAGACTGCTTGGACAGACTTAAAGGAAAATCAGTTTTTACTTTGATAGACCTTAAGAGTGGATTTCACCACATACCAATTGAAGAGGGTTCAGTTAAATATACGTCGTTTGTGACCCCAGACGGTCAATTTGAATATTTGAAAACTCCGTTCGGTCTGAGTAATGCTCCGGCAGTTTTTCAGCGTTACATTTCCGAAGTTTTTAACGACCTAATTGAATCAGGTGATCTCACAATTTATATTGATGACATTTTGTTGGCATCTGAGTCAATCGAAAAGCATTTTGAATTACTGGAAGCCGTTCTTCTTCTAATTCGACATAATTGCCTTGAAATTAACATGTCAAAATGCTACTTTTTCAAACCTAAATTGGATTATTTAGGATACGAAATTAATTCCGTTGGTATAAAACCTTCCGCAAATCACATAGAAGCTATTAGGGATTATCCAGTACCAAAAAATGTTCACGAGCTTCATCGATTTATTGGTTTATCCAGTTTCTTCCGAAAATTTGTGAAAGACTTTTCAATCATTTCAAAGCCTTTATATGATCTTTTAAAGAAAGACGCTACTTTTGGGTTTGATTCAACTGAACTTGATGCATTCAATTTGTTGAAATCAAAATTAACGACAGCTCCAATTTTAGCGTATTATAATCCCCACAGCGAAACCGAACTTCATACGGACGCTAGCAAAATTGGATTCGGAGCTATGTTACTCCAAAAACAAGGAGATGGACATTTCCATCCTATTTCATATTTCAGTAAGCGTACTACCGAACCTGAAAGCCGCTATCATTCTTTCGAGCTCGAAGCTCTTGCCATAGTATACGCTCTGCAAAGGTTTCATGTATATGTTCATGGTATTCCGTTTAAAATAATCACTGACTGTAATTCATTGAAACAAACCTTAGAAAAGAAAGATTCTAATAGTCGAATTATGCGTTGGTCACTGCTCTTCGAGAATTATGAATATGAAATCGTTCACCGGGATAGTAAGCGGATGCGTCACGTTGATGCACTGAGCCGCGTATCAGGAATATTATCCATAACAGAATGTACATTTTCGCAAACACTTGCTATGTATCAGCTAACAGATGATAAAGTCAAGCAACTTTTATCCGAAATTAAACCAGGTCGAGAACATGAATCTTTTACAGTCCGAGAAAATTTGCTGTATTGTAAAAAAAATAACAAACTGCTATTTTACGTACCGGAAGTTCTCGAATTAAGTGTCATACGCCAGAGTCACGAAGTTGGACATGTTGGTGTCCATAAGACTATGGAACTGATACGCAGATCGTACTGGTTTCCTAACATGAAAGAGAAAGTTGCAAATTTTATTAAAACTTGTTTGAAATGTTTGGTATTTCAACCGAAAGAAGGTAAGAAGGAAGGCTTCTTAAATATTTTCGAAAAATTTGATAAACCGTTTAACACTGTTCATGTAGACCATTTAGGTCCTTTTGAAGTCACTAACCGTGGATATAAATATATTTTAGTTGTGATTGACGGATTTACCAAATTTGTAAAATTTTATCCTACAAAAACAACTAAAACCACTGAAGTTGTAAAATGCCTAAAGTCTTATTTTGTACAACTGAGTGTACCCGTTCGTTTAATATCTGATCGAGGATCGTGTTTTAGTTCCAAACAGTTTAAGACATTCATGGAATTGTATAAGATAAAATTCATACAGAATGCAACGAGTTCTCCACAATCGAATGGGCAATCTGAACGTATGAATCGTACGCTTGTACCTATGCTTGCAAAATTAGTTGATATAGAGAAATACAATACTGTTAATCGTACAATTAACACGACACCTTCAATGGTGCTATTTGGAGTTAATCAGACTCGTGAAAATGATATTCTCCGACATTTTATGGAAGTATTGAATAGGGAAGATAGAGATTTAAACAAAATTCGTAATCAGGTGGTTGAAAGTACAACAAAGGCTCAACTAAAAAATAAAGATATGTTCGATACTAAACGCAAACCGTCTTATGACTACAAGGTAGGTGATGTAGTATTAATTCGTAATACTGTGACTGATGCGGGTATAAGTCAGAAACTCCTTCCGAAATATAGGGGTCCATACATAGTTACCGCCGTTTTACCAAATGACCGATTCGTTGTAAAAGATTTGCCGGGACAGAAACTGTCGAACAAACCTTTTCATGGTATATGCGCTCCGTTTAACATGAAGCTATTTTCAGCACATTAATGAAGCAATCGTGGCGATTGTACAGTCAGGACGGCCGAATGTAAGAATCGTAGTTTTAATTTTAATTATTATTTTGAATATATAGTATTTATGTTGACTAATAGATGTCACTGATTAAATAAAGAGGAATAATGAAAAGTGGGTAAGAGAGAATAATAAAAGGAATCGTATATGTGAACTCAGAGTATGAAGACGTGTTTTATTTTAAAAAGAAAAGTTCAATTTATAACGGCGAAGCCTACATAAATGAGTATATATTTGAAATCTAAATTAAATTTATTTATTTATTTTACATTAGTTTCGATTAATTTCGAAATTTTGAATTTTGATAATCAAAAATTTTTTTGTCAAAAACAAAGTAGCTTTTTAGTAGTAGTTTTAATTTTTCCAGAGATGACTCTGTTGTCATTGATCGTACTCGATCGATATTTTATATTGCTCATGCGTATAAATGAGAATATTTTTTTTTCATATGATACGAGTATGTATGTATTTGTGCGTATGAATATTAAAAGTTCTAATGCGATATTTGAATTTAATGATTTATTTATTTAATTATTTATATTATATTCAATTGATTTTATTCAAAAATATTTAAATGATATATTATATAAATAGTTTTTATATGATTTCAACATTAAAATGTTTATTTTGTCATACTTTTCATTGAAATATTTCATTTTAAAAAAATGTTTACTTTCCATATATTTTGTATGGGAATTTACGTTTTTTCCTCTATTTTACTGCCTCTAATTTAAGCTCAATTTTTAATATTTCGGCTCTGTAAAATTTAGATGGCTCTGCTTGTAGATTTAGGAGCTTTGATATAACAAACAATATGCTTTTAAACCCGATATTATAAATTCATTTCGTTTTATTTTTCTATTCACGATCGAAAATATAAAAATCTAGATTTTTAGATCTTCAAAATCATGAATTAAAATATTGGTTTAAATGAAAATTATTAATCCAGGATTTTTGATAAATAATCATTTACCAAACTGGAAAGTGAGTAATTGGTTATCGGGCCTTGCTACCAAGTTATAGGACGTTAAAAGTCAAAAATTACGAAAAAATCAGCTTTTTCATACGATTGTTGATGTATTTACAACTTTCTAACCCATTACACATACATAGGACCGGCCATGTTTTTCGATGGGAAACGACCGTATACATATACGCATTGATTTGGATTATGTGTTGACTTTTGCTGTTTTTAAATAATACTAGATTCCCTCAACTTACGTGATTTTATATAATTATAGATTTTTAATATGATATCGGTTAGTAGTTAAAATTTGTGGCAGTTGCGAATTTACCTTATGTGGCCATAATAAAAAAACTGATTCAGATCGACCGGGAGTGACCAGAGCGTTATTCGAATCATTTTGCAGAAATTAAATTACCTTAAAAGCATATTATTCTACTACTCCAATTTTTTACGGAACTTTCAAGCACATTCAAAATGTTCTTCTCAAATGTATCAATACCGTATATAACGACTTCGTTTATGCAGAAATTCATGATATTCTTTACATTTCCATTCAAGCAGAAACTACTGATGTCTCAAACAAAAGTTAATTTGTGTTTATATTTTGATTAGTTTCTAAAGAACGTATTTAAACAGGAGAAGTCGTCTAAAGATTTATTTCTTTTGTAGAAATCCAAGATCATTCAGCTAATGGATAAGGTGCACAAATAGAATATTACTAGTGACAAAAATACTGCTCAAACTTACGACGGTGTTACAGTTATGAGTGGAAATAAAGGTAGAGTGCAAATCATATTAAAACAGGATTTTGCTTACGTATATTTTGTCTACTGTTATGTTTCAAATTTAGTCCTTCAGGGCGTGTGCGCCAAACAAATATCAGAACTGCGTATTTTTTGCCAATTTATATGGGATATCATCATTTTTTTGTATCTCTTAAAAAATAAGTAAGTTATTGAAAATCTGTGACAAAAAGCTACCACGACCAAATTTCATCTCGGAAATTTGCAGTCGTACAATTAACGTAGTTAATGAAAAAGTGCAAGAGATAAAAAATTGCATGGCAACCGTTCAGAACGGCACAACTTCGGATACAAGAACGATTCGCGAAGCGTGTGGTTTTATTTTATTATTAAACGATTTAAAGTTTATTATGTTTGAAAGATTTTTTTCTCATTAAACAATTAAATTTATTTTAAGAAGTGTATGACGTAATACGAGAGCTTGTTAACGATAGGTTTAGTAACGCAGAATATTTAGTAATCAGTTCTTTTAGATTGCACAAAGATTAAGCTGTATGCTTTAAACTCTTCTTATCAGCTGCTAAATACAATAGCCAATTAATATCCATTTTAAGATAAAGCACTCTTGAAATCTAATAAACTACAGGTAGTTTATCAGCAAACAATGATTTTTCAGCCCGCAAAACTATTTATAATAACAATTTAGAAAAAATACTCGAAGAAGTTATTCGCCTTTCGATAATAATAATAATCATACCGATGTCGACCCCAGTATCAAAACGATGTTTTTTAAACGCTGAAAACTGTAAAATCTTATTAAAGAAGCACAATGAGGGACGAATGATTGAAGAAATTAGCAGTATGTTCAATTACAGAACCCTGATCAATGAAATAGACAATTTTAATGGCAGAGTTCTGTATCGATAACACTTCTATTTTTAATTTATTTTTTCATGAAGTTTTATATAATTTTGCCCACCCATGTTTGAAACCTACGGACCGCTACTGCTTATCATTCTATATAGTATTATATATTTCTATGTAAATACTGCGATAAAATTATAAAAAAAATTTTTACAGTCGGATTCTTTTTTCACATTTTGCTGTTTCATTATGATTATGACTATTGATGGATGAAGACCAAATCTAAAAAATAGATGTCACAAAATCTAAAAAATAGACCTATTATACGCTTATATTATAGGTGTAAAAAATTTTTTAGGGGTAGATTTTTTCTCCGTTCATTTTTTATTATATTTTGTTTATGAAATTTTATGAATGATGACAAAATTTTTATTTTTTAGGACCGTTGTGTTTTGTATTTAATAATTGAAATTGTGGTTTCTAAATACAATATAAGTCTTTATATACTCGCAAATATTTTGTATTGGGAAAGTGAAAACAAATTCGATTGCCATAAACTCGAAGTTTAATGATTTTGCAAAATATTTTTAATTGTTTTTTTTATAAAACAACACATAAATTTCCATAAACATTATAATTTTTCCTTTAGTTAAGAGTACCTTTCTTCGCACAGCACCCACTGCTTGTCGTAAGAGGCGACTAAAATGGTTGGATTGTTGGGCTTCACCCACATCCGTAAAACTTTTATTTTATTTTATTCTTTTTTTTTTATAGTTTTTACTCGTTATTTACGTTCAATTTATCATTTCGCCCATGTTAAAATTTAATTTTGTAGTTTTGCCACAAATAACTACTACAGATAGCCAAACAATTATTTATCGTAATATCAATCGTAAAGGAATGAAAGAGAAAATAAAATTCAATTATAGCCTTTTCATCCAGGGTACAATTATTTCTTTTTATTTCAGTCTATAGCATATGTACATAGTAGTAGTTATTTGTGGTTTTGCATTTTAATTATTTCAATTTTTATTTTTTCTTTGGGCGGTTTTTTCGCATTTTTCCGTACAAAAATGTTTTTTTTACCATGAGTAGTAAAATTAAAAAATCCCCGAAAATTGCCTCTTTTGGTCGCAGGGTGAGGCATAATCCTCGTAAAGATACAATTGATAGCCTTACCATCCATTTTGCCAATGTCCGTGGACTCGTGACTAATAAAAATTGCGCACATCAACATCTCGAATCACGAAGACCCGACATATTAGTGCTAACGGAAACAAAAGTATCTCAAAACATCTACTATAATGAATTCTACTTCAAGCGCTACCAGTTCGATTAAGCATTCGAGTTGCAACGTGGAGTGTGCATATTCATTAAAGACCACATATCGTACGCTCGACATCATAAGTGCTCAAACTATTGTACTTAAAATATTCTTCCCTAATAAAATCCTTTTCTTAATTAGTTTATATAGATTCCCCAATCAAACGGATTCAGAAACTAGGTTTTGTCAGACAAATGTGATGACATTCGTAATCAACATCCCTGCTTCGAATTAATTATGGTTGGTGACTTTAATGCCCACCATAAAGAATGGTTGAATCACCAAAATACGAACTGTGCTGGGCGTCAGACGGAGTTGCTTGCTGTTTCGCATGACCTTACGCAGATTGTTAGTGATTCCACATTTGAATGTCAAAATTCTACAAGCATTCATATTCTGGATCTTTGTCTAACAACAATTTCGTATTCCATGGAAGCACGTGTCGAGGCTGGAATTGGAAATTCTGACCACAACCCTGATAACAGTAAAAATATCTGTCGCAACACCACCAGAATTTAGACAGTAGCCAAGGCGTCTATGGCATTTTAAAGAGGCTAACAATGATGCGTTACGGTCAATTTTTCAACATTTCCCGTGGGAGAGCCATTGTTTTTATAACATTCAAATAGACGACGCCGTTTCCAATTTCACCGAAACCGTTCTTCATGGAATGTATAAATATATCCCATCATCCTTTTCCAATCCCAATCCTAATTTTAAAATCTTTTTAAAAGAAGCCGCCAAAGCAGCCAGACAAAATAAATCAACAAGAAAGTTGCTAAGGCTTCCGAGTTGAAAATCTGCGATCGCAACTTTTACCAGATGGTCGCATCGGTTGCCAATATTTCTAAAACATCTATTTCAGCATTGAAATGTGCAGATGGTGCTTTGGTGGTGGATCCATATTTGCAGGCCGACTTACTGGCGAACGTCTTCACTTCGAACTCGACCTTAGTTGTCCCAGATGGAATTACGCCTTCGTCAATCTGTATTGTGGTTCCAAAATGGATCCTGTCAACATCTCGGAGGAAATTGTCTTCAGGAACCTGAAGGCAATGGACATAACTAAGGCCACCGGACCTGAAGGAATTCCTGTTCGAATATTGAAGGAGTTTGGCAGTGACTTGGCTCCAATATTAACTAAAACTTGTCTCCTTTCTTATAAACAAGGTAAATACTCGAACGCCTGGAAGAGTGCGATGGTGCTTTTCTTAAACGTGGTGGTGATAAAACTGACCCTTCAAACTACCGACCAATATCAATTGTGTCAGCCGTGGCTAAAGTTTTTGAGAAATGCATTAACCAACAACTGGTGCATTATCTTGAGATTAATAAAATAATTTCAGATAAACAATATGGCTTCCGCGAAAGCCGCTCCACAACCGATCTCTTGACGTATGTTACAAACAAATGGAATCTCGTCCTTGAACAACACGGAGAAGCCTTTGCAATCGCTTTGGATATATCCAAGGCTTTTGACAAGGTTTGGCATGAGACTCTCATTTGTAAACTTGTGGCATACGGCTTAGATCAGAGCCATCTTAATTGGCTCTTAATTAGCCATCTTAAGATGGCTCTGCTAGTGTTCGAATTTCATCTTAGTATTGTTTATCTGTTTTTATTATGGCGTTTTCTATATCAAATTAATTGTTTTACTTTTTCTTAATTATTTTGTGATTTGTTTATATATTACTTTAATTCCGGATTGTCTTTAGTAATTGTCTCTATTTTAACAATATTGTTATTGATTATTCGTAAATTGTGCTCGTAGCTTACTAAATCTATTATGTGTATACGTCTGTTATTATTTGTAATGATTCTTGGGTCACATAATTTGAAAGGAATTATGCCCTTATTTTGGTCGTAGTCTTACCTTAACTACAGATAGAACAGCAAAATGTTTGTTATGAAGCTCTTTTTTGTTGTTAACATCGAATAAGAAAAAGAAGAGAATGAGATATTATTTGAAATTTCATAAAAAATATAGTGGAGTAGAAAATATAAACCCATAGAAAAAATATTAGTCCACTTAAATTTGTAGTTCCTGCCACTGTTGCAACCGCATTTAAAAAAAACATAATCTATGGCGTCTTAGAGGTCGTTAACGGCCCTTACCGCGTCTCAACTGACACCTTACGAACCATTCTTTAACGATTGGTGCACATTGTAGGTGGTCAGCCCAACGAATGTTTTTACACACAAACGCGTTTTTATGCATCCGGTTGGTTGTTAATTTTTGGTCAACGGCTGGAATCGAACTCGAAACCGCGGCGTGTTGAAAAACTCTCTTCACCATTAAGCTACAACCGGCAACCGCTTGTAAGACACAAAATATCTAAACAAATTAAAGTTTTTGATTTTGTAATTTCTTTGTTGTTGAGATGGAATTGAAATTTTAATTCAAATATTTTCGATTAAAACTATTTCTAAGAATGTTGGCATTTAAATTATATTTATTATTGATACATTAGCTATTATTTTTTATAACCATTAAGACAGAAAATTATTCTATTAGGTGCATGGCCAATATAATGATTTGTTGATATGGTCAAAAGAAATTTTCTTGTTTTTCCATGAATTTAATTCTTCACACAACGAAACATTCATTGTACTTAAAACATATCACTTTACTATAATTTTAATTTCTTTTTATGATAAGTTTTTAATTAATATTTATATTACATTAAAGAAAACTTTTAATGACTTATTTTTTCCGTTAATAATCGTTCCTTCTCATCTAATTTTATTCGTACGTCCTTCTCATCGTTTTTGTTTGCTTCACTTTGTATTTTCATTTTGTACGGATTTTTTGTTTGTTGTTCTATCTATAGTTAATATCGTTTTCTTGATCATCTGGTGGTTCTATACATTTAATTTATTTATTAAATCCTCTTTCTGTTTGGAATAACACATGTGGATGAGACATCTTTATCGTATTCCATCGTTTATGTTATTTTATTTGGGAATATTTCAGGCTTTGAAAAATATTCAAAATGTGTTAACTTTGTTGCAGAATGTATTGAACTATTATAGGTTATGATAGTGTTGCATTATTTCTGAAGGATCTTTATTATTAACTTTTGCGCATAAGACTATAGATTTCCATGATTGAGGAATGCAACCATGAAAATTTGTCGAGTATTAAACATTTTTGGCCGTTAATAAAATAAACGTTACAAGTGTCATCGGTAATGTCGAATTTGATTTGTTCTTGATTTCCATTATATTTCGGGATCTAATTTATTTATTATGTTTTTCGTCTTGGAAAACTAGTATGTTCGCTTTAATTGTACAAGATTTGCAGTTATTTCACGATCATTGCCTTTATCATGTTGTTCTGTGATTATTTTTTGTTGTATTGTTTGGTCCGTTATATCTTGAACTATGTATTTACATCGAACTAATTATAGTTTTGAATTTGAAAAGTTTCGTGTGAATCTCATTAAATACTTGGAAAGTTTCTTCGCTACATGCGATGCCCGTTATTTTATTAGATGAAATGTGTTCTTTGTATATTTGTAATATTTGAAATTTCTTGAAAGTTTTACATTTAATATGGTTACTAATTTTATTTTTGAAAATTATTTTACAAGTATTTTTTTTAGTTTTTAATATTTTCTTACTTATTATTTTACAAGTATTAGAAACTGATGATCTGGGAATTGAATTAGTTTAATACCGTAGGCGAAGTTGGTAGTATTTCCACAAAAACTACATGCATAAAACAAACCTGAAGAAATGAAAGATCTCTGGAAGAAAGGATATAAAATTAGTTATACAACTTCTACACAACTTCTAAAAAGAAATGTGACAAAATACCTCTTCCATTTTATATGTTATCTTTCGAAAGAATAGAAGACATTAAAAATATTTATGCTATCGGCGAAATACTTCATATTAACGTGCAAATACAAGCCGTCAAAAAATCTAAAGTGATTCCACAGTGTAAAAGGTCCATGGACATATGCCAAACTTTTGTATATTAAATATATATTGTATATTAAATAATAATCCATTTAACATTATTTTTATGTTTGATTCTATAATTTTTATTATATTTATGTAATATAGTACTACCTTACATTACATATATGTATTTTAAATATATGAAAATATAAAATGTCAAAGTATAATAAATTTAAGCAATTTTTAATAAATTTGAATCATTATTATTTGTCTTCAAAATATATGAACAAAACTATTTATTAAATTAAAAAATGTAAAAAAGTTATACTTATATCAAGATGCAAATGAAATAAATAATTTTACCATTCATTTAATAATATGTAGTATTTTTTTTTTAGTTTATGGGACTTTAATAGTTTCTCTTTATTACTTAAATACTAATGAGATAATTATATCGATTTTATTATAAGTATATAATTAATATATGGTATACGTTTAAATAATTGAACAACTATAAAAACGAAATACATTTAACCATAACAAACAAACGTGGTTAATAAATTATTAGTGACTCTATATTTCGGATGCGTAGTAATTTGAGCGTGACTTGAAATAACCATATTTAAAGCGATATCGCAATTACAAATTTCAAACGGTATTGATCGAAAGCAATATTATTTGAAGTCAAACTGAATGTTATTTTAATTTGATAAAAACGTTAATTATATTTATATTGAGTGTTTTTCATTTTCAAAACTCAATAAATATTGTTTACAACTAACGAATAAAACGTTTACATGTAATATTTTATCTACATGATGTATAATATTGAAAATAAACCGAAGAAAAAAACGTAAACATTCGTTCATTTAAACTTATGATTGCTTCGATCTAAATAGGTTTGAAGATCAGTAAATGTAATCTAACTTTTATTCTATAAAATATCACTAATTATTTCATATTAAAGATTATGTTTTTCTTATAATATATTGGAGATTATTTATTATTAAATTAAATTTATATTTGACATCATATTTAATTAATTTATGGTGAATTAAGCAAGATGTTTAACAAACGGTATTATATAAATTGGAATGCTGATGCGGATTAATATAAATTTCTATTACGTATTTATTTGGGTGTAGAATCGAAAAAATTCAAGAACATAAAGAAATCCTAAATATTAAATTAAGAAATGTGATTGTAATTAAAACAAAAAATTAATTAATAAATTAGTTTTAAATATTTGGAAGTTGTGGCGACTGCTAATTTATCTAGTTTGATTAATATTTATAAATACATTCGTTTCATCATAAAGAACACCATTGCATTTACAAAGCAAATCGAAATTGTAGAATTCTTTGCTGAAAGACGAAATAAAAAGAAAGTAAATCGATGCCAAAAATTAAGGCTAACAAAAATTCTAAATCTAAGCTTTATAAAGAAAAATATCTAGGAACTGAAATATCGTTTTTGTTTGATTGTGTCTTTGTCCTCTCTCGTTTACTATCGTAAAAATATTTATTTGTTTTTAAAAGAAACAAATGATGTAGTTAGTTTTTTAATTTTCATGTTTAGGAACATTTTACTTTTTTTTAAATTTCTTAACATAAACGACATTTCAGTGTTACTTATATTAACAGGCATTACATATATATATATATATATATATATATATATATATATATATATATATATATATATATATATATATATATATATATATATATAATATATATATATATATATATATATATATATATATATATATATATATATATATATATATATATATATATAATATAATTATTATATATATATATATATAATATATAATATATTTATATATATATATATATATATATATATATATATATATATATATATATATATATATATATATATATATATATATATATATCAAGTTTAAGAATCTAAAAATAAAAATTATTATACGTATACGATGGTTAATGATAGTTTCTTAATTTATTGTTGTATTTGGAACGATCCACAAACTAAATCGAGAATGATATGCAATTTTTGCGATTATTTGTTTTAGTTGTGAATCTTATACAATAATTAATTAGGCAAATGTTGTTTATATTTAGTTTAAAGTTTATTATGATGTATATACAGTTATTTCTTTGTAACCAATTTCATTGTTGTTTTTCTTAATTTGGCATAAATTAAATTTTCAATTCAATAATTAAATTACTATTCGGTAATTAGTTCATCGTCCATAGTCTTTCGTTGTTTTTTAGCTGGATTATAAATATCTGTATCATTCTCGAAGTTGGTATCTTCGGTTTTCTCATGGATTTGATACTTAGGCAGCCATTTGGATACTTGATCATAGAAAAAACTTTCTAAGAATTTTGCATGATTATAAATTTTTGAATCCTCCTATATTTATAACACAAAATAGTTAAGCAAAAAATAGAAAAATAATTAAAAATTATTAAATTAATTAAATAATTAAATTACATTTTTAACAACCTGATAATATAGATAGACATTTTTAAATAATAATTTAATATCGTTTAAAAAGCTATTTATATCTGTGTAATGTTCGGGATTGCTAAAATCAATTTTAGCTCTAATCATTTCCAATGACATGGGACTGTAACAAATAGAAATTTTTAATATAATATATATAGTTTAAAACATGTTTCTATATAATCATGATAATTACTGGCATATTATTTCATAGTATGTAGTGTTTGTACTTGGCTCCAGTTCTCGAAATGGTAAACTATGATCATGTTGACAATATAATTCTAATAAAATTCTTTGCATTATCTTTAAATCGGTCGGTGTTAAACTTGATGATCGTTTTTCTCCTAATGGGTCTGAAAATAATAAATTATAACGATATAAATAAATATAAGAAATTAACACCCCGATTTCCTTAGTCGTGTCACTTGTAGCGACAGACAATGGTATTCTCTAAGTCGATTTGTTCGTCAATGAATTGAAGCGATAAACTCTATATTATAGTAGTCGTTTGAAAAGTTTCTTGCCACTTGGAACGACATTTATACGCGCGTGAAAATGTCAGTCGACATATTCAGTGGAAATTATTAGTATTCCCCAATTAATTCAGTTCACTTCTACGCTCGTTTCATCAGGTCACTTCAATCAAAGATTATTATATACTAAAAAGATAGTTCAATCAGAGTAACATTTTAAAATACAAAAATTATTATTCTGGGTTCCGCTACATAATGATGGGTCCCTCTGTTCTATAGTAAAACAAAACAAAACAAAATCGTTTATATTGTAAATTTTTGCTTTGGTTGAGTCATCTTTATGTAAAATAATCTTTGCTTCAATCGACTACCAGAATACAAATTTATGACACGACAGCTGTCGCGGCAGATGAAGTGACACGACGAAGGGAATCGGAGTGTTAAAGTTAAAACATTTTATTTGGACTATTGATTCTGAAAGAATTAAATTAATAGTGATTCACTGTGTTATTGGAGTGCTGAACCCGTAGCATTCCAAAAATAAGATTAATTGTTTAAAATTATTAAACCTAGATTTTTTTGGTTTGTACCTTAATCCAGATCAAAATATATCAATAATTTCACAACTTTATAGTAACAACGTAGAAAATATAAATAACACGATTCCATTCAACAAAATATCTTATACAGTTTAAATAGTAGTAGACATTTTGATTCAATCATCGAAAGTTGATTGCACAACAATAAAATTTTCGCTGTGATTAAATCTATTAAACTGTGAATTTTATACTAGTGAATAAAGTGAATTCTTTAATTTAAGTTTAATTTATAACAATATTTAGAAGGTGCCCTGTGGTTGGGGGCATTCGTGTTTCGTAAATATTACGAACGAAACATGAGACCCATAGAATACCACCACAGTATCCAGAGCTTGTCGTAGGAGGCGACTAAATCTGGTTGGATCGCTGGGCTGACGACCCGCATCCGTAAAAAAATATCACTGTTAAAAATGTCAACAAAAATAAGAAAATCGGATACCGCCAAAACAACAAAAAAAACGAACCCCCGCTTAAGTACCCGGACACGAGATTGAAGATCGGCACGTGGAACGTGCAGTCATTAAGAAAACCTGGCGCGTTGGACGGCCTTATCACATGCATGAAAGAGTATCGGCTGGAACTCGTAGCTCTCCAAGAAACTCGATGGCCTAAAAGTGGAGACCATGTGTCCCAAGGCTATACGTTGCTACACAGTGGAGATGACCTCGGAAATCTTGGGGTTGGATTTCTCATTGGGCCACAGGTAAAAAAGGCTGTCTTGGACTTTCAAGCAGTCGATAATCGAATGTGTAAGCTTCGCTTGCACATGAGATTAGCCAACCTGTCAATTGTCTGTATACATGCGCCCACTGATGTAAGCCAATCCCAGGATAAAGACTCATTTTACAATAATCTGGATAATCTGATGGGCTCTATACCGGAGCACGATGTCAAATTGGTGATTGGTGACTTTAATGCTAGAGCTGGCAGAAATCAGACCGACTTATGTAACAATATAGGTCCGTACTCCCGACACGAAACTGCGACCGAGAATGGGGAAAGAATGATGTACTTTGCGATCGCTCATGATCTCAAAGTAGCAAGTACATTCTTTCCTCATAAAAACATCCACTTAGAAACATGGACACACCCACGTAAAACATCCCGAAGCCAAATTGACCATGTGTTGATTTCAAAAGGGCGGGCTCGGGTTGTCCAAGATGTGAGATCATATCGGTCGTCAACAAAATTCGTAGGCAGTGACCATTTTATGGTTGCTGCAAAGCTACGATGGAAATTTTCGTACAAGTCAGGGAGGACAGGAGAATATACAACGCGATTCTCCTGTGAAGGTCTGATAAATGAAGAAACGCAACGAAAATATCAAGATCTTGTCAGCAATAGCATTATACAATCCAATTACCAATTTGATGATGTGAACAGTGTGTGGGAAGTATTGAAAACCTCGGTTGTCGATGCTGCCCAGCACACTCTCGGTATAGTGAAAACTAAGCCCAAAAATGATTGGTTTGATGAGGAGTGTCGTCTTGCTGTTGAACAACGAAATATAGCCTATAATGAAGCGCAGACTCGGTTTACAATCGCAAGGAAAAACAAAGCAGTTCTCGCTAGAAGGACAGCTAAACGCATTTGTAGACTGAAGAAGCGAGAATGGTGGAAGGCTAAGGTCTTAAGAGTACAACAACTCAGCAATGAGCACAATTCGCGTGGTTTCTTTAAAGGAATCACCGAATTGCACCATACCTTAAGATCTCGGTCAACTGCCATTCGGGACCAGGATGGAAACCTCTGTGTTAACGTCGATGCGGTACTCGATACATGGCGTGAACATTTCTCTGATTTACTTAATGTTCCACATGTATCACAAGCTGTGTTTGAATACCCTCAAATACAGACCGCGGAGATGTTCATTGAGGATCCATCCTATGAGGAATTCACAATGGCCATGCAGAAATTAAAGAAAAATCGTTCACCAGGAGTTGATTGCATTAATTCAGAGCTCTTGATATTCGGAGGGCTAACTTTGTGGAACTGTCTTTTCGACCTTATTCGATTGGTATGGCGAAATGAAGTTATGCTCGAAGAATGGAAAGTGGCCGCGTTATGCCCAATTTTCAAGAAGGGTGATCGCTTGAAATGTGAGAATTATCGCGGTATAGCTCTCCTTTGCACAGCATATAAGTTACTGTCATACATTATCTTGGGAAGAATTACTCCTCTGGCGGAGGAAATTGTCGGTGACTACCAAGGAGGATTTCGTCCAAATCGGTCAGTCACTGATCAAGTTTTTTCGCTACGGATGATTCTTTCCAAGTACTACGAAACATCTCGCGATGTACACCAGGTATTCCTGGATTTCAAGCAAGCCTATGACTCGATCAATCGAGAGAGATTATGGTATGCGCTTGAATATCTAGGAATACCGAAAAAATATGTACATCTGTGTAAAATGACAGTAACGCAGTCACAATGCTGTGTCAAAGTTGAGAACAGGCTATCGAGAACTTTTGCAATCAATTCCGGTGTTCGACAAGGAGATGCGCTGTCCCCGATACTTTTTAATCTCATGTTGGAATACATCCTTCGTAAAAGTGAAACACCTCAGGACAACATCTTATTCCGACAATCCAATCAACTTCTTGCTTATGCAGATGATATCTGTGTGATTGGATTAAATGGCAACGGAGTGAAAGAGATACTTGATCCACTGGAACAGTGTTCAGCTTCTGTTGGTCTCAAAATCAACGAGTCAAAAACCAAATACCTAATCTCGGGTTTTAGAGACCAAGACGCAATTGATTTCAGTAGTGGTAACCACACGTTTGAAGGAGTGATGAGATTCAAGTATCTTGGATCTCTCATCACTCACGATAATAGTGTGGGAGAGGATATCAAGGTCCGCCTTGCCGCTGGCAATCGGGCTTTGTATCCTCTACGTCCACTGCTGAAATCAAAATATCTTGCAAATACGGATAAGCTGAAACTGTACAGAGTGTTGATCAGACCCGTTGTCATGTATGGATGTGAGAGTTGGACCTTGACGGATGAGTACGAAAGATGGCTTCTAACATTCGAGAGAAGAATCATGCGTGTGATATATGGTCCAAAACGCGACGTCGATGGCACTTACCGAGTTCTTTTCAATCACGAGATCAGGAATTTAATGCAAATTCCTGATATCGTGCATGAAATTAAAGGACAGCGAGTACGCTGGCTCGGACACGTTCTGCGTGCTGATCCGAACCGAATGATTCAGCGAACCTTTAAGGGTGAACCGCCTTTCGGTAGGCGAAGAGGTCGCTGTAGGCGACGATGGCTCCACGGCGTAGAGAGCGATCTGGCTTCTTCAAACTGCCTACAACGGTTTGAAGAGCTGGCTCGTGATCGAAACCAATGGAGTCAGATTGTTGACACGGTACGGGCCAATAATGGCCTGTAAAAACCGTTAAAAAAAAAAAAAAAAAAAAAAAAAAAAAAAAAAAAATTTAGAAGGTAAGTAGAAAATATAAATTAAGAATTAAATAAAAAAATCAGACTTTCAAATGACAATCACAATCTAAAAACAAATAAAAACCCTATAACCAAAAATAGAAAATCAACAAATCAAAAAAACACAAACATAGCAGTGAACCTAAACACTAAATCCGAAGAATAAGAAAAAACAGAATCTTCGATAATAGAAAGATATAATTACATAGACAGTGGAAAAAGAAATAACATTAAAATGCCAGAACAAGTAACTTTAAACGAAAATTCCAACGAACAAAATAGAAACAAAAGACAGGACACTGGCCTATACAAAGTCATAATAGCAAATGTTAACATGAATATGATCAGTTTAGGCAAAGCCTTAAAAATGAAAAATTTTACGGATATAGAAAACGTGGAACAAATCAGCAAGAATATGGCACAAGTCATTTTCAAAACTGCTCAGGTTGCAAATAGCTGTGTAGACTATTAAATTCAAAACCATCACCAGTATAATGCTTTTATCCCTAACAATTTTAACAACACAATTGGAATAATAAAAAACGTACCCACCAGTCTAACAATAATAGAAATAGAAGAAAACTTGAAATCGAACATACCAATAAATAAAATTGAGAATGACTAAATGGGACGAATAAACAAAAATCGCCTCTAACATGGAACTAGTTAAAATCTATTTTAAATCAAACAAATTACCATATAATGTGGTATTATATGGTAACATTCTATTGCGTGTTAAATATTACATCCCCAATTCAATTCTCTGCAAAAATGTTTAAATTACGGACATACTGTCAATAAAAGCAGGTCCAAGGATAATACCAGATGCCCAACATCCGCAAAGATAGAAGTAACAGTACACAAATGCGATTTTAAAGACTGTTGCAAATTCTTTGGAGAAGGGCACAGAACAAACAACAGAAACTGCAGAGAAAGCAAAGACAAAAAAAAAATATACGAACACATGACTATTCACAAAGCAACATTACTATTAACATTAGTAATATCACATATTCACAAAGCAACAAAAGAACACCTATTTGGAAATCCCTAGAGAACTACAATCAACCTAGACCCCTCAACTGAACGTAACCACAATCTACCCACTGAAACCTGGCCTTTAATTAATAGTAACAAACTAGAACATAAAATAAAAATCCTCACTAACTTGGTAGACATACTAAAATCCCAAATAAAATCAAAAGAAAACCTAATAAAGCATATCTACAAATTTATAGAACAACCAAAAGAGCTGAACGACAACCCAGCAAATACAGACCTGTTAAAAATAGAAATCATGGAAGCATTGTGTAATGTTCTATACCACTGTAGCTGTAGGATAAGTATGAATGTAATATACTACACCACTGTATATTAAATAATAGGTACAATATTATACGGTAGTTAATGTTCGTTCATTCCATTGACAATAGTCGACCTAATTATAACTAATAAAGAAATATAATAATTATTGAATATCCAAAAACGTGTTTTCCTTAAAACATAATACATTGCATAATCATAAACCTACTTCAGACAAAATACAAACACAATCTAATACATAATCTAATATTCTAACTAAAAAAAATCAAACAAACAAACAAATAAATAAACAATTTACAATAGAATAAATGAGCAATATAAAAATAATTCAAATTTCAACAATAATTCCATTGTCTCGATTCTAGAATTAGCAAAAATTTTCGTACTTTTTGAGGTTCCCGCTTTAGCGAATATTTTTTTCTTGCGTAAAAATTGTTCTTTCAGTTTATATTACTTTTGTTTGTTTTCTGTATTCCAATTCGAAAAGGTGGACACATAGTTAAAAAGGAAGGTGAACACATCCTCAGGGATTTAGTAGGACAGGAGTGTTTAGATTTGGTGCAGAACACGGGTATGTATCTTCCATTATCGGAGGTTGGATTTGATTGGGATTTGACTTGATTGGGACGGGCATGAGGGTTGATCAAGTTGCGTTGGCGGTTGGGAGCCTCTGTTGGCATGTGGGGTTTTGGACGCGAGTGGAATTTGTTGAAAGCTGGAGGATTAGTCGGAATGTGGGGTGTTTGGATGGATTTCGATTTGTTGGATGTTAGTTGAGATAGGTCTGCACTTTTTATTTTTATTTTTGTGTAAGTTGGTATCCCGTTGTTGAGGGTGCTCTGAATGAGTTTGTATTTTGGATGCTTACGATTGGGTTCTCGTGTTAGAATTTGTTTACTACTAATAGATGTATGTTTGCTTGAATGTTGAGTTTGGATCGTGTTTGGTTTGCTTGAATAGGGCCGCTCCGAGGGGTGTCGATTTCCTCCACTTTTGGGGTGCTTCTGCTCCATACTTTCTGCATGTATGTGGCATCCCTGCCTGTGTTGTTGTCTGTGTGTCGTGCATACGTGCCTGTAGGTTGTCCATGCGTAATTTCAATTTATTAAGTTTCGTATTTGGATTTAAGAGTGCTTTTTGAAGACAATATTAATTGTTCTTTTTTGATTTATGAACGGTGAAGGTCGGGGCGGATCTACTACATTTGTAGTAAAGTGACATACTTGATCACGACCATAATACGAACATTGCATTACAATTACATTGGGCCTATTTAGACATGTATTTTTGCATCAACTTTTTTCCTCGTTTCTTTTCTCTTTACCTGTAAACAAAAATTTGTGGTGGGGATTTTCCGATGCACTTTTCGACAGTAAATTTTCTGTATTCTCGTGTTGTTTTTATTGAAAACAAATGATTGGGTTTGTATATGTGGCTATTTTTTCCATTAAAATTTTTATTTTGAGCTGTAAACACCTATCTATACTTCAAAAATATTGTTGAACGAGTCAAAGTATCAATACGAAATAAAACGAATTTACATATACATATATAATAAACATCGGGTGTAGAATACAAATCTAAACTTCAAGTTGATTCAAGTGTTGTAGAAATGTGTTGTTAAACATACTAGTCTAAATAGGCCCAATGTATTGCAGTAATATAAAAATAATAATAATAATTTATGGAAAAGGTTTGGTTCTAATTATTTATATAAGTGTAAATATGATTATAGTTGGAGTGGGTTTACAAGGAAAGTTTATTTTATTTTAAACACGATGTTGCATATTTTTGGAATGTAACACGTTTTCAGAGTTTTATTTTGATTTTCTGATAAACATATTCTAATATTATGGTATCATCAGCCACAAATTAAATAACTATACAGATGGAGACCTGCGGGTGGGATTCGTTTTTTATAATGTCTTGCGCGGTAACCCTCATAAAGCAAAAATGCAAAGCTAAAAGCTTACTCGGATTAATATCGTAAAATATCGTCGTAGAATATGTACACAATGTGGGTTCACTCGCAAATCGTTGTGAAAAGTGAATTTTACTCATGTTACAGATTTAGGAGCCGTAAGTTAATTAATTAAGAGTTTTGTATTTTAGTTTAACTATGATTGGTGTGCGGACTTAGTTTTAGTTTAACTATGAGTTTAAATAAATAATAAAATTAATAATAAATAAGTTACAGATTCCTATCTAGTAAATTTATTTTTAGAATTTTTTAAATGATTTAATTTTAATACGTTATAGCTAAGTTGCAGGTTATAGCTAAGTTGCAGGTTATAGCTAACTTACTCAATTATTTATTTATATAAATAATTTTCCCTATACACGAATTGACAGTTTATTAGGTCGTCATAATGTATGGATATGAAATGCTGTCGGGTCATAAAATAAATAAATACTGCCGCTCGCGTTAGATGGTGGTGGATCTGGAAATATAGGGGAGCAACTTTATATGCAGCATATGATGAGAAGACCCCAGGATAATTAACTTAAATACTTCAGTTTCAACTGTTGAGGTATCACAAATACATATGATGGAATTAGAAATGTCCCTCCTATCCAAATAAAAATAATAACCAATGTTAATGTGAAAATGATATAGATCTTACTAACAAATTATATTATTGTACTAATTAAGTAACAGGAAAATGATTCTACTGAAGATTGTCGCCCTAGTCTATTTTGATTCTCTGATGGGCATGTTACACACTTATGGTAACATTATCGTAATGCATGGCTTAAACTACTATACCATATTAATTAAATTGTGTTAGATACCTGAGCAATAAGTTAATAAATTTTCTTTCAGAGTTCTGTACTTATGTTCTAATTAGGTTAGTTGTGCGGATGGGAGTTAAAATAAATAATAAAATTAATTAATTAAGTTACAGATTCCTGAGCGACCGACCAACTAATAAATTTATTTTAGAATTTAAATTTTAATTTATTTTCAATTTTATTCAAAATACAGAAGAACGGATAAGTGTTGCGGACTGGAGAATGCTGACTGGCGATTGCAGACTAGTAGATTAGAATTGCGATTGTCTTGTGATAATAGTAGTTTAGTACCGACCGACTGTCATGGTGTCTGTAACCGGGTCGCTCTTTCCTAACTAACATACCTTCCTAACCTTACCTATCGTTTTATCTAAACGGCTGTAGGAATAGGCCAGGCGTTATCCGGGAATCTTGCCTAGCGCTTGGTCCTACAGTCCTATCAATCAATCAATATAAAAATAATTCAAATTAACTGTCGCAGTCTAAAGAGCAACAAAACAATATTAGAACAATATATCCATTTACACAAAATAGACATAGTAATCCTAACGGAAACATAGACCAAACAAACAGATTCCATTACCTGCAACAATTACAAACTATTAAGACAAGATAGAATAGATGGATACAGAGGAGTCGGAATATTAATAAAAAAAAAATGTCCTCCAAAATCATCAATCAAAACAATAACTACTGTGGAATAGAATCACTGAAGGTCAACATAAAATACAAACAAATGGACTTAAACATAATCACATTCTACAATAACTCAAATAGAACCCCGGACGAAGTAGCCAGGGAATTCGAAAACATCCTATCTCATAACACAAATAAGGATACCATAATAGCAGGGGATATCAACGCCCACTCAACATCTCTGGGATATCAACAACACTCTCTGAGATAACCAAATCACCCATAGTAAAGATAACCTCGGAGAAATAATTGCTGAAATTATAACTAATAGTAACATCCAAATCCTCAATGATGGATTTTATACAAGAATAGATACGTTTAGACATAACACAACAGCAATAGATATCACACTATGCACTCCAAACATACACAATAAATTGTCATGGAGAGTTTCACCGGATAATTTAGGAAGTGATCAATTCCCTATCTATATAGAATACAATTTAAATGAAAAATACACTAAACAAATCATAAATTGGTCAAAAATCATAAACGATATAAACATTACACTAGCAAACTCGATAGATCACTAGATCTGTATCCATTTAAGAGCTATAAAATTGTAACAATTTTACTAACGAAAAAAAATTGTTACAATTTTTACACTACCATTATCTTTTAACAGAAAATATTTGTGTGTCGTGTTTTCATTCTTCGTCTCATAAGTAAAAAACTATAACACGTGGGTACAAATAATGTATTGAGGGATTGTAGAGGAGATCATATCGGATTAAAATTAAGTAAAATAAAAATTTATTAGGGCATTTTTTTGAGAAAAACTCAAATTTATGAAAAAAATATCATTTTTTTTTTATTTTTTTAACTATAAAACGCCATAGCTCTTAAATGGATACAGATGCGAGATAGCCAATGAGATCTTAAATATAGCCTATTTAGTTGTCCGTCAAATGAGACTTTGTTAGTTGCTGTCCGATAAAAATGTTGTAAGTTACAGCTTAATATCCGCTTGTACTTTTTTTCCGAACCAAATTTTTTAAACGCGCTGTATCTCAAAGAATATCAAAAATTGACCCCCCCCCTGCCATACGATTTTTTTCATGAAATGAACCAAGGAATCAGCCCGTAACGGATCAGCATCCCAATCGGGGACACCCTATTTATATTACAATATTGTGTATTATCCACAATATTATTATATTTATTTACACAAGAGCGAATCTATAATTATTATTAAATAAAATAAAATTATTTTGCATAAATAAAACTGTCATCGCATAAATGTCATTTTCATTGTCATTTTCAAAATTACCATTATCATTTGACAATCGTTTATCAGTGTAGTAGAGATGGAAAAGAGAATAATAGTACTCAACCTTTTGTAGTGTGCGTCTGTTTTTCGAAATAGACAAAGCCGACAGTAGTGTGTGTGTTTCACGCAAGCCAAACTTTATGCATACATATGCTGTAGAAGCATATCAACCTTTAGCGGTATTAGTGAATATTCTTCTATTCGTATACGATTGCGAATACAGTATAAAAATAATAAACAAACGCACACCACCTAAGTATTATTGAGTAAAAATGTACAAAAAATGTAAAATAAAAACTAATGAGCGTGTCTTACTCTCTGTGTCAAATTCAACGATCATTTAACAAACTATATTGACTTCAAAACTTGAGTTTTGAACAAGAGACAATATGCTAGACATAAGCAAATTGAATAGAAGCATACAAACGATGACTCAAGGATTTTTAAGTAAAACTCCAAATGATCCGGGGAACGACTTAATATTAACAGAATTGATTGAGAAATTAGCAATCATGGACAAGATGATCCTAAGTAACTACAAGAAAGTGAATGAGCCAAAACCAAAATAATAATTTAAAAACATAAACTAATAATAATAAAAATATCACAACTAAACAAAATAAATTTAAGAATCAAAAGGACGAACGGGAGAAATACCTCAAAGTGAAATAATAGACATAGTGTATATACATGAAACATGGACAAATAAAAAAAATAATCATAAGAAGGAAAAATACAACGTATACACAATAGGAGGACAAGTCACACTTAGGACGATAAATTATGAAAAAGATAAAAAAAAAAAAAAAAAATGACGAATAGGAAACGTGAGGATCCGGAAATGATGCAGAACACATAATTCAAAACTGTATATAAATTGGACGATGTGCGAGACAGATATGAGATACTAAAAAAAAAAAAAGACAAAAACTTTTAAGATACCAAGATATAGAAGAATACAAAATAGTATATAGCTTTATGAAAAAGAAATAGATGTTCATATGACAAAGAGTAGAGGGAAAAACGCAATATATTTAATCCAAAAAAAAAAAAAAAAAGAAAACAACACAAAAAAAAATAAATAAATAAATAAATCGGGTAATACTATAATAATAATATTTATGGTACATAGGGTAAAGAAATACTGCTGTCATGAAAAAGAAAAAAAAAATGTATAATAAAAAACAAGTGTATAAGTATAAGAATTTAGTACAAGAGTATATGTTAGAAGCATAATCAAATTTAAAAATATTAGTGAATGTATCACAATCAAATATATCAGATAATATCATAAGAATATAATTTCAATAAAATAATCTTTGGCAACGTGGCCTAACGGCTAAGCCAAACAAAGAAAAGAGAAAAAAAAAAAAAAAAAAAAAAAAAAAAAAACTTGAGTTAAATTATCGCGGAAATTATGATTTAATTGCAAGATCGATTTCCAGAACAGTTTAAAATATTCAAATTTTAAAGAGGACATTATCTTTTATCACATTTAAACATTCATACCGTGACGTACATGAAAAATCTACACAAACTTTTTCACGCAATGGTACACTAAAGACATGAAAATTTTAACTCGAAAAACATATTTTAATTAAATCTAATGTAAATAAATAAAAGTTTTATTAAACCATTTATGAATTTCGAATCAAAATACATTCCTATGCAACTCATATTTACTTTATTTATGTTTGAAAAACCTAACCAGAAACCTATCCTCCTCGAATTTATACAAAACAAACAAGATTCACTCGATATTATCCACAATATTATACTATTGTGTATACTATCCACAATATTATTATACTTATTTACGCAACAATCTACATTTATTATAAAATCAAATAAAATTATTTTGCATAAATGAAGCTGTCATCGCATATATGTCATTTTCAATATTACCATTATCATTTGACAATCGTTTATCAGTTTAGTGAGATGGAAAAGAGAATAATAGTACTCAACCTTTTGTGGTGTGCGTCTCTTTTTCGAAATAGACTTTAAGTAGTGTTAGTGAGAAACGTCAAATTTTGAGTTTTTTTTATATGGACTTTTTCGTTTACCCACACACTCAAAGGTTGATATTTTCGTTTGTAAAAAAAAGAAGCAGGCTTTTAAGTAGTGTTAGTGAGAAACGAATCATTTTTTTTTTTATGCACTTTTTCGTTTACCAACCAACGGTTGATATTTTCGTTTGATCAATACCAATAGTTTGATTAAAAAAGAAGCAGGCTAAACTATTTGAGTACTTTTTAATTGGATATCCTCGATGTTTCATGTGAACCAACTTTTGTTAACTCTGATCGCGTGGAGGTATTTGATATTAGTATGTGCTCGATGTGCTTCTCTAAATTTATATTAAACTGGAGAGTGGCGAAAGATGGTAGGTTCATCTCCTTTTATATTAACCTTAAAAGAACACCGCTTAAACCTTACCGTAATAGGAAGCTTAGGTAGTAAGCTTCCTATTCTCTCTTAAGCTTGTTTCTAACTCGGATAACCTATGAAGATTCGTTCGTCTGTGAACATAGAATTGCGGGCTACTGCACGGTCTAAAGCAATCAGAAGTTCGTTTGAGATTTTATGTCCACTTATTTCGAACCAAACAACTCGGAATGAAACATTGTGGTACTCTGCTCTAAAAACCTTCTAGAAAGGTTAAATAAACCTACTAGAAGAATAAGGTCAGAAGATCTTATATTCAGTCTTAATGGGCTAGCTTCCTAGCTGCAAAAAAGGCGTACAAAAAATACCCGGGATGTAAAATCATTGCAGCCGACAAACAATTCTGGATACGATTTGGATCCAATTCCCAATTGGAACTTAGCCGACAGATTAACGTAAGTTGGAACTTCTTCTCTTTTTATTAATCGTAAGTTGGAACTTCGTTATTTGAGAATTGATTGATTGGACTGTAGGACCAAGCGCTAGGCAAGATTCCCGGATAACGCCGGGCCTATTCCTACAGCCGTTTACATAAAACGATAGGTAAGGATAGAAAGGTATGTTAGTTATGAAAGAGCGACCCGGTTACAGACACCACGACAGTCGGTCGGTACTAAACTACTATTAGCAGACAATCACAAGACAATCACAATTCTAATCTACTAGTCTGCAATCGCCAATCAGCATTCTCCAGTTCGCAACACCTATCTGCTCTGCTGTATTTTGAATAAAATTAAAACTAACTTAAAATTAAAACCTTAAAATAAATTTATTAGTTGGTCGCTCAGGAATCTGTAACTTAATTAATTTTACTATTTATTTTAACTCCCATTCGCACAACTAACCTAATTAGAACATAAGTACAGAACTCTGATAGAAATTTCTTTTAACTTATGGCTCAGGTGTCTGAGACAATTTAATTAATTTGCTATGATAGTTTAAGCCATTCATTACGATAATGTTACCATAAGTCTGCAACATGCTCATCAGAGAATCAAAATAGACTAGGGCGACAATCTTCAGCAGAACCATTTCCCTGTTACATAATTAGTACAATAATATAATTTGTTAGTAAGATCTATATCATTTTCACATTAACGTTGGTTATTATTTTTATTGGGATAGGAAGGACATTTCTAATTCCATCATATGTATTTATGTTACCTCAACAGTTGAAACTGGAGTATTTAAGTTAATTATCCTGGGGTCTTCTCATCATATGCTGCATATAAAGTTGCGTACAAAGCATATAAAGTACCCGTTAATTCTTACGCTGATGATACCATAATAATAGAATATGTTAATCAGAAAATCAAAATAAATCTCTGAAAACGTTTTACATTCCAAAATTATGCAACATCTTTTTTAAATAAAATAAACTTTCCTTGTAAACCCCCTCCAACTATAATCATATTTACACTTATATAAATAATTAAAACCAAACCTTTTGCTTAAATTATTATTATTTTAATATTACTGCAATACAATGTAATTGTAATATAATGCTCGTATTATGGTCGTGATCAGGTATGTCACTCATAAATCAGGCAGGGATGCCACATACATGCAGAAAGTATGGAGCAGAAGCACCCCAAAAGTGGAGGAAATCGAAACCCCCGGAGCGAACCCCATTCAAGCAAACCAAACACGATCCAAACTCAACATTCAACCAAATATACATACATCTATTAGTAGTGAACAAACTCTAACACGAGAACCCCATCGTAAGCATCCAAAATACAAACTCATTTAGAACACCCTCAACAACGAGACATCAACCTACACAAAAATAAAAATAAAAAGTGCAGACCTATCTCAACTGACATCCAACAAACAGAAATCCATCCAAACACCCCACATTCCGGCTAATCCTCCAGGTTTCAACAGATCCCACTCGCGTCCAAAATCCCACATGCGAACAGAGGACCCGCCACCGCAACTAGATCAACCCTCATGCTCGTCCCAATCAAATCCAGCCTCGAAACCCCCTCCTCCCCCAATCACAGCAGTACCATGAGTCAAAGAACAAATCACCACCATGCAGCTACAAATACCTACAAAAACCGCTTCCTCCAATAACCCCAGCCCACTCCAGAATCGAGCGACATCTTCCAAAAATCCAGCCAAAACATCAAAACCTCCCACCACTCTGCAAAACTGAATGCCTCCAAACGACCACTGCAAAACTGATACAATCCCGCCGACACCCAAACATTTAAATAGTTCCAAATCCTCGCCACTAAAATCAAATTCCCGCCCGACCCGTCATAATCTTCCAGACTAAAACAACCCTCAACCACAATCCCAAAATGTACCTCCGATAATGGAAGATACAAACCCCTGTTCTTCACCAAATCTAAACACTCCTGTCCTACAAAATCCCTGAGGATGTGTTCACCTTCCTTATTAACTATTTGTCACACACGCACCTTTTCGAATTGGAATACAGAAAGTAAATTTCCATAAATTTAAATACACCAACAACTGAAAGAAAAAAATATTCGCTAAAGCGGGAACCTAAATTATGCTAAAGCAGTAACCTCAAAAAGTGCGAAAATTTTTACTAATTTTAGAATCGAGACAATGGAATTATTGTTGATAGATTGGATAAAAGGCGCAATCCAAATAAAATATTACATTTAGTACGTCGATCATCCAAACCAAAGCTAAGAGTATTTTCGGGACTATTGCCGAACTCAGTAACGAAGAAACAAATACTTTCATCCAATACTAATCATCCAAACCAAAGCTAAGAGTATTTTCGGGACTCTTGCCGAACTCAGTAACGAAGAAACAAATACTTTCCAATATAGTCGTGGTTGGTTCCAAAATTTAAAAATCGAAACGAATTCCTAAATATTAAAATTTCAGGTGAGTCAGCTAGCGCAGACACAGCTGCAGCAAACGCCATTCTGCAAACAATTAAAAACATCGTTGCAGATGGGCATTTAAGCCATCAACTATTTAACGACGAAACAGCTTCTTAGTACTTGAAAATAACGCCCTCGCGAACATATTTGGCCACAGCAGAAAAACATGTTTCCAACTTTAAAGCAGCAAAAGACCGTTTGACGCTTCTTCTATGTGGTAATGTTTCTTCTTGGGGGTCAAGTTAAATAGTTTGCTGATTTATCATTCGGAGAACCCGAGAGCTTTAATGGGTATCACTAAAACAAGTTTACTGGTTGTTTGAAGAAGTTATTGAAAGGCTTGGGTTACCGCCAGTCTCATTACTGATTTGAAATGTTTATTGAAATTGACCGAAGATCCGAAGAAACGAGGTCACTGTAAAAGATTAATGAAAAAACTACACGAAATGACATGCAGTTTTCAATATTACCAAATCTTGGGATGAAGTCAGCGGTTCTACTATGTCTGGATCGTGGAAAAAGCTTTGGTCGAATCAGTCCACCAGTTCTATTGAAGATGTAGCTGAAGTACAAACTCAAATCGTCAATATGGCCAAAAAAATTAGTTTTATAGATGTTGATTTGTTTGACGTAGAAAATTTATAAACCTAGCAATTTATACAGAACCAACAATTTTTGTTATTATATAGTTGAATACTTTTTCGACTTACGTCGTTTTAAGAAATGTTGCATTTTTCAGGAACGCATCTACGGCGTAAGTCAAGGATCGCCTGTGTATATAACACCTGCATGAAATATAAAATAAAAATAAACAAAAAATTCTTTAATAAACACAGGAAACACCGCCCAGGTGGCGCAGTGGTTAAAGCTGCGGCAGTTGGAGCGGGAGGTACCGGGTTCGAATCCCGATAGGGGCAGGATGGCAAAGGGATTTTTCCCCATACGATTACGATCGGTGGTGTGAATGAACACATCTATGACCCCCTGTTGGAGTGCAGAATTCATGGGCCGACCCATCTTCCATGTCAGTACTATAGGCTGGCATGGAGCTATGCAATGTGCAGATGGTTCTACGTAAATCGGACCTATAGCCGTACGTCCTCGATTTGGCTGTAATGGCGTAAAGTAGGACGTAAATAAGCGAACCGCGAAAGAGTTGGAAGTGCCCCGAGCCCCAAAACAGATAGTAGAGATAAAAAACAAACAAACAAACAAACAAACACAGGAAACGGAATTTTAATGGACGAAAAGAAAATTTTGTTATATACCTAACATGAATACCTACATTTAAATGTAGACAGTCGTGTGTAAATTTGCTTTTTCAACAATCAAATAATGATGTATATATGTACAACACAAACACAATCCAAAAATTTATAAAATAAAATTTAATTCGCCAATTACATTGTACAATGTTAATATACATTTTCCTACACAACGATCGCACAATGGCAGTGGTCGCATTAAAATTTAAATATACAAAATTCCTACTACTGTATGTTTTGAAACATACATAAACCAAAATATTAAAATCTTCTAAAGGAAAGGGAAATAAGAGAATTGTATGAAGAGCGATGTGCTAGTCAAACGAAAGACGAAACATACGAAGCATGCGATCGCATTCAATGGAATATTGTGGTGTGCGTGTGATTTGAAAATGAGGTTATTGGTGGTGTTTATACGTGTATTCTTTCGGCGTTGTTTTGTGTTGTCACAACTACCTCTCAAGTTTACACGAGTATTCTTTCAGCGTTGTTTTATCAAAGTATGTGTGCATGTAATATAAGAAAAATTTTATAAAAAATTATTCGTAAATTCGTGTGCAGCTATCTAGATATTTTGTTGTTAATGCAAGAAAATTGTGTTTATCAAAATATGCACACGATCAAATATTAAGCAACAAATTTCAAATATTTCAAAAGCCGAAAAAATTTATGAGAAGAAAAAGTAAACAAAATCGTGCAGTTTTTTCCTGTACTTCAAAATTTTTAAAAAATTATTCGTAAATTCGTGTGCAGCTATCTTGATATTTTGTTGTTAATGAGCATCTTTACACTTAGGTAACTTTTCTATCCGTAACTTTTTTTTCCAACCTTTACGTCCATACACATTTTATTTGTACCCGGTAACTTTTATAATTTTCTACCAACACAAGTAAAGCTCATAAACAAAATTAAACCAAAAAAATTCAACAAAATGTCCTTGAGAATATTTCTATTTCATTTTTTTTTGTGTTGGTGTGTTGCAATTGTTTGAAGCTACGAAAATTTTGGTTGAAAATGAATCCGCCAAAAAAACCTATTTTGTAGGTAAAGGGGGTAAAACGAAGTAGTTACTGGATAAAAGTTACCGTAGTGTGAAAATGCACAATGACAGAAAATTGTGTTTATCAAAATATGCACACAATCAAATATTAAATAAGAAAAAGTAAACAAAATTGTGCAGTTTTGTCGTGTACTTCACAATTTTTGAATTACTAAGTTGGTATGCTACGGAAATCAATACAAATGAAGAATAGTATGTTTCGCAATAAACACCACAAAGAGTCATTCTAAACGGATGAACAGGTGAAACCGTGGGAAAAGAATTGGCTGATTATTTCAATGCTGAAGGAAAAAATTAAAAAATATATTTTCATAAATTAACGTTAATAAATTAAAATATTAATCTAATTTATTACTGGTATTTTATTTTTATTTCTTCTGAATGACCCCAACCAATTATTTAACTAGATCAATCACGGTTGAACACTAAATGAAAAGTGAGCTCCTGTCAAAAAAACAAAAATAATAAAATAAAATAAAATAAAAACAGGTTTTATATGGTCTTTGTATGTATTGGTGTGATAAGCGCTGAAAATTTTCGATGAAGACGATGAGCGAAAAATCCCCACTCCAAAATTAGTTCGTTGGCAAAGAGGTAAGAGACGAGGACGTTCAGCGCCGAAAGAATACACGTCTAAACACCACCATTGATGAGGTATATAAGATACAAAGACATCTGATCATCTGTGATTCGATTTAAACCCCCCCCCCCCCCACACACACACACACACACACACACACACACACACACACACACACACACACAGTCATGGCCGAGGCAAGCGTAGCTGCAATGAGGAATAGCACGCTTACTGACAATGGGAAAGCCACCGTAGGCGTCAGTGCAAGTGGGGGAGTAATGTTAAGTCCGTTTGAAAGGAGCAATATTATGCAGAGGTCGCCAATTAAAGGAATGCCTGACAGCAGCAAAAGAGCGAGGTCGTCACCACCAAACTTTAATGGAGCAAACGAGCACCAAAGTGAAATTCAAGTGCACAAACGGCAGTGTGACAACGATAGGAGAAATAACTATACGGGAGGGCCATCTTCAGTACCAAGTACTCTAACAAATTTTCAAAAGCTAGGGGCGCAAATAAGGAGCCTAGCTGACATGTTAGAAGATGGCAAACGGCGTTCTATACACCAGCCAATGAGGGATGCAATCGAAAGCATCAAAAATTTCTACAAACTTGTAGAAATGGAAGCGCATGTTGGAGCCACTTCGGTGGAACGGAAAACTAGTTTCTTCCAAACATCTCCCTTGCAAAAACAATTGCAAGTACTCAAGAAAAAGGAGATAAGTCGTTGTGAGGCTGCCGAGACAGCATTCCATATTCCGAGATATAATCCTGCGTCTCGGGTAAGAAAAGCATTACCAGCGGAGGTTGGGAGACTTAAGGTACCAACGCCGGAAAAAGCTAAACCGACGGCGACAAATGATGTTCAGGCGAACCCTCACGATAGTGAAACTAAGAAAGCTCCCCAGACATCAAACGTTGAGGGTTGGCAAACAGTCCGGAGGAAAAGGGGGAAAATGAAAAAAATGGTCCGATCGCTGGAAGTGCATGCGACTAAACGGCGATGGAAAACACCGCGTCCAGATGCTATTATCATCTCAAAAACTGGTGTTGATTCGTACGCTGACATCCTTAAAAAGATGAAAGCTAACTCGGAGCTGAATGAACTTGGGGAACAAGTTAATAAAATCAGAAAAACCGCAAAAGGAGAACTGCTACTCGAGTTAAAAAGAGGTAATTGTGAAGGGCACGACCAGCTTCGGCAACACGCTGAAAAAGTACTTGCTAACTTAGCGAACGTCAGATCTGTCAGCCAAGAAATCTTGATTGAATGTCATGATATTGACGAAGTGACCACACAGGAAGAGATTTGTACTGCAATTCAGGACCAATTCACAACAATTGGCCCTGTGAATAGCAGTGCAATCAAATACCTAAGGCCAACGCGATACGGTACCCAAACAGCACTCATCAGTCTTCCCGCTCGGTCGGCCCAAATACTCATTAAAGCCGGACGAATCCGAATTGGCTGGGTGAGATGCAGGCTTCGGGAACGAATTACGTTAACGCGTTGCTTTAGATGTCTTGAATATGGACACGTAGCAAGAGCCTGCAAAGGTGAGGTTGACCGAACCGGAGTGTGCTTCAAATGTGGAGAAAAAGGTCATGTAGCCAAAGCGTGCGAAAAACCACCAAAGTGTGTCCTATGCAAACCAGACTGCGCAGGTGGCAACAAGCATCCTTCGGGGAATATGAAGTGCCCGGCGTACAAAAAAGCGCTGGAGGTTGTTACTATTCGCAATGATTAAGTGTATACAAATAAACTTAAATCACTGTGAAGCGGCTCAAGATCTTTTGACGCAAACAGCGAGAGAACAAAAGGCGGATGTGGTACTTATAAGTGAGCAGTACAAGACTCCTACTGGGAATGGAAACTGGGTGGAAGACAAGGCAAGCAAAGCAGCCATCTGGACTTGTGGAACATTGCCGTTTGAACTCAAATCTAACAGACAGCATGAAGGGTTTGTTCATGCCAAAATTAGGGAAATTCATTTTTACAGCTGCTACATTCCACCAAGTGCACAACTGCAAGAGCTTGAGGAAGTGCTCGATCATTTAACGAGAGATGCGATGGGAAAAACGCCGATTATCATAGGCGGTGATTTCAACGCGTGGGCAGTAGAGTGGGCCAGTAAAAGAACCACTCCAAAAGGAATGGCAGTACTAGAGGCACTCGCAAGGTTGGATCTAGTGCTTCTTAATCATGGAAATGTGGACACATTCTCCAAAGGAGGATGTGGCTCAAAAGTGGACATCACCTTTGCGAGCAGGGCCCTTTCCAGAGTAATGCAATGGAAAGTGGCTGATGTCTATACTCACAGCGACCATCGAGCCTTAATCTATGAAACCCGAATGCCGACTAGATTTCACCTAAGTCAAGCGGCGCGGAAAGCACAGGAAAAAGGCTGGAAAGTGAAAGAATTGGACATGGAAATGCTAGACTTCATTGTAAATAATATCGAAGCTCCAAAAACAGATGCAGTGGATGGGGCAAAGCAGCTTGGGAAATATCTTACAAAGGTCTGTGATGCAACAATGCCACGCAAAGGGAAAGGGAATGGACGACCTCCGATATTCTGGTGGAATGAAGCTATTGCTAACCTGCGGAAAGACTGTTTAAAACTCCGCCGGAAATGTACTCGTCGAAGGAATCACACGAATTATGAACAGATTCACAGTGAATTCAAGGGAAAGCGTAAAGAACTTCGAAAAGCAATCGCACATAGCAAGAGCCAATCGTTCAATCTACTCAGAGATGAAGTACAGAACAACCCATGGGGCAGTGCATATAGGATTGTGTTAACCAGAGTCAAGGGAATACATGCAGTAGCACCAGTATGCCCGGAAATTATGGCCAGGCTAGTGTCTGGTCTCTTTCCTCAACATGAACTCTCTTTGTCTACTCGCGTGATGCAAGTTGACGACCAAAGTATTCCTGCGGTCACTGTTGATGAGGTCATAAAAGCAGCATCGAGAATAAGTACAAATAGCTCGCCTGGGCTAGATGGTATTCCAAACATTGTGATAAAGACTGCAATCAACAAAAACCCGGCAATATTCAGGGATATTTATGATGCATGTCTGAAGCAAGGTATATTTCCTGAGCAATGGAAACGGCAACGACTGGTACTAATCCCAAAAGGTGACAAACCACCGGAGGAGCCATCATCCTACCGACCACTATGCATGCTGGACACAGCAGGAAAAGTATTTGAAAGGATAATTTGCAACCGACTTGAGCAATTCTCTGAAGGTGACAGTGGTCTCTCTCAACGTCAGTTTGGCTTTAGAAAACAGCGGTCTACCATAGATGCAATTAGCTTAGTATGTGACTTAGCGCAGAAGGCGTTAGCGGGTGAAAGGTGGCTTGGCGGTAAGAAACAGTATTGTGCTGTTATCACTCTAGACGTCAAAAACGCATTCAACTCTGCTAATTGGAGTAAAATTATGCGTGCCTTAAACGAGATGCATGTTCCTGAGTACCTTATCCGGATAATAGCCAACTACTTTGAAGGAAGAATTCTGATATATGACACCGAGGCAGGACCCAAGACGTACAATATCACAGGAGGCGTACCTCAAGGATCAGTGCTAGGACCTCTCTTGTGGAACGTCATGTATAATGATATTCTCAAAGAGCGAACGCAGCATGACACCACGATTGTCGGATATGCAGATGACATTGCCATAGTTGTAGTAGCCAAAAATAAATTAGACGTTGTTCATAACTGTAACCAAGTGATTGCAAGTGTTAGTTTATGGCTCAATAATGCAGGGTTGCAATTAGCTGAACAAAAAACGGAGGTTGTATTGATGAGTAGTCGGAAAGTGGTAGAAACCATTGAGATTAAAGTTGGAAATCAAACGATACGATCGAGTCCATACCTGAAATACCTTGGGGTCATCTTGGATCACAGGCTGAATTTTAGGGAGCACTTGAAGTATGCTGGTGACAAAGCCAAGCGAGTTGGAGCCGCCCTTGCAAGATTGATGCCAAACATTGGTGGACCGAAGCAGCCGATAAGGAAACTGTTGGCCAGTGTAAACACATCTATTTTAATGTACGCTGCTCCAATCTGGGCACGAGCTACCAGAACGCCATCTTACGTCAGAGAAATAACCACAGTCTTCAGATTGACATCATTACGAATCTGTTGTGCATTTCGTACGGTGTCTGATGAGGCTGTTTGTGTTATAGCGAGCAGGATGCCAATTGATATAGCTGTAAGAGAGGCTCAAACACTCAGAGCAATAAGACTTGGGGAAAACCAGTACACACGCGAGGACGTACAAGCTTCTAGCATCAGAGAATGGCAAGATAGATGGAGAACGTCCATGAAGGGACGTTGGACTTTTGCGATGATCCCTGATATATTGGACTGGACAACCAGAAAACACGGCGATGTTAATTACCATCTAACGCAGCTGCTATCGGGGCATGGTTGTTTTCGGGAATACCTGTACAAGTACAAACATGTGAACGACCCAAATTGCCTCTACTGTGAGGGTGAAACAGAATCTGCAGAACGTGTTCTGTTGGAATGTGTACGATTTGAAGAAGAACGTCACTTGATCGAACAGTATACACGTGAGCCAATAACGCCACATGGCCTCGTACAATACATGCTTGGCTCTGAAGAAAACTGGAATAAGGCGAGCCTGATCATTACCAGCATAATGCAGAAAGTCAGACAAGACGAACGAAGAGCTGCCATGTCAGCAGCAACGTGACACCACAGAAATACCCAATGGATCAATCGTGACTTGTCTATGAGTGAGCTTTTAGCTCTACCCTGCCCTGCGAAGGAATGCCTTGATTGGTGGTACCGCAGGGATAAAACAGGATGGTAAAAGGGAGATGGTTTTACCCGGTAAAAATCCGGTGTCGTTTGGAAACACGGGTTTCCAAATGTTTTTATTAAAATTTCCATCTTCCTACGTAAAACAAAAAAAAAAAAAAACACACACACACACACACCGAGAGAAAAAAACACGTCCACTCGGTGTGAAGATCAACACAACACTCCAACTTCGTTACTTGAGAATTATCCTTTGGAATTATCACCAAATGTATTTCATATTTTAAAATTTTCTATATGAAATTTTAACTTTCGGTAACTTACCTGGAGCCATATCAGCAAAATTATAACATAATAAGCATTGCCATGTTTCACTTTCATCTGGTAATGCTGAAATTGGTGGAATATGACAATTTTGATGGAATACTTTAGGACACTTATCACAACACATTAATTCACCACCATCCATACAAACCGCACACCAATCTTCATTTGGATCATCTTTTTGGCTATTTTTATCTGTAATATACATGAAAAATGGTTTAATAAACTGTTAAATTCAGTTTTTTCGCGACATTACCATCAACTGGAGTTGACATATCAGTCGAACTATGTACTTGTGGTGATGTAGCTTTTGAACGCCCTTCCGGTAATACTTGAACACCATTTGAATCTAATTTTGCGATTGTTGCCATTAAATCATTCACTGATTCTTCGCACGCTTTATCAATTGAATCAGTGAAATCTTTTGAATTCTATAACATATAATCAATGTTAATGTCTAAAAATATAATAATTTCACATGGAATACTTACATCATTTGTACTAGGGCTAGGAGTTTTGGGATTTGTTGAAGAAACATTTGGCAATATATTGGAAGCACCTGATTGATGACCATTAAGCATTGAATTTTTCAATGTGTTCGGAGATTTTAACGATATTTTGAATGAGGTCTCAGTTGGTCGTGAATTATGGAATTGCATTAGACCGCCTTGTGATTGATGACCAGGAAAGCCATTAGGTTGTTGCTGCATGGATTGTGGTATATGCCATTTAGCACCATGCATATTCATATTCATTTGTTGAGCTTGTTGCACATTTTGCTGCTGCTGCTGTTGTTGTTGTTGCTGTTGTTGAGCATAGGCTTGTTGCTGGGTTGGATAGCCTAAAGAATTCTAAAGATAGAAAATAAATTAGATATTAAAAATTTGTATTTTATTCTTAAAAATTACTAACATTTGGCATAATAGGTCGCATTGCAGGCGGCCCCTGCTGCGGTGGTAACCCGCCGGGGTGTGTTGGCATTCGTGGATAATTTTGAAATCTTGGTCCGTTGGCCGCCATAAAATTAGCATTAGTTGAAGGTGTTTGTCCTTGACCAAAATTCTGATGCTGCGGCGGCCCACCTAAAAAATGTTGTCTCATTTGAGGATGTGCTGGAGGTGGTTGTTGCTGTGGACCACCTTGTGGACCACCTCCAGCCAAACTATAATTGGGTGGATATCCCCCTATGTGTGGTGACTGTCCTTGACCTTGTTGATTTTGGGTGTTTAACAAACCTCGCAGACTTATATCTATAATTTAAAAACAATTTTAGTTAGCCAACACTCTAATTTTAATATACATAATATATATATTATTGAATACCCATACTCTGTGGGTGTGTCGATGAGCTGACGTGCGGTTGGCCTTGACGTGACATTTGATGAGGACCTAAATTAGGAAATCGAACCGGAAAGGTATTACTGGGACCTTCCTGGGAATATGATCTATTGAGCGGTATATTCGAGTATGGTGGTTGTTGAGGTGATGTGCTATTATACATTGGTGGCCCATTTGTATAACCAGCCGATGTACCAGATGACATTGGTGACATAACAGGTGGCATTCCTGGTCGCATTGGAGCAACCATATTTGGGCTCGGTTGTTGTCGATTTGGTGGACCTCCAGGTCCCGTTGACGGTGGCGGTGGATAAGGTTTTCCATCAACAACAATTGTCCCTAACTGAGATATAACCTTTTGAAGTTCTTGTACCTGATTCAGTTGTATTTGTATTCGAACTGGAATTTCTGGATTCGGAATATCAGCTCTTTGACATTTTACCTTTTGTAAATGCCTTGATAATGTTTTTTTACTATATAAAACGGCACTATCGCTACCCTTATCTAGTGCACTTTGCACGAATTCAATACAATGGTCTGTGTGTCCTGATAATAGTTGTAATGCGTCTTTTTTCTCATTTAAAACTTTTAGTTTTCCATCACACACTTCATTCAATCGTAATACTAATTGTTTACCACGCATATTTACCGTATTAGTTAATTTAACAACCATTTGTGTTATTTCTTTAACTAGTTCTTTCTTTTTTTCAGCAATTAAATTCTGTCGATCATCTATAACTTTCATTGCACTTGTCAGCAGAACTCGCTTATATGTTATTTCACTTAACAGTGCACTCAAATTAGCACGTGTTTCAGTTGCTATTTCATTTGCGAACTTATATTTGTGATCACGATGATCGACTAATTGACAATCTCTACATGTAAGGCGGTCACAAGTCTCACAAAATAATGACAATTTTTCTTGAATATGTATATGACACATTATACTTTTTGGTGATGTTGTACTGTTGGTACTCTCTGTGGTTGCTTCATCTTTTGACTTTATCGTATGATCTTTTGTTATTTTTAGTCGTTGATGAGCTTGTACACAACTGTCGCATATAAATTCAGAACAATCCACACACCATGATGTAGCATTTGCATCATCACTACAACTACTACATTTTATGATGGCCTAACGATATATAAATATAAACATGATTAATTAATTTTACTCGAATAAATTTAAGTACCTTAGAATCATTTTCCACTGATGATTGATTATCATCATTGCTACCACATTGTTCCATTAAAAATTGATTATCTATAATATATTCATTTACGCTATTCATATTACAAACTGGACAGCAAATAGCCGGTTGGATTGAACGGTCCAATTCTGAAAATTTAGCTGTGATACATGATGCACATGCAACATGCAAACATTCCAATAACTTTGGATAGTCCGAACCGATTAAATTCTGTGAGCAATAGACACATTTAATAGATGCCGTTATATCTCCAGGGTTTTGTGATTCATCCACCTAAAATATACAAGAAAAGAATTAAATTAAACCTCTTATACAAATTGATGGACTTAAAAAATAAAAATGAGAAACAATATATATTTATTCTCAATGTACACATGAAGGGAAACAAAAACCCAGAGTCGGGTCGATTATAGTAAAGGTGGTTCTACACAACCTACGATGTGAACAAATGGCAATCTGATACATTTGTCACATCGTGCCTTTGATTTTCATATGATAAATGTACACAATATAATTAGTTTAGGTTAATCAAATTAGCCCAGTCGTTGGGGTCATCCATGTTTCGTAAATATTTCGAACGAAACATGAAACCCATAGAGTACCACCACAGTATCCAGAGCTTGTCGTAGGAGGCGACTAAATCTGGTTGGATCGCTGGGCTAACGACCCGCATCCGTAAAAAACAATCACTGTTAAAAATGTCAACAAGAAAAAAAAAATCGGATACCGCCAAAACAAGAATGACCCCCGCTTAAGTACCCGGATACGAGATTGAGAATCAGCACGTGAACCTGCAGTCATTAAGAAAACCTGGCGCGTTGGACGGCCTTATCACATGTATGAAGAAGTATCGGCTGGAACTCGTAGCGCTCCAAGAAACTCGATGGCCTAAAAGTGTAGACCATGTGTCCCAAGGCTATAGGTTGCTACACAGTGGAGATGACCTCGGAAATATTGGAGTTGGATTTCTCATTGGGCCACAGGTAAAAAGGCTGTGTTGGACTTCCAGGCAGTCGATAATCGAATGTGTAAGCTTCGCTTGCACATGAGACTAGCCAACCTGTCAATTGTCTGTGTACATGCGCCCACTGATGAAGCCAACCCCAAGATAAAGACTCATGTTAAAATAGTTTGGATAATCTGATGGGCTCTATACCTGAGCACGATGTCAGATTGGTGACTTTAATGCTAGAGCTGGCAGAAATCAGACCGACTTATGTAATAACATAGGTCCGTACTCCCGACACGAAACTGCGACCGAAAATGGGGAAAAAATGATGTTCTTTGCGATAGCTCATGATTCAAAGTGGCAAGTACATTTTTTCCTCATAAAAACATCCACTTAGAAACATGGACACATTCACGTAAAACATCCCGAAGCCAAATTGACCATATGTAGATTTCAAAAGACCATTATCTAGTCACTGCAAAGCTACGATGGAAATTTTCGTACAAGTCAGAAGGACAGCTAAACGAATTTGTCGACTGAAGAATCGAGAATGGTGGAAGGCTAAGGTCTTAAGAGTACAACAACTCAGCAATGAGCACAATTCGCGTGGTTTCTTTAAAGGAATCACCGAATTGCAACATACCTTAAGATCTCGGTCAACTGCCATTCGGGACCAGGATGGAAACCTCTGTGTTAACGTCGATGCGGTACTCGATGCATGGCGTGAACATTTTTCTGATTTACTTAATGTTCCACATGTATCACAAGCTGTATTTGAATACCCTCAAATACATACCGCGGAGATGTTCATTGAGGATCCATCCTATGAGGAATTCACAATGGCCATGCAGAGACTAAATAGAAATCGTTCACCAGGGGTTGATTGCATTAATTCAGAGCTCTTGATATTCGGAGGGCTAACTTTGTGGAACTGTCTTTTCGACCTTATTCGATTGGTATGGCGAAATGAAGTTATGCCCGATCGCTGGAAGTGCGAGAGTTATCGCGGTATAGCTCTCTTTTGCACAGCATACAAGTTACTGTCATACATTATCTTGGGAAGAATTACTCCGCTGGCGGAGGAAATTATCGGTGACTACCAAGGAGGATTCCGTCTAAATCGGTCAGTCACTGATCAAGTTTTCTCGCTACGGATGACTCTTTCCAAGTACTATGAAACATCTCGCGATGTACACCAGGTATTCCTAGATTTCAAGCAAGCCTATGAGTCTATCAACCCAGAGAGCCTATGGTATGCGCTTGAATACTTAGGAATACCAAAAAATACGTACAGCTGTGTAAAATGACAGTAAAGTCACAATGCTGTGTTAAAGTTGAGAACAGGCTATCGAGAATTTTTGCAATCACTACTGGTGTTCAACAAGGAGATGCGCTGTCCCCGATACTCTTTAATCTCATGTTGGAATACATCCTTCGTAAAAGTGAAACACCTCAGGACAATATCTTATTTCGACAATCCAATCAACTTCTTGCTTATGCAGATGATATCTGTGTGATTGAATTAAATAGTAACGGAGTGAAAGAGATACTTGATCCACTGAAACAGTTTTCACGTTCCGTCTCAAAATCAATGAGTCCAAAACAAAATATATGATCTCTGGTTTTCGAGACCAAGACGCAAGTAATTTCAGTAGTGGTAATCACATGTTTAAAGGAGTAATGAGATTCAAGTATCTTGGATCTCTCATGACTGACGATAATAGTGTGGGAGAGGATATCAAAGTTCGGCTTGCCGCTGGAAATCGAGCTTTATATCCTCTACGTCCACTGCAGTTTTAACAACCCGACATCGCAAATAGCAACTCAAATTGTTCGCGAGGACGCATAGAATTCC
>OZ010737.1:99734706-100169351 GCA_963932295.1 Tipula lateralis
ATATATATATATAATTATATATATATATATATATAATATATATAATATATATATATATATATATATATATATATATTATATATATATATATATATATATATATTTATATATATATATATATATATATATATATATATATATATATATATATATATATATATATATATATATATATATATATATATATATATATATATATATATATATATATATATATATATATATATATATATATATATATATATATATATATTATATATATATATATATATATATATATATATATATATATAAATATATATATATATATATATATATATATATATATATATATATATATATATATATATATATATTATATATATATATATATATATATATATATATATATATATATATATATATATATATATATATATATATATATATATATATATATATATATATATATATATATATATATATATATATATATATATATATATATATATTATATATATATATATTATATATATATATATATATATATATATATATATATATTATATATATATATATATATATATATATATATATATATATATATATATATTATATATATATATATATATATATATATATATATATATATATATATATATATATATATATATATTTATGTATATATATATATATATATATATATATATATATATATATATATATATATATATATATATATATATATATATATATATTTATATATATATATATATATATATATATATATATATATATATATATATATATATATATATATATATATATATATATATATATATATATATATATATATATATATATATTTATATATATATATATATATATATATATATATATATATATATATATATATATATATATATATATATATATAATATTTATATATATATATATATATATATATATATATATATATATATATATATATATATATATATATATATATATATATATATATATATATATATATATATATATATTTATATATATATATATATATATATATATATATATATTATATATATATATATATATATATATATATATATATATATATATATATATATATATAAATATTTATATATATAGATTTGTAATTCAGTTATGTCGATACACATTTAACTAACTTTTGCCGGTTTTAATATTATTTAAAACTATTTCTACTGTAACGTATGTAACATCTTAATACAATCTTTATTACTATAGATTAATCAAAAATTTGTTACTTACTTGTTTCTCAACACTATCGCATAAATTTCCTGTTTCATTGTCAAGCAACTCTTGTTTTATGTCAAGTGGCCAAAGGGGTCTTCCACAATTCATTTGATTTTCCAACTCGTCCACTTCCATTTTATAAATATTGTGATTCTTTATGTAATATAAATATATGTATATATATATATATATATATATATATATATATATATGAATATAAGTTATATTATGTAGATTTATAATTTTTCGGTTAAAACGATGCAATGTGACAAAAAACCTAATGTTTTCAAATCGTAACAATTGTACGATATCAACATCAAATGAACATATTATATTCACTTTAAATCGCAGCTTTAATATTAACACAACAATTTGATAAATGTTAAATCTTTTTTGAATTTATTGAAGAACTAATTTTTCATAATGGCCGATTCATCATAAAACAAAAAACTTTCACCTCACAGGCTTCATCATATATACAAAATAAACTTAATTTTTTTCTTTTGGAAATTAAATTATTTATGACAAACTTATTTTTCATTTATTAAAATCAATTTTTTAATTACTATTATTTTGGTGCGAACGCTATCAACAATTATATTTATTTATATATATAAACAATTAATAAATTATATCGAACAATCAAAATGCAAAAATTTGCAGCCATTTTAGTTGGAGAGAAACCTTTTTTACTTTTATAAGTATTATCAAATGTCACTATTTTGCGACTACCGCGACATTATATAAAATAGCGCATATAAAAAACTAAATATAATGTGACGAATAACAGATGTCACCAGTAATAACTAAAAAGAGTTGTAAATTATAGCAGTAGGGGTTACCCTGTAACCAAATGTTTACACATACGAACAGAATGAAAACAAATAATGAAATAGGCGGGGCGACCAAAATACGAGGAAACGAACATTCAAGAAGTGTAGAGAAGCAGCATCATGGAAAGATCTAGAAGTAATTGTGTCGTATAAATAGTTGTAGACATTTCAGTTACGAGTTCAGTTCAATTTTGAATTTCGAAGTGTTAATATAGGGAAGTGATAAAAAGTGAAAGTGCAGTGTTGAAATAATAATTTGTGGAATATTTGTGGAATTTATTGGAAAAAAATTTTGTTGTAAAAAAGTTTGCGAGTTTTAATTCACAATCCAGTAATCGAACCGGATAAATAATTTGAATAACTACTCAGTGAAATCGTAATGTTACAATTTTTCCAAGTGTTTATTCTAATAATTTATCAGGTTCGATCACTGGATTGTGGATAATAATCTCGCAAACTTTAATTTTTTACAATAAATTTATTTCCCACCAAAATTACACAAATATTGCACAAATTATTATTTCAACCCTGCACTTTCACTTTTTATCGCTTCCCTTTATCAACACTTCGAAATTCAAAAGTGAACTATTCCATAACTCAACTGTCTACACGTATTTATACGACGCAAACACTTGTAGAACATTCCATTATTTCTTTTCTCTACACTTAGCGAATGTCCATTTCGTCGTTTTATTTTTCACGCTTCCTATTTCGTTATGTGTCTTTATTCTGTTCGTATGTTTAAACAGTTGGTTACAGGGTAATCCCTACTGCTATAATTTAGAATTCTTTTTAGTTATCACTGGTGACATCTGTGATTCGTCACACTATCCTCCGCCCAACCTGTTCGTCCCGAACAGGATCCAGACCTCTTTCTCTTTAGAACGCCAGTCATTCTAAGTGTACGACCTTGGGTTTTCCTCCTACTCCCCTTTAAATTCTAGAGACCACGTCATTAGTTCTGACCTTGTACGGTCCCTCCATCCAGGTTCTTACTTCTTTGATAATCCTTTCCTTCGTTGTGTTCCAGGACCTCCATCCAATTTCCTACAAACAACCGTTTCCGAGTGTGGTGGTAGCTTCGTTAGATGAACCAGATTTATCCTCCTTACGATTGGCTCCTCCCCGTTGTTCAGTTGCAAAGGCAGTTCGACATTACTGTAGATCAATGTTCCCCGTCGAAAATCCAATACGAATCCATTTCGTTTCATGATCTCCATTCCTAGGATGACCTCATCCACAGTATCCGCAACCAGAACTTCATGTCGAAAACTGTTGTTCCCGATTCGTATTTCCACCTCCTTCTTTCCTTTGATAGCCGCACTGTCGCCTGTAGCCGTTTGTAACTTGAACCCTTCCATAGGCTCAACTCCATTCGTGGTAAAATCCGGCCGCACAATCGTTCTCGTTGCTCCGGCGTCCAACGTTATTATACTGGATCGTCCCTCTACTTCGCCTCGCACCATCAAGCTATCACCACCTTTTGCCAATCTGGAAATGGGGATGAAGGTTATGGAGCATTTGGTTGTGGGAGTCAGCTTTTGCTCCTCAAAGCTGACTCTTACTCGTTTAACGCCTTTGTTGTTGTTTGGCGTTCCTCCTCGGTTGGTATTCTCGCTCCTCCGGTGGCTTTCGGTACATCGGTGATGGTGCTCTCACCCGTTTGCGCCTTATCTCCCAGCATTCCCTTGAGATGTGTCCTATTTTGTCATACATGTGATTTTGCTAGTTCCATCCCGGAATCTCGTTGTCCGTCAGTTATCTGCTGGTTCGATGTTATTGCTCTGTTTGTGACTGATTGCTGATTCCACTTCCACACGACGTACCTTGACTGCTGTTTAATGATGTTGTTTGCAGTCTCATTGGTTAGTGAGACAATACAACTGCACGTCTCGTATTGGGATCCCGTATACCATCGGTGAAAGCGTCGATCTTGATCTGCTCTGTGTATTCTCCTGCCTTGTTGTAGTGGGCGAGGTGCACTAACCGCTCTATATCAGCCGCATACTCCTGGAGCGTCTCTCCAACCCGCTGACATCGTCCCTTCAACTCCATACGATGTAGCTCCCGTCGATGGTCACCTCCGTATTTGCGCTCCAGAGCCAACATGATTTTGCCGTAATCCTCTCGTTCGTATTCCGGCACGATTTGGAGTAGTTCCGCAGCACTTCCCTTTAACGCCACAATTAATGCTGCTACCCGATCCTCTTCACACCAACCGTTCCTTGTGGCCGCCATTTCAAACTGGAGTTTGAAGATGTTGAATGGTGTGGTTCCGTCAAATGTTGGTGGCTTCAATTTTATTGAGCTGGTTGGTCGGGCAATTTGAGCGCTGCCGTTGGTTTTGAGATCCATTAGCTCTTGTTCGATCTTCATGATTCGTTGGTCTGCCGTTTCAAGCTGTTGATATATCTCGATTTTGAAGTTTTCGACTTTTGGGTTAAATGACGTAGCCATTTCTTGAAACTTCTCGCTGACAGTTTCCTCTTGTTGTTTTAGTCTTTCCAGAACGAGTTCTCGATCTTGCCGTTGTTCAGCTCTCATGCTTTCCTGATCGGCACGCATCTGTTCCTTCAAACTTTCTTGTCCGCTTGTAATAGCGGTTTTGAGCCCACCTATCATCTGCTCTTGTTCAGCATGCAATGTCCTTAGCTTGGTAATCATTTATTGCGTCTGAAGTTGCATTTGTTGCATAGCCGCCAACAATTGTCCTATATCGAAACCTCCAGTGGCCCTATTCTGGTTTTCCCTGGGAATTGGGAATTGGGAAAAAATTATTCCCAATTCCCAACTATAATAATTCCCAATATTTTATTCCCCAATTCCCAAAAGTGTATTCTGGCGTGCTGGGAATTATTTCCCCTCTGTGCAACAAATAGTTTTAAATGTTCGCCACTAGAGTACCTTTTTAATGGTTTTTTTCATGGTGCGCTATGTTAATTTGAATATGATTTAAATATTGACGGATGAATAACAAATTTAAAAAAAAATAAGTGTTTTCGCTTTTGAAAAACAATTAAAAATTTTTTAGGTTCGGAATTATTTTCTACATTCATTATTTATTATGATTATTAGTATTTAAGAATGAGCTAATTTTTTTTATATTTTAGGGCAGATAAGACCAAATTTAAAAAAATATGTGTTTTTGCTTATAAGAAATAATAAAAAAAATTAAATTTATACTCTAGTATTATGATTATGAGTATTTTACCATAAGAAATATGAATTCCCAACAATTTTAATAGGGAAAAATAAACGTCAAAACTGTTATAATTGGGAATTATTTTTTCCAAACAAAATATTTTTCCCAATAGCCAGAATACACTTTTGGAAAAAATAATTCCCAACTGTTATAAAAACGTCAAAAATTCCCAATTCCCAATTCCCTGGGAAAACCAGAATAGGGCCACAGATGTTGTTGGAGTAGTTTGTTTAACGACGACATTCTGGTCTTCTGCTCTGGTCGTTGATTCTGTAGTGATTTCAACCTGTTGGATCTGGGTTGAATCCGGTGCCCCCAAATTAAACTCATGTTGATCTGGGTCAACATTATCATCCAACAAAGCTGTACGGAGTCTCGACTGCAACTCATTTCGGTTGCCCACAGTTGGTAGATTCCGTAGCCCCAACTCCTTCTTCAAATCTGCCACTTTTAAGTCCATTACTTTCATCTTGGATATTCACAATCCCACCGCTGTCACCAATTGTTACGATTTCGCCGAGTGGTTATTCAAATAATTTTATCCGGTTCGATCACTGGATTGTGAATATAAACTCGCAAACTTTAATTTTTACAATAAATTTATTTCCCAATAAACTCCACAATTATTTCACTATTATTTTACTATTATTTTAACACTTCACATTCACTTTTTATCACTTCCCGATATTAACACTTTGAAATTCAAAATTGAACTGTCTCGTTACTCAAATGTCTACACCAATTTATACGACGCAAATACTTGTAGAAAATTCTATTATTTTTCATCTCTACACTTTGGGAATGTTTTTACCGTCGTATTTTGTTCGCTCCGCCTATTTCATTATTTATTGTCACGAATCACAGATGTCACCTGTGATAATTGAAAAGAAAATTATAGCAGTAGGGATTACCCTGTAACCAAATGTTTACACATACGAACAAAGTAAAAAGAAATAATGAAATAGGCGGAGCGAACCAAATACGACGCAACGAAAATTCGAGAAGTGTAGAGAAGCATAATAATGGAATGTTCTACAAGCCTTTGCGTCGTATAACTACGTGTAGACATTTGAGTTACGGAACAGTTCAATTTTGAATTTCGAAGTGTTAATATCGGGAAGTGATAAAAAGTGAAGTGTTAAAATAATAGTAGTGATAAGTATTGTGTAAAATAATAGTGAAAATAAATATCAGTGAATTATTTGTGAAATATTTGTGAAATTTTGTGGAAAATAAATTTAGTAAAAATTTAATCTTTGCGAGTTTGCAGTGCATTCACAATGCAGTGATCGAACCGGATAAATTATTAGAATAACCACTCGGCGAAATCGTAACAATTGGTGACAGCGGTGGGATTGTGAATATCCAAGATGAAATTATTGAACTTAAAAGTGGCAGATTTGAAGAAGGAGTTGGGGCTACGGAATCTACCAACTGTGGGCAACCGAAACGAGTTGCAGTTGAGACTCCGTACAGCTTTGTTGGATGAAAATGTTGACCCAGATCAACATGATTTTAATACGGGGGCACCAGATTCAACCGAGGTGCAAGCGATTGAAGTAATTACAGAGTCAACGACCAGAGCGGAAGACCAGAATATTATCGTTAAACAAACTACTCCAACAACATCTGGAGGTTTCGACATGGGGCAACTAATGGCTGTAATGCAACAGATGCAGCTAAAAACACAACAGATGATCGGTGGGCTCAAAACCGATATTTCAAGCGGACAATAAAGTTTAAAGAAACAAATGCGAGTCGACCAGGAGAGATTATTGGCTGAACAGGAAAGCATGAGAGCTGAACAACGGCAAGATCGAGAACTCGTTCTGGAAAGACTAAAACAACAAGAGGAAACTGTCAACGAGAAGCTTCGAGAAATGGCTACGACATTTGACACAAAAGTCGACACCTTCAAAATCGAGATAGATCAACAGCTTGAAACGGCAGACCAACGAATCATGAAGATCGAACAAGGGCTAATGGATCTCAAACCCAACGACAATGCTCAAGTTACTCGACAAACCAGCTCAATAAAGTTGAAGCCACCAACGTTCGACGGAACCACACCATTCAACATCTTCAAACTCCAGTTTGAAATGGCGGCTACCACGAACGGTTGGTGTGAAGAGGATCGGGTAGCAGCATTAATTGTGGCTTTAAAGGGAAGTGCTGCGGAACTACTCCAAATCGTGCCGGAATACGAACGAAAGGATTACGGCAAAATCATGTTGGCTTTGGAGCGCAAATATGGTGGTGACCATCGACGGGAGCTACATCGTATGGAGTTGAAGAGACGATGTCAGCGGGTTGGAGAGACGCTCCAGGAGTATGCGGCTGATATAGAGCGGTTAGTGCACCTCGCCCACTACAACATGGCAGGAGAGTACACAGAGCGGATCAAGATCGACGCTTTCACCGATGGTATACGGGATCCGGATACGAGACGTGCAGTTGTATTGTCTCAAAAAGCAACATTTGCGGAAACCATCGCGTGTGCACTAACCAACGAGACTGCAAACAACATAATCAAACCAGCAGTCAAGGTACGTCGTGTGGACGTGGAACCTGCAATCAGTCACAAACAGGGCAATAACATCAAACCAACAGATAACTGGCGGACAACGAGATTCCGGGATGGAACTAGCAAAATCAGATGTTGGGTTTGTGACAAAATAGGACACATCTCAACGGCATGCTGGGAGATAAAGCGCAAACGGGCGAGAACACCATCGCCGATGTACCGAAGGCCACCGGAGGAACGAAGAATACCAACCGAGGAGGAACGCCAAACAACAACAAAGGCGTTAAACGAGTAAGAGTCAGCTTTGAGGAGCAAAAGCTGACTCCCACAACCAAATGCTCCATAACCTTCATCCCCATTTCCAGATTGGCAAAAGGTGGTGATAGCTTGATGGTGCGAGGCGAAGTAGAGGGACGATCCAGTATAATAACGTTGGACACCGGAGCAACGACAACGATTGTGCGGCCAGATTTCATCACGAATGGAGTTCGGACAATGAAAGGGTTCAAGTTACAAACGGCGACAGTGCGGCTATCAAAGAAGAAGGTGACCATACGAATCGGTAACAATGGTTTTCGACATGAAGTTCTGGTTGCGGATATTATGGATGAAGTCATCCTGGGAATGGACTTCATGAAACGAAATGGATTCGTATTGGATTTTGGACGGGGAACATTGGGTTACGGTAATGTCGAACTGCCTTTGGAACTGAACAAAGGGGAGGAGCCAATCGTAAAGAGGATAACATTGGATCATCGGACGAAGCGACCACCACACTCGGAAACGGTTGTTTGTGGGAAATTGGATGGAGGTCCTGGAACACAACGAAGGAAAGGATTATCAAAGAAGATAGAAACTAGATGGGAGGGACCGTACAAGGTCAGAACTAACGACGTGATCTATAGGATCCAAAGAGGAGTACGAGGAAAACCCAAGGTTATACACCTGGATAGACTGGCGTTCTATAGAGGAAGAGATCTAGATCCTGTTCGGGACGAACAGGTTTGGCGGAGGGTAGTGTCACGAATCACAGATGTCACCTGTGATAATTGAAAAGAAAATTATAACAGTAGGGATTACCCTGTAACCAAATGTTTACACATACGAACAAAGTAAAAAGAAAGATTGAAATAGGCGGAGCGAACCAAATACGACACAACGAAAATTCGAGAAGTGTAGAGAAGCAAAATAATGGAACGTTCTACAAGTATTTGCGTCGTATAAATACGTGTAGACAGTTGAGTTACGGAATAGTTCAATTTTGAATTTCGAAGTGTTAATATCGGGAAGTGATAAAAAGTGAAAGTGAAGTGTTAAAATAATAGTAGTGATAAATATTGTGTAAAATAATAGTAAAAATAATATCAGTGAATTATTTGTGAAATATTTGTGAAATTTTTGTGGGAAATAAATTTAGTTAAAATTTAATCTTTGCGAGTTTAATATTCACAATCCAGTGATCGAACCGGATAAATTATTAGAATAACCACTCGGCGAAATCGTAACATTATATTTGAATATGATTTAAATATTGTCGGATGAATAACAAATTTAAAAAAATAATAGGTGTTTTCGTTTTTGAAAAACAATTAAAAAATTTTTAGGGTCGGAATTATTTTCTACATACATTATTTATTATGATTATAAGTATTTATGAATAAGCTAATTTTTTTATATTTTAGGGTAGATAAGATCAAATTTAAAAAAAATAGGTGTTTTTGCCTACAATAAATAATAAAAAAAATTTACATTTATACTCTAGTATTATGATTACGAGTATTTTACCATAAGAAATATGAATTCCCAACAATTTTAATAGGGAAAAATAAACGTCAAAACTGTTATAATTGGGAATTATTTTTTCCAAACGAAATAGTTTTCCCAATTTTTTTAATCAATATAATGACTGTTTAGAAATTTTTATTTTTTGTTTCTTGTTTATGTAGGCTTTTCAGTCTTTATTTTTCAGTGAAACTACTTTTGTTACATCAATCGTTTCTTATATTATTAATTTATGCCCGACGTTTCGATGAATATATCATTTTTTTCAAGGCTACAAAGAAGAACATAACATTATTTTAATATGTAATAAAATTCACCAAACATAATACTAAATTTTGTACATTTTATCAATTAATAAAATATCGTCACAGAACAATCAAACTCATTAGTAAATAATTAAAAATTAAAATAATTAAAAAATATGTACAAGAATAAAAGTTTAAAACTAATAAAGTACATCGTTGACAGGCAGTAACAGACTAACTCAACAAAATTAATGCATATATACAATGCGTATATGTAGACGGCCGTTTCCCATCGAAAAACATGGCCGATCCTATGTATGTGTAATGGGTTAGAAAGTGGTAAATACATCAACAATCGTATGAAAAAGCTGATTTTTTCGTAATTTTTGACTTTTAACTTCCTATAACTTGGTAGGCAGGCCCCATAGCGAATTACTCACTATCCAGAGTTTGGAAAATGATTATTTATCAACAATCCTGGATTAATAATTTTCATTTAAACCAATATTTTAATTCATGATTTTGAAGATTTAAGAATCTAGATTTTTATATTTTCGATCGTGAATAACAAAATAAAACGAAATGAATTTGTAATATCGGGTTTAGATATTAGATTGTGCTCTGTTTCCCGTTTACAAGTGCTAATATGATTTTATTTTACATCCCGCTCGTTTTTTTTTCATTTTCCTTCGTTTCAATGTTTTTTAGAAATAATGCAAACAGTTTTGTGCTTCGTTGTCTTTTAGTACATTGAGCTTCATTTTTAATTTATTTTTGATTTTGTTTCTTTGTTTTAGTTTGCCACGAGCATTTGAAGCGGAAGCATGCGTTTGTTTCTTTTATAACATTTTATTTTAATAATTTTTTTAGGTCAACGTAAAATTTTGTTTATAATTTTTTTTTTAGGCTTACAGAATTTTATCAGTGATATATAGGATTATTAAAATTTTATCATTAAAATTTCTTTTAACCGTTATAAAAATAATTAAAAGGTGTTTTGATTAGTTACTTCTTGTGTATTTAAAGTGAGGTACGCGAAACGTTTACAATATTAAAAGTGAAACTACAAGCAAAGATCATAATATAATATATTATGCACACAATTTATTATGTTATGTATTCTATTACATATTATATAATATATTATATTATATTACATAATATATTATATTATGATCTTTGTTACAAGTCAAACAGTTTGAACCAAATTTAGTTTTTCATTTGCGTTAAAATAAGCCGTTTCCAACATTACCCAAGAGGTAGGCTTCAATGCGTTTTTTTAACGAGGTTCCCCAAAAAATCAGGCCTACTCCTCGGTTATATAATACAAATAAATATTAACATAAAATAGTTTTAAACATAAAATTAAAAATGAAATAATCCCATTTCTTATAGCAAACAAATCACATATGTGCATAATAAAAATTAAATAAATAAAATAAAAATTCACAGCCGTTTCATAGCCAAAATGATTTTACAAATATTAACATGCCCACCACCTTGCTCAATACTCATGCTTGTAAAATAAATTAAGACTTAAAAGTTTTATTAGAATTCTCGTATGTTTTGAGTTTACGTTTTCTATCGGACTCTACGTTATTATTTTCATGTTTAGAAAAATTATTAAGCAAAATGTTTGCAAAAATTGACAAAATTGTATAATAAATACTTTTGTGATTTTTGCCACATGAGCAAGAATCATCAAAATCGATTGAAAGATCATCAATCACGAGTGATTGGACGGTTAAAAAAGACAAACATTTTTTCTGATTTAAAGACGGATTTAAAAAAACTGATTTAAATTTAATGTTATTGCAAATATAATCAAAAACCGCGCTCATATGCATTAAAATTATTAAAACTATTTCTGTAGGTACGCTTAAGCCACCTTTATTAAGCAAAGTAAAGTAGTCGTCGTCAGAAGCGACACCCTTTCCAGTTCTAATTAATTTCTGGCACTCTAAACATGAAACTTTTTTAGAAATAGAATGGGCCGCATATCCACAGATATAAAGTGCCGCGGAGCGATCAAATTTCTTCTCATATTGTTCTAAATAATTCGAAGTAAATATTTCCTCAAACTCTTTGGTATCGACTGAAAAGAAATTGTATTCCTCTGATTTTGACAATTCATAGTGAATCGTCTCAGACTTTATACAATTTTTCAGTCGTAGTTTTATTTCTGATTCAACTACTTCCGTATATGATACGTGAAATGTACATCCGCTTAATCGGCGATACCACGAAAATCTTCGCTCAAGATTGTCAGTTTGGAACTTACCGAACATTATGTAATCAACATCATTGATATAAGTATTTGCAATTTCCAGCAAAACACTTACAGTTTGATGGATTGCTTTAAAAGTAGTCATGGTTAAACCACATTCAAAGAGTTCGATATTCATCCATCTTTCAATCCAGGATAAAAATTTTCGGAGAAAAAATATTCCTCGATCGTCTATTGAATAAATAGGCAATCGGTATGGCTCGCGTCTCCTTACACCTTCTACTACAGATTTACAGTTAACTATGTTCCACCACCGTTTTATAATTTCAAGAAACTCTGCAGTCCCCTCGACTTCTTTTAGATCGCTAGTTGTTTTAAGAGCGACTATTGTTGATTCATGGAAAACATTTGCAACGCACTGCACATTCTGCCGTTCAATTAAGCTAGGAAATACTGTTTTTTTATTTAATTTATACGCTTTTTTAACGAGTTGATGTTCTTCAATTTGATAGAGATCGCGAATATCTTTAAAACAAGCAATTTTAATAGAATTTTTATCAAAATCCGGATAGTAAAACGATTTATCGGAATCTTTTTTATTGATCCAGTTGTTCCGAATGTTTTTAAAAATATGAACTGGATCATACATTAAGAATATAAAACTACTAGGAAAATCAGGATTAATAAATTTAAAAGAATCTGGCGCAAAAATTGAAAACATGTTTTGATTTATCCTATGGTTATCTGTAACGATAGATATTACTTCTAAATCTATTGATTGAACTAATTTTAAAATTGATAAAGTTAATTTATGAAGATCATCACCTGAAGGGTTACTTACTGGATGTAAGGCAACCACCTCTTTAAAACTACCGAACGCGGAACTAACTAAAAATGCAATGACCGTTTTTGCTACGTTTGAATTATTCTGGGCATATCCAGTTAATTTTTGAGATTTATAATTTACTTGCGCCTTAAAATACATTTCATCTATTTGAATGATGACTTTGCGTTGCATATGTTTTAGATGAGCGGCCTGTTTACAGAGATAACTCTTGTTACCTTCCAGTTCTTTATAAATACTCAAAGTGAATAGACGCAATTTTCATTTTTCATAAATATAATTTTTTAAATAATTATACTTATTAAAAGTGCAAAGTCAATAACTATACTCACATAACACAACATAACATAACACAACAAAAAAATTGTTTTTTGTAACTAAAAAGTGCAGTGTTTAGAAAAAAACTTTATTCAGTGCAAATCATAAGTGAAGTGTGTGCATTACAACATGATAATGACCTAGATTTGGGTCATTATGCATGAAATCAAGACGAATGCGTCTTTAATAGCATCAAATCAACCCAGCTGCTCGGAGGCCGGTACCATAGATCCTGTGGAGAAACAACTACCGCCAAATAGAGGAAATAACTTTCCGAAGAGCACGAAAATGTTGAGATCACCAGTTTTAAATAGCAAACTCATATCTGCAAACAACGCAGTCTCCTCTGAAAAAAGAACTTTATTATCAGAACAAATGCCGAGAGCATCAACAAATATTATAAACAGTGAGGAGCTGTTAAATAAATTTCAAAAAATGGAGAATCTAATCGCGCAGCTGAGCAATGAAGTTGCTGAACTTAAAAGAGAAAACTCTATACTAAAAGAAGAGATTAAAAACAGCAAATATGAGGATTCAGCACGAGTTAACAATCTGTCTTCGAACGATATTCAGCCATCATCCAGTAAACATGATCATTCAAATAATTCCAACTGGCTGCTGCGGCAATTTCCAGCTTTTCAACAAAATAATAGATTCAGTGCTCTGAGTCAAGAGGATTATTGCACAGATGAGGAAGAACTGGAAAAAGAAGTTTCCAGTGCTGATAACAGAAATACTAAGAAACGTAGGCGCACAAAAACGAAAACCCCTCCAAAAAATACTACACAAAGTGTGAACAATAACACTGAACAGAAAAACCCAAAAATACCACCGCCTCCACCCATTAACGTGAGCAATATCAATAATTTCGAATTTTTTCGACAAGAAGTAATTAAAACCACTAGTGAATCAACTAAGTTTAAGGCGCTTTCAAATAGTGACGTTAGAATTACCTTTGATAATGAACACGATTACAGAAATGTCAAAAAATTACTGGAAGAATTAAAAAAAGAAGCCAGCAACAAACTAGAAAATATCGAATATCACACTTACCAGCTGAAGAGTGAAAAGGCTTATAGAGTGGTTATCAGAGGCTTACCATCTTCCATTAGTCACGATGAAATTAAAGCAGACTTAGAAAAAATGGGACATGAAGTCGCAGGTATTACCAACATATACAAAATGATCGCAATTAATGGAGAAAAAGTCAAAAAACACTTTCCATTGTTTTACGTCGACTTAAAACAAAAAGACAACAATAAAGAAGTATACAATATCAAGAAACTTGCGTACTGTATAGTTAAAATTGAGCCACCAAACAAGACAAGGGGCATCCCACAATGTACGAATTGTCAACAACTTGGACATACCAAGAGTTTTTGCTATCGCCAAACCAAATGCGTTAAGTGTGCTGGAAATCATCACACGACAAAATGCAATAAACAACCAGATACCGCACCTTCATGTGCTCTTTGTCACCAACAAGGACATACTGCAAACTATAAAGGATGCTGTGTATACCAAAACAAAATTAAAAGCCAACAAAATAATAGAACAAGCGTAGTACAGCGATTACAAACCAAAGCTGCTAAACCACAAAAAACAATTACACCATCCACAGCTGGATTATCCTATGCGCAAGCCACAAAATTATCTGCTGATGATTTAAACCAAAACAACAAACATAGAGAATGGAATGAAGAGCCTAGTAATTATGAAATTATTAAACTGCTAAATCAAATTCAACAGACACTTGGTCACCTAGCAGAGAGAGTATCAAAGCTGGAAAGCAAAAAAGTCAGCATACACAATAATGATTAACTCGTTCCTACGCATTGTAACTTGGAACGCTAATGGGCTCATCCAACGAGCCCAAGAACTGGAAATATTCCTCCATACAAACAACATAGACATTGCTCTGATTTCAGAAACACACTTCTCGAACAAAAGCTTTATCAGAATAAAGGGATTTACCTCCTACTGGACAACCCATCCTAGTGAAAGAGCCAGAGGCGGTTCAGCTGTACTAATAAAAAATAATATCAAACATAATCAACAAGAGGATATTCGTGAAAGCTATATGCAAGTAACTGTGATCTCAATCCAATATAATGGCGCAGATTTAAATATTGCGGCAGCATACTGTCCCCCACGGCATTCACCAACGAAGTTACAATTTAATAACGTCTTCAATAAACTCGGTCCAAGGTTTATTATTGGAGGGGACTATAACATAAAACATACAGCTTGGGGTTCCAGGCTAATTTCCCCTGGGAAAGGGAATGCTTTGTTCAATGCCATTCATGAAAATAACTGCGAATATTTTTCTCCATGGGGGCCAACGTATTGGCCAACGGATGCAGGAAAAATTCCAGATCTACTTGATTTCTTCATCACAAAAGGTATTTCATCCAGTTGCACTAGTGTCGAAGGAATTAACGACTTAACGTCTGATCACATCCCTGTACTGTTATCAGTAAACGCTATAGTCATCAAGAAAAAGAAAAAGCAAAACCTAACTAATCGATTAACGGATTGGGATCTCTTCAGAGAAAAATTGGAAGATCTAGTTGAGCTAGAAGTTAGTATTAAAAGTATTGACGAATTGGAACAACAAACAATTAATTTCATTGAATACATTCAATTGGCCGCCAGTCTAACTACTCCAGAAATAAAGGATAAAGCGGAGTTCGAAGTCAAATATCCGGCTGAAATCAGAGAACAAATCAAAGAAAGAAGAAAGACAAGGAGAATATGGCATCTGACCAGAAATCCCGCTGACAAGACAACTTTCAATCGTGTAAGTAACAAAGTCAATAGACTAATTAAAAGCTTCAAACAGGATTGCTTCGACAACTACCTAAGAGGGCTAGGTCCTGAAATGAATAAGGATTACTCGTTATGGAAAGCAACCAGAAAATTTAAACGACCTGTAGTTCGAATACCACCTATAAGAAATGCTCAAGGCAGTTGGGTTCGACAAGACAAAGAAAAAGCGGAACTCTTTGCTCAACACCTTGCAAAAGTGTTTCAGCCCCATGACATTCAATCCAACATTGACGCAACACCTGCTTATCAACCAAATCAGGATTTTAAAAGGGTCACACCAATGGAAATTGCTCAAGAAATCGACAAAAGTCTGAACCAAAAGAAGGCACCAGGAATTGATGAAATATCACCGGGTCTGTTCAAGGAGCTTCCACGTAAAGCAATCATCATGATCACATACTTATTTAATGCCTGTATGAGATTGAAGTATGTACCCAAATGCTTCAAAACGGCCCAAATAATTATGCTGAAGAAACCTGGTAAACCAGATGAAGAAGTAACATCATACAGACCAATTTCACTGCTTCCGACCCTATCAAAACTGTTTGAAAAACTACTACTGAAACGTCTAAAGCCCATGGTAAACGTCCCTGATTTTCAATTTGGGTTCAGGAACAACCACTCTACAATAGATCAAGTCCATCGAATAACTACGGTAATAGAGCAAGCGTTAGAAGAAAAGAAATATTGCCCCGCCGTATTTCTGGATGTATCCCAGGCCTTTGATAGGGTTTGGCACGAGGGATTGATATTCAAAATGAGCAAAATGCTGCCACAAAACTATTGCCAGCTGCTTGAATCATACCTCTCTGATCGTCAATTCAGAGTCATCCATGAAGAAACATGTTCTGACTTTTATCCAACGTTAGCGGGAGTTCCGCAGGGAAGTGTTTTGGGACCTGTCCTCTACCTTCTCTACACTGCGGACATACCTACAACGAATAAAACATTCATCGGTACGTTTGCCGATGACACCGTAATTATGTCAGTAGACGAATCACAATCAAGGGCAGTGGAAAATCTGCAACGAGCATTGAACGACGTTATTAAATGGACAATTGACTGGAAAATTGTGCTTAATGAGTTTAAATCAACCCATGTGACATTTACACTTCGACACAAAAATAACAATCTACGCTTATACCTCAATGGAGCGCAAGTGCCGCAGGCTGATTCGGCAAAATACCTTGGTCTGCATTTAGATTCAAGGCTCAACTGGAAACATCACGTAAGACAAAAAGCTGAACAGATACGATTTAAACAACGTCAAATGTACTGGTTAATTGGGCATCATTCCAAAATGAACCTGTATTGCAAAAGACTAGTCTATCAAACTATCTTCAAACCAATATGGATGTATGGCGCGCAGCTATGGGGTTGTACTCATAAGTCTAATAGAGACATTATACAACGTAGTCAAAATAAATTCCTTCGAATGATCACCAACGCTTACCGATTCGTGACTAACCGGGAAATACACAATGATCTAGAAATTCAATTGATTGACGACGTCATCCGCGAATGTGCCATAAGACATGAGAAGAGACTTCTTACCCATACCAACGTCGAGGCCGTTCAACTACTGGACAGTACAAACGAAGTAAGGCGGCTCCAACGAATGAAACCACATGAGTTAACCGTATGAATATTATATAACAAGGGAACTGGACACTGGTTCAGCAGACCCAAACAAGTTTTATGCTTATCTCATAAGTACTAATGTCAACCCTACTAATGAATTAAGTAATAATATTTAAGATTGTAGTAGTCATACCAATAAAGGTGTTATTTAAAAAAAAAAAACCTTCAAAATTTGTAGGGCTTAAATTTTGATGACAGGAAAGTCGTTGCAGAGTACTCTTGCTTGGCAGGATTAACATGTTCTGATCTCTCATTAGATGGTACGTTACCGGAGATTGTAAGTAAATTAAAAACGATTTAACTAAGGTATTTTCCGAATACCGTTTTTTTCCAAGCATAAGTTTGAGCTGATCGCTAATTACTTCCAAAGTAGAAATATATTTAAAATCTATACTGTAAGCAACATTCAACATTCCGGAAAATTTCATACATATTTCATTTAAAAGTTCGTTCATTTTATCAGCGAGAGACATTTCATAATGATTAATAAAAAAAAATTCAACTGCTTTTATAAATTGAGACCAACACTGGAATTGTTGATCTGAATTACATTTATATTTTGATTCGCGATAAAACTGACAAATTAAATCTTTAGATACTCTAATGTAATGAGAAATGGTGAAACTCTCTACGTTAATTTTATAAATATAAACGTCTTCGCCATTGAATTTAACTTCAACGTCTAAGTCCGTTATATGAGAAGATAAAAACAATTTAAAATTTTCAAATGACCCGATCAAATCGTCTTTCATTTTAGAAATATCATTCTTCAATGAAACTTCAAGAGATCTAGTTAAAATCTCAGATTTTCTGTTTGTCGGGCATTTTCTAGATGTCGGCTTGGATTTTGAATAATAATCCGGTAAATCTTCAAAAAAAAATTCTTGGGATAACATTAGGTAATAACTGCGGATGTTTTAAAGGGAGCACTAAGCTACCGTGAATATTTTCAAATTTAATATCATTTACGTTAAAATGTTTCATGCATACAAATGAGAATTTTGTTGGCACAAAATCATTCCGTGGGATCGCGTGTAACCAAGCCTGTCGTTTGACTTTACATTTAGGAAATTGAAAAAAAGATACGGATCTCTGATCGCTTTTAGATGAACTGGACATGCAAGACGGCACACAACAAGTTTTACTCATTTTATTTAGAAGTATAGTATATTTATAAATATATTTATTGAAGTATAACTAACCGTAATGAAAAATATATCAACCGAAAATTTCACTAAACTGAACCAAATCAAATTCTAAAAACTTATGTAGAGTAAATAATTATGCATATAATTATTTAAACAAAATCGTATTATTAATTATACTTCCACAAATATATTTTAATTAATAATTAAAAACCATGCGACTTACCTCTGAAAGCTTTAATCCGCCAAAAAAAATGATTTTGAACAAACTGACAAATATACAAATACAACATATAAAATACGCAATGTACCATCAAAAAGAAAAAAACGAAAAAATTGTGGTAAAATAATGCAAACTATTGTTACGATTTCGCCGAGTGGTTATTCTAATTATTTTATCCGGTTCGATCACTGGATTGTGAATATTAAACTCGCAAAGATTAAATTTCAATTAAATTTATTTCTCACAAAAATTACACAAATATTTCTCAAACAATTCACTAATATTTATTTTCACTATTATTTTCCACAATTATTTATCACTATTATTTTAACACTTCACTTTTTATCACTTCCCGATATTAACACTTCGAAATTCAAAATTGAACTGTTTCGTAACTCAAATGTCTACACCTATTTATACGACGCAAAGGCTTGTAGAACATTCCATTATTTTTCTTCTCTACACTTCTCGAATTTTCGTTGCGTCGTATTTGGTTCGCTCCGCCTATTTCATTATTTCTTTTTATTTTGTTCGTTTATGTAAACATTTGGTTACAGGGTAATCCCTACTATTATAATTTTCTTTTTAATTATCACAGGTGACATCTGTGATTCGTGACACTATTTTGTGGTTTTAGTGCATTCGTATCATTTTTAATTTCCTTTTGATTTTGTTTCTTCGTTTTAGTTTGCTACGATCAGTTGCGACGGGAGGATGTGTTTGTTTTTATGATAAATTTTATGTTTTCGTAATTTATTTACAATACATAAAATTTTATCTGTTCGTAATTGTTTTTTAGGTTTATAGATATTTATCAATTTTATTAGGATTTTGATAACTTCTATCTTAATTTTAACTAGGAAATAAATTAAACAAAACGTTAATTTTATTATTTCCAAAAATAATTAAATTGATGTTTCTTTTAATTTTTCGCAATAGAATTAACAATTATACAAATTTTGTCACCCGAAGTAGTCAATAAAATTATGAATCGACTAATATACAATTTATTTATATTTATGTGTTTATTAAAATTTATATTTCCGCAAATATATTTTAAATTTGCCAAAAATTAAATATATTTTAGGTCAATTTTTTTCATATTGACAAGTAAACATACAATACAATACAATAACAGTAACAGACAATGTACCAATGTCAAAAACAAAAAGAAACAAAAAAATCAACGTAAACAAAACAAAAAAAATAATTTTCGTGACTTTGTGTATTCTTTGTGTGCTAGAGTGTTTTTCCCATACAAAATTCAAATGCAAAAGAGGAGTTACGTTATATAATTACTGTTTATACATTTTCTCGAATCACATTGAACCATTTTGATCATGTGATCATATTCGATAAACGAAATATTATCGAACTAACATATTAGCCGAAAATAAAAATAAAAATCAGGAAAATTTCTTATGAATGAAAAATTTTAGCATGTATCAATAAATGGGAAATTTATTGTACAGCAGTCTTGATAAATAATCATATTTAGATGCCTCATATACAAAAATTGATGTTAAGGCCTGTATTGTAAGATATAACAAAGCAAAGTCACAAAATTACGAGAAATCGACAGTTTACGAACGAATTGTACAAATTATGTTGTTTTCTAACCCTTTACTCATACTAACTCATAAAAGAGAATAATCGGCCTGATCTTTAGTGGTATTGATATATACTAATTTTTAGCATAGTCGTCTACGTTTATATGGATGTGTGTTAGTGTCAGTGTAGTGGTGTATATCATTATATGTTCGTTTTAGCTTTGAATTTGGTTCATTATCATCAATTATTGCACAAAAAATGGGAGAAATCTCATCTGTGTCACGTCTCTGATTATATGTATTATGTGTATATATATGTAATGCTTCAATCGTTAATCGTTTTTTGTAATGTCTTTGTGTATCAAGAATCTTGATATTATCAAAATCTGGATAGTGACCTACTTGGTGAAAATGCTCAACAATGGCAGTTTTCTGAATGGACTCTGTGAAAGGTCTTTTTATATCACATTTATGATTCTGGATTCTCTTTTTGAGAAACTGTCTTGTCTGTCCAACATAAGTCAGGTCACATTTACTATTTGTTTCACCATTACCCAAGCATGGAATTTGATATATAACATTAATTTTCTCATTAAATGGTATCCGGTCTTTTAATACGGTGAAAACATTGTGAAGGCTCACATTACTTTTGTGCGCTATAATAACATTATCAGTATAATCATTTGTTATTTTACTTATTTTTTCTGACAGACCTTCTATGTATGTCAAACTTTTATATATTTTGTCTTGTGTCAGTTGTGTTTGACTACTAGTTGTTGTTGCTATTCGTTCTAATTTCTGTAAACATGAGGACACTGAACGTTTAATAATTTGATCAGGGTAGTTCTTCATTCTCAAAATCCTATAAATATTTGTAATGTTCTTTCTGTGGTAGCATTTAGAACTCAAACTTAGAACGCGGTATGCAAGGTTATATGCTGTATTGTGTTTATGTTTAATTGAATGGTTTGAGTAATAATTTAGTAAACGACACGATGAATTTGCCTTTTGATACCAATCTGTAGTAAATACTCCATCGGTTCCACGCAGTACCAAAACGTCCAAATACGCCAACTTATTATCACATTCATTCTCTAAAGTGAACTTTAATTTATTATGGAAGGTGTTTAGTAACTCTAATGTTGTTAAGATCATATTTTCTGGTATGATAGCAAAAATGTCATCAACGTATTTAACTAACATTTTTGGTTTAAAAGTTAAATTATTTATTGTGGTATTCAGCAAACTTTGAGTTACTATATCAGCGATGATACTCGATAAAGGATTACCCATTGGCATTCCATATACTTGTTTGTAGGCAATTGAGTGATAAACAAAATAATTTGCATCGACTAAGCAAAATTTTAACATTTTCAAAAAAGTTCCTTTTGGAATATTCGTATGTTGACTTAACAACTCCCATTTGTCAGTAATAATATTCATTGCAAGATATACAGGAATATTGGTAAACAAAGATACAATGTCAAAGCTAACCATTCTGTCGTCACTATCAAGGGTTACTGTGGATATTAAAGATTTAAAAGCATATGAGTTCGTTATGTTAAAATCATCATTTACTAATAGGATTTTAATAATGTTGGCTAAGTACTTTGATAACCGGGATGGTTATCAAAGGTGTTTGGTGAATTTTATTACATATTAAAATAATGTTATGTACTTCTTTGTAGCCTTGAAAAAGATGATATATTCATCGAAACGTCGGGCATAAATTAATAATATAAGAAACGATTGATGTAACAAAAGTAGTTTCACTGAAAAATAAAGACTGAAAAGCCTACATAAACAAGAAACAAAAAATAAAAATTTTTCCCAATAGCCAGAATACACTTTTGGAAAAAATAATTCCCAACTGTTATAAAAACGTCAAAAATTCCCAATTCCCAATTCCCTGTGAAAACCAGAATAGGGCCACAGAGCAGAAGACCAGAATGTCGTCGTTAAAGAAACTACTCCAACAACATCTGGAGGTTTTGATATGGCTACTTCAATTTAAAAATCCCGAAGGACAAGTAGCACGGTGGATTGAGCGATTGGGGAGTTTTGTCTACGAAATCCAACATAGGAAGGGAAGCGCTCATGGAAATGCGGATGCATTGTCAAGACAGCCATGTCGATTGGATTGTAAACATTGCGGTCGGGTAGCAAGCAAGGAAAACATCGTCGACATCAGATTAATGAAAGTGTTGCCAACTAATGAATGGACCAATGATGTTATCTCCAAAGAGCAACGGGAGGATCCAGATTTGGCAGTAATTATCAAATTCATGGAGGAAGAACATCGTCCCACATGGAGCTATATTGCGGACTATCAAGGCTCAACTATCAAGGCTTATTGGGTCCAATGGGATAGTTTAACTATGGAAGACGGCTGATTAAAGCGTACATGGGAGAGCTCCGATGGCATGACAAAGCAATCGTTGGTAGTAGTACCGAGGATCAGGATGGCAGAAATATTGGAGGAATACCACGGAGGAACAAGCGGAGGCCACGTAGGAATTAACAAAACGTTAGCCAAGGTATGTGAAAGGTTCTACTGGGCAGGATGTAGACAGGCAGTGGCTGAATGGTGTCAAAAGTGTGACAAATGTATGGCCGTGAAAGGACCGGCAAAGAAGAGCCGTGGAGCAATGCAACAATATAATGTGGGAGCACCATTTGAGAGGATTGCCATAGATGTTGCAGGACCATTTCCAACCAGCGATAGTGGCAACAAATATGTTTTGGTAGTAGTGGACTACTTCAGTAAGTGGCCAGAGGTATACCCGATTCCAAATCAGGAAACAACCGCAATCGCCAATGCAGTGGTATACAATTGGATAAGCCGTTATGGGGTACCCATGGAACTGCATTCCGACCAAGGGCGGAATTTTGAATCGGTGGTCTTTCAAGAGATGTGCCAATTACTGGGAATAAATAAAACGCGGACAACACCTTTCCACCCACAGTATGATGGCATGGTGGAGCGTTTCAATGCCACATTGGAGGAGTTTATAGCCAAAACAGTGGATAAAAACCAGCGGAATTGGGATCATGGCATACCATTGTTCTTAATGGCCTATCGATCTGCGGTGCATAACACCATAACAAAAATAAATGATGTGATCTATAAGATCCAAAGAGGAGTACGAGGAAAACCCAAGGTTGTACACCTGGAACGACTGGCGTTCTATAGAGGAAGAGGTCTGGATCCTGTTCGGGACGAACAGGATTGGGTGGAGGGTAGTGTCACGAATCACAGATGTCAGATGAAATATTTCACAAATATTTATTTTCACTATTATTTTACACAATATTTATCACTACTATTATTTTAACACTTCACTTTCACTTTTTATCACTTCCCGATATTAACACTTCGAAATTCAAAATTGAACTGATCTCGTAACTCAAATGTCTACACATATTTATACGACACAAATACTTGTAGAACGTTCCATTATTTTCTTCTCTACACTTCGCGAATGTTCGTTGCGTCGTAGTTTGTTCGCTCCGCCTATTTCATTATTTGTTTTTATTCTGTTCGTATGTGTAAACAGTTGGTTACAGGGTAATCCCTACTGCTATAATTTTCTTTTCAATTATCACAGGTGACATCTGTGATTCGTGACACTACTCTCCGCCAAACCTGTTCGTCCCGAACAGGATCCAGACCTCTACCTCTATAGAACGCCAGTCGTTTTAGGTGTACAACCTTGGGTTTTCTTCGTACTCCTCTTTGGATCCTATAGATCACGTCGTTAGTTCTGACCTTGTACGGTCCCTCCCATCTAGGTTCTATCTTCTTTGATAATCCGTTACTTCGTCGTGTTCCAACGCATCCATCCAATTTCCCCCAGACAACCGTTTCCGAGTGTGGTGGTAGCTTCGTCCGATGATCCAGTTTTATCCTCCTTACGATTGGCTTTTCACCGTTGTTCAGTTGCAAAGGCAGTTCGACATTACCGTAGCTCAATGTTCCCCGTCCAAAATCGAATACGAATCCATTTCGTTTCATGATGTCCATTCCCAATTTCCCAGGATGACCTCATCCACAATATCCGCAACCAGAACTTCATGTCGAAAACCATTGTTCCCGATTCGTATTTCCACCTCCTTCTTTCCTTTGATAGCTGCACTGTCGCCTGTCGCCGTTTGTAACTTGATTCTCCATCCGTGATAAAATCCGGCCACACAATCGTTCTCGTTGCTCCGGTGTCCAATGTTATCAAACTGGATCGTCCCTCTATTTCGCCTCGCACCATCAAGCTATCACCACCTTTTGCCAATCTGGAAATGGGGATGAAGGTTATGGAGCATTTGGTTGTGGGAGTCAGCTTTTGCTCCTCAAAGCTGACGCGTTCGTTTGACGCCTTCGTTGTTGTTTGGCGTTCCTCCTTGGCTGCTGCTTTTCTTTCCTCCGGTGGCCTTTGGTACATCGGTGATGGTGCTCTCGCCCGCTTACGCCTTATCTCCCAGCATTCTCTTGAGATGTGTCCTATTTTGTCACAAACCCAACATCTGATTTTACTAGTTCCATCCCGGAATCTCGTTGGCCGCCAGTTATCTGCTGGTTTGATGTTATTTCCCTGTGTATTCGCTCTGTGTTTTCTCCTGCCATGTTGTAGTGGGCGAGGTGCACTAACCGCTCTATATAAGCCGCATACTTCTGGAGCGTCTCTCCAACCCGCTGACATCGTCTCTTCAACTCCATACGATGTAGCTCCCGTCGATGTAGCTCTCGTTCGTATTCTGGCACGATTTGGAGCAGTTCCGCAGCACTGCCTTTTAACGCCACAATTAATGCTGCCACACGATCCTCCTCACACCAACCATTCCTTGTGGCCGCCATTTCAATCTGGAGTTTGAAGATGTTGAATGGTGTGGTTCCATCGAACGTTGGTGGCTTCAATTTAATCGAGCTGGTTGGTCGGGCAATTTGAGCGCTGCCATTGGTTTTGAGATCCATTAGCTCCTTTTCAAGTTTCTGGAATCGTTGATCGGTCACCTCGATTTGTTGATGTATCTGTCGAGAATTTCTGATTCATACTCTTCCAATTTATTTTCCATATCAATTTTGACCGTATCAACTTTTGTGTTAAATGTCATGGACATATTTTGAAATTTCTCCTTCACGTCAGTCATTAAATCTTGCTGAAATTTTTCCGTGCGATCCATCCGTTCTATTAACATTTCTCGTTCGGTAGATATTTTTCCTTCGAGGCCGCCGATCATTTGCTGTGTTTGAAGCTGCATCTGTTGCATTACAGCCATTCGTTGCCCCATATCGAAACCTCCAGATGTTGTTGGAGTAGTTTCTTTAACGACGACAATCTGATCTTCCGCTCTGGTCGTTGATTCTGAAGTCACTTCAACTGCTTGCACCTCGGTTGAATCCGGTGCCCCAAAATTAAACTCATGTTGATCTGGGTCAACATTATCATCCAACAAAGCTGTACGGAGTCTCAACTGCAAATCATTTCGGTTGCCCACAGTTGGTAGATTCCGTAACCCCAACTCCTTCTTCCAATCTGCCACTTTTAAGTCCATTAATTTCATTTTGGATATTCACAATCCCACCGCTGTCACCAATTGTTACGATTTCGCCGAGTGGTTATTCTAATAATTTATTCGGTTCGATCACTGGATTGTGAATATTAAACTCGCAAAGATTAAATTTCAATTAAATTTATTTCCCACAAAAATTTCACAAATAATTCACAAATATTAATTTTACTTTTATTTTACACAATATTTATCACTACTATTATTTTAACACTTCACTTTTTATCACTTCCCGATATTAACACTTCGAAATTCAAAATTGAACTAATCTTGTAACTCAAATGTCTACACGTATTTATACGACACAAATACTTGTAGAACATAACATTATTTTCTTCTCTACACTTCGCGAATGTTCTTCCGTCGTATTTTGTTCGTTCCGCCTATTTCATTATTTGTTTTTATTCTGTTCGTATGTGTAAACATTTGGTTACAGGGTAATCCCTACTGTTATAACTTTCTTCTTAATTATCACAGGTGACATCTGTGATTCGTGACAAGTTTTTTTCATGGTGCGCTATGTTATTATTGTTACGATTTCGCCGAGTGGTTATTTAAATAATTTAACCGGTTCGATCACTGGATTGTGAATATTAAACTCGCAAAGATTAAATTTCAATTAAATTTATTTCCCACAAATATTACACAAATATTTCACAAATAATTCACTAATATTTATTTTTACTATTATTTTACACAATATTTATCACTACTTTTATTTTAACACTTCACTTTTTATCACTTCCCGATATTAACACTTCGAAATTCAAAATTGAACTGTTTCGTAACTCAAATGTCTACACGTATTTATACGACGCAAAGGCTTGTAGAACATTCCATTATTTGCTTCTCTACACTTCTCGAATTTTCGTTGCGTCGTATTTGGTTCGCTCCGCCTATTTCATTATTTGTTTTTATTTTGTTCGTTTATGTAAACATTTGGTTACAGGGTAATCCCTACTATAATAATTTTCTTTTTAATTATCACAGGTGACATCTGTGATTCGTGACACTACCCTCCGCCCAAACCTGTTCGTCCCGAACAGGATCCAGATCTCTTCCTCTATTGAACGCCAGTCTATCCAGGTGTATAACTCGTTGGATCCTATAGATCACGTCGTTAGTTCTGACCTTGTACGGCCCCTCCCATCCAGGTTCTTATTTCTTGGATAATCCATTTCTTCGTTGTGTTCCAGGACCTCCATCCAATTTCCCACAAACAACCGTTTCCGAGTGTGGTGGTCGCTTCGTCCGATGATCCAGTTTAATCTCCCTTACGATTGGCTCCTCCCCGTTGTTCAGTTCCAAAGGCAGTTCGACATTACCGTAGCTCAATGTTTCTCGTCCAAAATCCAATACGAATCCATTTCGTTTCATGAAGTCCATTCCCAGGATGACCTCATCCATAATATCCGCAACCAGAACTTCATGTCGAAAACCATTGTTCCCGATTCGTATTGTCACCTCCTTCTTTCCTTTGATAGCCGCACTGTCACCTGTCGCCGTTTGTAACTTGAACCCTTTCATCGTCCGAACTCCATTCGTGATGAAATCTGGCCGCACAATCGTTCTCGTTGCTCCGGTATCCAACGTTATTATACTGGACCGTCCCTCTACTTTACCTCGCACCATCAAGCTATCACCACCTTTTGCCAATCTGGAAATGGGGATGAAGGTTATGGAGCATTTGGTTGTGGGAGTCAGCTTTTGCTCCTCAAAGCTGACTCTTACTCGTTTAACGCCTTCATTGTTGTTTGGCGTTCCTTCTCGGCTGGTATTCTTCGTTCCTCCTGTGGCCTTCGGTACATCGGCGACGGTGTTCTCGCCCGTTTGCGCTTTATCTCCCAGCATTCCCTTGAGATGTGTCCCATTTTGTCACAAACCCAACATCTGATTTTACTAGTTCCATCCCGGAATCTCGTTGACCGCCAGTTATCTGCTGGTTTGATGGTATTTCCCTGTTTGTGACTAATTGTTGGTTCCACTTCCACACGACGTACCTTGACTGCTGGTTTGATGATGTTGTTTGCAGTCTCATTGGTTAGGGCACACGCGATGGTTTCCGCAAACGTTGCTTTTGGAGACAATACAACAGCACGTCTCGTATCCGGATCCCGTATTCCATCTGTGAAGGCGTCGATCTTAATACGCTCTGTGTATTCACCTGCCATGTTGTAGTGGGCGAGGTGCACTAACCGCTCTATATCAGCCGCATACTCCTGGAGCGTCTCTCCAACCCGCTGACATCGTCCCTTCAACTCCATACGATGTAGCTCCCGTCGGTGGTCACCACCATATTTCCGCTCCAAAGCCAACATGATTTTGCCGTAATCCTCTCGTTCGTATTCCGGCACGATTTGTAGGAGCTCCGCAGCACTGCCTTTAAGCGCTACAATTAATGCTGCCACTTGATCCTTTCCACGCCAACCATTCATGGGAGCCGCCATTTCAAACTGGAGTTTGAAGATGTTGAATGGTGTCGTTCCGTCGAACGTTGGTGGTTTCAATTTCATTGAGCTGATTGGTCGAGTAACTTGAGCGCTGCCGTTGGTTTTTAGATCCATTAGCTCCTTTTCAAGTTTCTGGAATCGTTGATCGGTCACCTCGATTTGATGATCTATCTTTCGAGAATTTCTGGATTCATACTCTTCCAATTTATTTTCCATATCAATTTTGACCGTATCAACTTTTGCGTTAAATGTCATGGACATATCTCGAAATTTCTCCTTCACGTCAGCCATTAAATCTTGCTGAAATTTTTCCGTGCGATCCATCCGTTCTATTAACATTTCTTGTCCGCTAGATATTTTCCCCTCGAGGCCACCGATCATTAGCTCCTGTTCAGCACGCAATGCCCTTTGCTCGGTTATCATATCGAGTTTTAGACCTCCAATCATTTGCTGTGTTTGTAGCTGCATCTGTTGCATTGCGGCCATTAGTTGCCCCATATCGAAACCTCCAGATGTTGTTGGAGTAGTTTCTTTAACGACGACATTCTGATCTTCCGCTCTGGTCGTTGACTCTGTAGTTACTTCAATCGCTTGCACCTCGGTTGAATCCGGTGCCCCAAAATTAAATTCATGTTGATCTGGGTCAACATTATCATCCAACAAAGCTGTACGGAGTCTCAACTGCAACTCGTTTCGGTTGCCCGCAGTTGGTAGATTCCGTAGCCCCAACTCCTTCTTCAAATCTGCCACTTTTAAGTCCAATAATTTCATCTTGGATATTCACAATCCCACCGCTGTCACCAATTGTTACGATTTCGCCGAGTGGTTATTTAAATAATTTATCCGGTTCGATCACTGGATTGTGAATATTAAACTCGCAAAGATTAAATTTCAATTAAATTTATTTCCCACAAATATTACACAAATATTTCACAAATAATTCACTAATATTTATTTTTACTATTATTTTACACAATATTTATCACTACTTTTATTTTAACACTTCACTTTTTATCACTTCCCGATATTAACACTTCGAAATTCAAAATTGAACTGTTCCGTAACTCAAATGTCTACACGTATTTATACGACGCAAAGGGTTGTAGAACATTCCATTATTTGCTTCTCTACACTTCTCGAATTTTCGTTGCGTCGTATTTGGTTCGCTCCGCCTATTTCATTATTTCTTTTTATTTTGTTCGTTTATGTAAACATTTGGTTACAGGGTAATCCCTACTATAATAATTTTCTTTTTAATTATCACAGGTGACATCTGTGATTCGTGACATTATATTTTGTTACGATTTCGCCGAGTGGTTATTCAAATAATTTTATCCGGTTCGATCACTGGATTGTGAATATAAACTGGCAAAGATTAATTTTCAATTAAATTTATTTCCCACAAAAATTACACAAATATTTCACAAATAATTCACTAATATTTATTTTCACTATTATTTTACACAATATTTATCACTACTATTATTTTAACACTTCACTTTCACTTTTTATCACTTCCCGATATTAACTCTTCGAAATTCAAAATTGAACTGTTCCGTAACTCAAATGTCTACACGTATTTATACGACGCAAAGGCTTGTAGAATATTCCATTATTTTTCTTCTCTACACTTCTCGAATTTTCGTTGCGTCGTATTTTGTTCGCACCGCCTATTTCATTATTTGTTTTTACTTTGTTCGTATGTGTAAACATTTGGTTACAGGGTAATCCCTACTGTTATAATTTTCTTTTCAATTATCACAGGGGACATCTGTGATTCGTGACACTACCCTTCGCCCAAACCTGTTCGTCCCGAACAGGATCCAGATCTCTTCCTCTATAGAACGCCAGTCTATCCAGCTGTATAACCTTGGGTTTTCCTCGTACTACTCTTTGGATTCTATAGATCACGTCGTTAGTTCTGACCTTGTACGGTCCCTCCCATCTAGTTTCTATCTTCTTTGATAATCCGTTATTTCGTCGTAATCCAGTTCCTCCATCCAATTTCCCACAAACAACCGTTTCCGAGTGTGGTGGTCGCTTCGTCCGATGATCCAATGTTATCCTCTTTACGATTGACTCCTCCCCGTTGTTCAGTTCCAAAGGCAGTTCGACATTACCGTAGCCCAATGTTCCCCGTCCAAAATCCAATACGAATCCATTTCGTTTCATGAAGTCCATTCCCAGGATGACCTCATCCATAATATCCGCAACCAGAACTTCATGTCGAAAACCGTTGTTCCCGATTCGTATTTCCACCTCCTTCTTTCCTTTAATAGCCGCACTGTCGCCTGTCGCCGTTTGCAACTTGAACCCTTCCATTGATCGAACTCCATCCGTGATGAAATCTGGCCGCACAATCGTTCTCGTTGCTCCAGTGTCCAACGTTATCATACTGGATCGTCCCTCTACTTCGCCTTTCACCATCAAGCTATCACCACCTTTTGCCAATCTGGAAATGGGGATGAAGGTTATGGAGCATTTGGTTGTGGGAGTCAGATTTTGCTCCTCAAAGCTGACTCTTACTCGTTTAACGCCTTCGTTGTTGTTTGGCGTTCCTCCTCGGCTGCTGCTTTTCTTTCCTCCGGTGGCCTTCGGTACATTGGCGATGGTGTTCTCGCCTGTTTGCGCCTTATCTCCCAGCATTCCCTTGAGATGTGTCCTATTTTGTCACAAACCCAACATCTGATTTTACTAGTTCCATCCCGGAATCTCGTGGTCCGCCAGTTATCTGCTGGTCTGATGTTATTGCCCTGTTTGTGACTGATTGCTGGTTCCACTTCCACACGACGTACCTTGACTGCTGGTTTGATGGTGTTGTTTGCAGTCTCGTTGGTTAATGCACACGCGATGGTTTTCGCGAACGATGATTTTAGAGACAATACAACAGCACGTCTCGTATCCGGATCCCGTATACCATCGGTAAAAGCGTCGATCTTGATCCGCTCTGTGTATTCTCCTGCCATGTTGTAGTGGGCGAGGTGCACTAACCGCTCTATATCAGCCGCATACTCCTGGAGCGTCTCTCCAACCCGCTGACATCGTCCCTTTAACTCCATTCGATGTAGCTCCCGTCGGTGGTCACCTCCGTATTTGCGCTCCAGAGCCAACATGATTTTGCCGTAATCCTCTCGTTCGTATTCTGGCACGATTTGTAGGAGCTCCGCAGCACTTCCCTTTAAAGCCACAATTAATGCTGCTACCCGATCCTCTTCACACCAACCATTCCTTGTGGCCGCCATTTCAAACTGGAGTTTGAAGATGTTGAATGGTGTAGTTCCGTCGAACGTTGGTGGCTTCAATTTTATAGAGCTGGTTGGTCGAGTAACTTGAGCACTGCCGTTGGTTTTGAGATCCATTAGCTCCTTTTCAATCTTCATGAATCGTTGGTCGGCCACCTCAAATTGCTGATCCATTTCGATTTTGATGGTGTCAACTTTTGTGTTAAATGTAACGGAAAGCTCTCGAAACTTCTCGTTGACACATTTTTCTTGCTGCTCCAACCGTTCGATGATGCTCTCTTGTCCTGTTCTCATGCTTTCTTGATCGGCACGCATCTGTTCCTTCAGGTCGCTCTTTAATTGATCTTGGCCGGTAATCATATCGGTTTTGAGCCCACCGATCATCTGCTCCTGTTCAGCACGTAATGCCCTTTGCTCGGTAATCATATCGAGTTTTAGACCTCCAATCATTTGCTCTTGCTTGGCTATCATTTGTTGCATAGCCGCCAACAATTGTCCCATGTCGAAACCTCCAGATGTTGTTGGAGTAGTTTCTTTAACGAAAACATTCTGGTCTTCCGCTCTGGTCGTTGACTCTGTTGTCACTTCAACCGCTTGCACTTCAGTTGAATCCGGTGCTCCAAAATAAAATTCATGGTGATCTGGGTCGGTATTTTCATCCAACAAAGCCGTACGGAGTCTCAACTGCAACTCATTTCGGTTGCCCGCAGTTGGTAGATTCCGTAGCCCCAACTCCTTCTTCAAATCTGCCACTTTTAAGTCCAATAATTTCATCTTGGATATTCACAATCCCACCACTGTCACCAATTGTTACGATTTCGCCGAGTGGTTATTCAAATAATTTTATCCGGTTCGATCACTGGATTGTGAATATAAACTGGCAAAGATTAATTTTCAATTAAATTTATTTCCCACAAAAATTACACAAATATTTCACAAATAATTCACTAATATTTATTTTCACTATTATTTTACACAATATTTATCACTACTATTATTTTAACACTTCACTTTCACTTTTTATCACTTCCCGATATTAACTCTTCGAAATTCAAAATTGAACTGTTCCGTAACTCAAATGTCTACACGTATTTATACGACGCAAAGGCTTGTAGAATATTCCATTATTTTTCTTCTCTACACTTCTCGAATTTTCGTTGCGTCGTATTTTGTTCGCTCCGCCTATTTCATTATTTCTTTTTACTTTGTTCGTAGGTGTAAACATTTGGTTACAGGGTAATCCCTACTGTTATAATTTTCTTTTCAATTATCACAGGTGACATCTGTGATTCGTGACAATTTGAATATGATTTAAATATTGTCGGATGAATAACAAATTTAAAAAAATAATAGGTGTTTTCGCTTTTGAAAAACAATTAGAAATTTTTTAGGGTCGCAATTATTTTCTACATACATTATTTATTATGATTATAAGTATTTATGAATGAGTTAATATTTTTATATTTTAGGGCAGATAAGTACAAATTTAAAAAAAATAGGTGTTATTGCCTATAATAAATAATAAAAAAAATTTAAATTTATACTCTAGTATTATGATTACGAGTATTTTACCATAAGAAATATGAATTCCCAACAATTTTAATAGGGAAAAATAAACGTCAAAACTGTTATAATTGGGAATTATTTTTTCCAAACGAAATATTTTTCCCAATAGCCAGAATACACTTTTGGAAAAAATAATTCCCAACTGTTATAAAAAAGTCAAAAATTCCCAATTCCCAATTCCCTTGGAAAACCAGAATAAGTCCACAGAGCAGAAGACCAGAATGTCGTCGTTAAAGAAACTAATCCAACAACATCTGGAGGTTTTGATATGGGACAATTGTTGGCGGCTATGCAACAAATGCAACTTCAAACGCAACAAATGATAGCCAAGCAAGAACAAATGATCGGTGGGCTCAAAACTGATTTAACAAGCGGTCAAGAAAAATTGGAGGAGCAGATGCGTGCCGATCAGGAAAGCATGAAAACCGGACAAACGAGCATCATCGAACGGTTGGAGCAGCAAGAAAAATGTGTCAACGAGAAGTTTCGAGAGCTTTCCGTAACGTTGAACACTAAAGTCGATACCATCAAAATGGAAATGGATCACAAAATCGACCAACAAATCGAGGTGACAGACCAACGAATCATGAAGATCGAACAAGAGCTAATGGATCTCAAAACCAACGGAAGCGCTCAAATTGCCCGATCAACCAGCTCGATTAAATTGAAGCCACCAACGTTCGATGGAACCACACCATACAACATTTTCAAACTCCAGATTGAAATGGCGGCCACAAGGAATGGTTGGTGTGAAGAGGATCGGGTAGCAGCATTAATTGTGTTGTGGCGTTAAAGGGAAGTGCTACGGAACTACTCCAAATCGTGCCGGAATACGAACGAGAGGATTACGGCAAAATCATGTTGGCTTTGGAGCGGAAATATGTTGGTGACCACCGACGGGAGCTACATCGAATGTAGTTGAAGGGACGATGTCAGCGGGTTGGAGAGACGCTCCAGGAGTATGCGGCTGATATAGAGCGGTTAGTGCACCTCGCCCACTACAACATGGCAGGAGAATACACAGAGCGGATCAAGATCGACGCTTTCACCGATCGTATTCGGGATCCGGATACGAGACGTGCAGTTGTATTGTCTCCAAAAGCAACGTTCGCGAAAACCATCGCGTGTGTACTAACCAACGAGACTGCAAACAACATCATCAAACCAGCAGTCAAGGTACGTCGTGTGGAAGTGGAACCAGCAATCAGTCACATACAGGGAAATAACATCAAACCAGCAGATAACTGGCGGACCACGAGATTCCGGGATGGAACTAGTAAAATCAGATGTTGGGTTTGTGACAAAATAGGACACATCTCAAGGGAATGCTGGGAGATACGGCGCAAACGGGCGAGAACACCATCGCCGATGTACCGAAGGCCACCGGAGGAACGAAGAATACCAGCCGAGGAGGAACGCCAAACAACAACAAAGGCGTTAAACGAGTAAGAGTCAGCTTTGAGGAGCAAAAGCTGACTCCCACAACCAAATGCTCCATAACCTTATTTTTAATTATTTTGAATTATTTTTTCCAAACGAAATATTTTTCCCAATAGCCAGAATACACTTTTGGAAAAAATAATTCCCAACTGTTATAAAAACGTCAAAAATTCCCAATTCCCAATTCCCTGGGAAAACCAGAATAAGGCCACAGAGCAGAAGACCAGAATGTCGTCGTTAAAGAAACTAATCCAACAACATCTGGAGGTTTTGATATGGGACAATTGTTGGCAGCTATGCAACAAATGCAACTTCAAACGCAACAAATGATAGCCAAGCAAGAACAAATGATCGGTGAGCTCAAAACTGATTTAACAAGCGGTCAAGAAAGATTGGAGGAGCAGATGCGTGCCGATCAGGAAAGCATGAAAACAGGACAAAAGAGCATCATCGAACGGTTGGAGCAGCAAGAAAAATGTGTCAACGAGAAGTTTCGAGAGCTTTCCGTAACGTTGAACACTAAAGTCGATACCATCAAAATGGAAATGGATCACAAAATCGACCAACAAATCGAGGTGACAGACCAACGAATCATGAAGATCGAACAAGAGCTAATGGATCTCAAAACCAACGGAAGCGCTCAAATTGCTCGATCAACCAGCTCGATTAAATTGAAGCCACCAACGTTCGATGGAACCACACCATACAACATTTTCAAACTCCAGATTGAAATGGCGGCCACAAGGAATGGTTGGTGTGAAGAGGATCGGGTAGCAGCATTAATTGTGTTGTGGCGTTAAAGGGAAGTGCTACGGAACTACTCCAAATCGTGCCGGAATACGAACGAGAGGATTACGGCAAAATCATGTTGGCTTTGGAGCGGAAATATGTTGGTGACCACCGACGGGAGCTACATCGAATGTAGTTGAAGGGACGATGTCAGCGGGTTGGAGAGACGCTCCAGGAGTATGCGGCTGATATAGAGCGGTTAGTGCACCTCGCCCACTACAACATGGCAGGAGAATACACAGAGCGGATCAAGATCGACGCTTTCACCGATCGTATTCGGGATCCGGATACGAGACGTGCAGTTGTATTGTCTCCAAAAGCAACGTTCGCGAAAACCATCGCGTGTGTACTAACCAACGAGACTGCAATTAACATCATCAAACCAGCAGTCAAGGTACGTCGTGTGGAAGTGGAACCAGCAATCAGTCACATACAGGGAAATAACATCAAACCAGCGGATAACTGGCGGACCACGAGATTCCGGGATGGAACTAGTAAAATCAGATGTTGGGTTTGTGACAAAATAGGACACATCTCAAGGAAATGCTGGGAGATACGGCGCAAACGGGCGAGAACACCATCGCCGATGTACCGAAGGCCACCGGAGGAACGAAGAATACCAGCCGAGGAGGAACGCCAAACAACAACAAAGGCGTTAAACGAGTAAGAGTCAGGTTTGAGGAGCAAAAGCTGACTCCCACAACCAAATGCTCCATAACCTTCATCCCCATTTCCAGATTGGCAAAAGGTGGTGATAGCTTGATGGTGAGAGGCAAAGTAGAGGGGTGATCCAGTATAATAACGTTGGACACCGGAGCAACGAGAACGATTGTGCGGCCGGATTTTATCACGGATGGAGTTCGGACAATGGAAGGATTGAAGTTACAAACGGCGACAGGTGAAAACGCAGCTATCAAAGGAAAGAAGGAGTTGACAATACGAATCGGGAACAACAGTTTTCGACATGAAGTTCTGGTTGCGGATATTGTGGATGAGGTCATCCTAGGAATGGACTTCATGAAACGAAATGGATTCGTATTGGATGTCGGACGGGGAACATTGAGCTACGGTAATGTCGAACTGCCTTTGCAACTGAACAACGGGAAGGAGCCAGTCGTAAGGAGGATAACATTGGATCATCGGACGAAGCTACCACCACACTCGAAAACGGTTGTTTGGGGGAAATTGGATGGAGGTCCTGGAACACAAAGGTTGTGGGTTGTGGAAGCCAACAGTGACGAGATACAAGCCAAAGAAATTATCATTGGAAAAGCTTTGGTTAAACCGGATTGTGACTTTAGAGTTCCGATAAGGGCTCTTAATTTATCGGATGTGACGAAAACAATCAAAAAGGGAACTATCATCGGTCGAGGTGAGGAAGTATCCACCATTATAAAATGCGAGGAGGCGAATCCGTGTGTAAAGGCCAAGGACCAACGACAGCGGAAAATAATGGAGGAACTAACACAGAAATGGACGGAACAATTAACGTCAAAAGAAAGACAAGCAGCAAAGGAGTTGCTTCAGAAATATATGTCCATGTTCTGTGGTGCACCGGAAGATAATGGCAGAACAAATATGGTTAAACACCGGATCGACACAGGAACATCAACACCAATTCGACAAGCGCCAAGAAGGTAACCATTGGCTAAACAAGCAGAAGTGGATAAGATGGTAACTGATATGCAAACATCGGGAGTAATTGAGCAGTCAACGAGTCCATGGAGTTCACCAGTAGTATTGGTGGAAAAGAAGGATGGAAGCATGAGATTCTGCGTTGATTATCGGAAGCTCAACACATAGATCATATCAAAATAAATGATGTGATCTATAAGGTCTAAAGAGGAGTACGAGGAAAACCCAAGGTTGTACACCTGGAACGACTGGCGTTCTATAGAGGAAGAGATCTGGATCCTGTTCGGGACGAACAGGATTGGACGGAGGGTAGTGTCACGAATCACAGATGTCACCTGTGATAATTAAGAAGAAAATTATAGCAGTAGAGATTACCCTGTAATCAAATGTTTACACATACGAACAGAATAAAAAAAATAATGAAATAGGCGGAGCGAACAAAATACGACGAGAAGAACATTCGCGAAGTGTAGAGAAGAAAAATAATGGAACGTTCCACAAATATTTGTGTCGTATAAATACGTGTAGATATATGAGTTACGGAACAGTTCAATTTTGAATTTCGAAGTGTTAATATCGGGAAGTGATAAAAAGTGAAGTGGTAAAATAATAGTAGTGATAAATAATGTGTAAAATAATAGTGAAAATAAATATAAGTGAATTATTTGTGAAATATTTGTGTAATTTTTGTGGGAAATAAATTCAGTTAAAATTTAAAGTTTGCGAGTTTGATATTCACAGTCCAGTGATCGAACCGGATAAATTATTATAATAACCACTCGGCAAAATCTTAACAATAATAATATAGCGCACCATGAAAAAACCATTGTGACGAATCACAAATATCACCTGTGATAACTAAAAAGAGTTATAAATTATAGCAGTAGAGGGTTACCCTGTAACCAAATGTTTACACAGACGAACAGAATGAAAACAAATAATGAAATAGGCGGAGCGAACAAAATACGACGGAAGAACCTTCGCGAAGTGTAGAAAAGCAAAATAATGGAATGTTCTACAAGTATTTGCGTCGTATAAATAGGTGTAGACATTTGAGTTATGGAATAGTTCAATTTTGAATTTCGAAGTGTTAATATCGGGAAGTGATAAAAAGTGAAAGTAAAGTGTTCAAGTAATTGTAGTGATAATTGTTCAGGATCAGAAACTACAATGAAAGTTATTTGATTAAGTAAATAATAAATTCAATTATTATACTTATAATAATCGGCATCCAATAGGAATATATACTTGTATAGCAATTAACTTTAAATTCCTATAAGAATCCATTTATTGTAAATTAGATTATATAATTTATTTTTGTCAAACATCAATTTTACCCATTTCTTCATGACAGCTGATGATATTTTTGTTTATTTTATTAGTACAAAAAGTGCAATATCGACATAAATTAATTATCAATAATGTAAATGATTGCCATCTATACTTGACTAGTTCAAGACCATTAATAGCAAATGATTCAGCACATTTGTCGCGAGATTTTTCAGATCTGTGCAGACGACCCGTCATCTAAATAAAAATAAATATTTTTCTCGTTCACTTTTTCGCCCGCAAGGAAGAAAACATCAGCTATCGTGAAATTATTATAAACTGTTTAACAATAAAAAGATAATTATAACGTTTAAAACCAGCTTTAAATTCAACTGTGGTTTTTCGCATAGATCAAACGCGCATTTCCGTACATTTTTGGTCCTTCGAGCCGGATCTATTAGTTATCGAATAGATTTGGTATTTGGTATGAGAAAAGCAAAGGAACAAAGAAAAGCCGTAAAACTTTAAGTAGAATTTTTTTTTTCATTTTACTTGAAGATTATTAAACATCTAAATTAAAATAAAATAGACTTTTATCTAATTCTTTTATCTAATTATTATTAATAACGTTAATCAATAACGCATAAACTGTATGCTCACATTTGTGTTGGTGTTATTAACGCGGCTAGAAGAAGTATATATGATACTTAGTGAAAACAGTGAATTCATAAATCAATTGAAATAGACTATTAATACTTAAAAGTGCTTCATTTATTTGCCCATAAACGGGTTTAACACGTTGTTTCTTATTCTCAATCTCCAACTTGTGTTTATTTTGCTCCTCTGGTTAAAATGAATGGTCTAAAGGCGAAAAGAGCCTATATCAAAGGCCAAATCACAAGAATAGAAAATTTTGTTAAGGTTATTAAAGACGAAACTGCCTTAGATGATTTAACCACGAGATTGGAGCGAATCCACCAACTATACAAGAATTTCGTGGAAGTTGAGTTTCAAATGCTTGAAATATCGGAAGATTCAACAACAGATATTGAGGCGATTGATTCTCAATATTATTCAATCGTTCCTAAACTGCAAGGTGCTATACGGAAAATATCTAATACAAATCACGCACAAGCTACGGTGAATTTAGATCACACGATGAATACGTCCCAAACTGCTTCCAGTGATTTTCGTTTACCACGTATTACCATTCCCCCCTTCGATGGGAACTTTAAGGAATGGCAATCATTCTATGACCTATTTGGATCCACAGTTCATGAAAACGCAACGCTTTCGCCAGCGCAAAAGTTCCAATACCTAAAGGGACTATTAAGAGGCGAAGCATTGGCTCTTGTTCGGCATTTCCAGATAAATGACGCGAACTACATAGAAGCTTATCAAAAGCTATGCAAGAGGTACGACAAAAATCGTTATATTGTGGACTCATTTGTGCAAACATTTTTCGACCAACCAACAATAACCCACCCATCATCACAAGCCATCGCACGTTTACACGACACGTGTGACGAAGTAGTGCGCGGACTTAAGGCGCTCGGAGAACAAGCGGAGAGTCGAGATCCTTGGCTTATTTACATCGCCACACAAAAAATGGATGCAGAAACAAGACAATTGTGGAAATTCGAAACTTGTGATGTGGAATTTCCAACGTTCGAAAAATTACTAGCCGTTTTAAATAAGCGAATGGATGCCTTGCAAGGCATTAAACTCGAAAACGTAAAACGTCAGTTTTCGAAGGAATCTGTTCAGAAGTCAAGGTCTATGCACACTGCCCCAGCAGTGGTTTGTGCATTATGTGGAAAATATCACAAATTATACGAATGCGCAAAATTTCTTGCCTTAGAAATTCACCAGCGCAGAGAGTATGTTAGGAAGCATTCTAGATGTTTCAATTGTTTAAGTGATACACATCAGGTTTATCAGTGCAAATCAAAGCATAAATGTGCTATGTGTCAGAAAAAACATAATGTGGTTCTCCATTTAGATACATCTGCAAGTAATTCTGAAGGATCTAATCAGGCACTCGAGCAAAAAACTGTTTGTGGCCATACACATACATTGTCGACTTGCGATCATGCCTGTTCGGTAGAAAATTCAATTCTTCCAACTGCACAGATAAGAGTTGAACATCAGCACGGTGACTGGCAATATTATAGAGCCTTACTTGATACTGGTTCCCAAACATCTTTTATCACGGAGGAATGTTTTCAACAGCTAGGTATTAAGAAGACAAACGGTCGTATATTGATTCAAGGCCTTAACGATACTAATTCAGGAGTATCGAAAGGAGCCACAACTATTCGTATCAAATCTCGATTCAACGAAGAAGCTTACGAGGTGACTACGAAGGTGCTGATTGTTCCAAAAATATCATCGTATAAGCCTGTATTCAAGGGACTAAATCGGTTACGAGGTATAAACAAGATTCGGTTAGCAGATCCCCATTACCACGTGGAAGGAAAAATTGATGTGCTGCTTGGAAGTGATCTGTTCTTCGATATAATAAGCCATGGAAAAAACTACATTCCAAGGACAAAGCTTGTAGCTCATAACACTAAGTTAGGATGGGTGATTGCAGGAACGCCAATTCATGATGAAGGTGGCAAAGAACAAGTTCCAATTAATCTACATCTTGGTCTTGATTTAACTCTCAGGAAATTTTGGGAGGTTGAGGAAATCAAGAATGTTGTCCACTACAGTGAAGAAGAGAAATTTTGTCTGGAGCACTTCGAAAATACGGTTTGCAGAGCAGAAGATGGGAAATATATAGTTACCATTCAAAAATGGTCTACAGAAATTAGGTAATTCCAAAACAGTAGCTATAAGAAGGATGACCAATTTGGAAAAGCGATTCCGTCATGATGCTGTATTTAAACAAAGATATACTGAGTTTCTCAACGAATATGAAGAGCTAGGTCACATGACACTAGCCAATGATAATGCTTTTGAACAGTACTATTTGCCCCACCATGGTGTTTTAAAGGAGAGCAGTACAACCACCAAGCTCAGGGTGGTATTTGATGGCTCCGCCAAGACAACGCACGGCAACTCTTTGAATGATCAATTGGCAGTGGGACCAGTTGTACAATCCACTTTGGTTCAATTACTTATCAGATTCAGAACTCATAAAATCATTTTCACGGCTGATATTGAAAAAATGTTCCGGCAAATTTGGGTTAATCAAAAGGACACTGATTATCAAAAAATAGTATGGAGGAACAAACCCGAAGAAGATTTGCGGATCTATAAATTATAACCTGTCACATATGGCACAACATCTGCCCCATTTTTAGCCACCCAAACTCTGAATCAACTGGGATCAGACTACAAAAGTGAATTTCCCGAAGCGTCAGAAGTATTAAAACGAGACTTCTACGTAGATGATCTAATGTCAGGAACCAATAATGTCAAGGATGCGCAACGGATTGTCCAGGATCTTATATGTCTATTAGGAAAAGGAGGTTTCAATTTACGGAAGTGGGCGTCCAATAGTCCTGAGCTTATGAGCACCATCCCTGAAATCAGTAAAGAAACTTCACTTCTAAACTTCGAAGATGATACTCAAGCTGTTTCGGTAGTTGGAGCTAGGTATTCACCTACATGTGACACTTTTCAATTCAAGGTGAATTTGATTAATCAGAATTTTACCAAACGCAGCATGTTATCAGAAGCAGCTAAATTATTTGATCCAATGGGATGGTTGTCACCAACCATAGTAAAAATAAAAATTTTGTTCCAACAGTTATGGTTAATAGGTGTTGACTGGGATGAAAAGTTACCAATTTCAATTTACCAACAGTACATAGCAATAAGAGACACTCTGAGTAAGCTGGAAGACATTCGAATAGACAGATGGCTTTACATTGAGGAGGACGTATTAGAACTGCATGGCTTTGCAGATGCCTCCGAACTAGCCTATGCAGCTGTGATTTATAGTAGAGTACGAACAGCCAAAAATAAATCTGGTTACGGCAAAGACGAAGGTGGCACCGATTAAAACAATCAGCATTCCACGTTTGGAATTATGTGCTGCAGTGTTGCTTACTAAGTTAATGACATCGGTTTTGGAAACATTAAAAGGAAAATTAACTATCAATTATCAACTATGGACCAATTCAATGATTGTGCTTGATTGGATATCGTCATGCCCCAGAAGATGGCAGACCTATGTAGCGAATCGGGTGTCATTTATTTTGCAATCTACCAATCGCAGTCAATGGAAGCACATACCATCGTCCGAAAATCCAGCTGATTGCGCATCGCGTGGTTTACTCCCTGAGGAATTAGTAAGCCACCCATTATGGTGGGGTGGGCCAAAATGGTTGAAAGACGCAGAAACTAACTGGCCAAATCATATAAAACTCCAAGAACTCAATTTGAAACCTCGAGAAGCAGCGTTGTTGAACGTAGTGTGTTGTTGAACGTAGAAGACGTCAATGAGTGTTTATCTGGACTCATAGAACGGTGTTCAAAATTTTCAAAGATCGTTTTTGTGATTGCTAAAATTCTGCTGCTATTTCGCAGAAAGTCATTAAGTGGACTAATCAAAGGATTAGAATGCACACGAATATATAACGATGCCAAAAGAGATGCGTTCAATATAGTAATTCGTAGAGTTCAGCAAGCAAACTTTGCATTAGAAGTAAATGCTCTCACGAATAATAAACCAATAAATCGCGATTTAAAATTAACATCTTTTTTTCCGTTCTTAGATAAGATTGGTCTTTTACGAGTTGGTGGAAGGTTGTTTAATTCAGATGTTCCATATAATGTTAAGCATCCAGTCATATTACCAGCACGACATCGAGTGACAACCATGATAATAAGAGATGAACATCTTAAACAACTACATGCAGGTCCCACGTTGCTGATATCAATACTTAACCAAACTTACCATATATTAAGATGTAAGAATGAAGTACGTAGGGTACTTGGGCAGTGTATCAAGTGCGTACGGTTAAAGGCGCAGCAACAGCAGCAACTCATGGGTCAATTACCACAACCTAGGGTATCTTATCATCGACCATTCTTCACCACAGGGGTGGATTATGCTGGGCCATTATTGATCAAAACTTCACGACTGCGTGGCGCTAAAACTGTTAAGGCATATCTCGCCTTGTTCGTTTGTATGTCTACAAAGGCAGTCCATTTAGAGTTGGTGAGCGGTATGACAACCGAGGCGTGTTTGGCAGCGTTACGACGATTCCATGCTCGGCGTGGCATTTGCGGCCACATGTATAGCGACAATGGATCCAATTTTGTTGGTGCAGAACGGGAATTGCAAAGATGCATTATGATGGTGCAGAAGGACTCAGCTCTAATAAGGTATATAACATCTTACAATATCGAATGGCATTTCATACCACCAGGTGCTCCCAATTTTGGAGGTTTATGGGAGGCGGGTATTAAGTCTACCAAATACCATCTTAAGCGCGTACTGGTAGAATCGTTGCTTACGTTTGAAGAGCTGACCACCTTACTTACCCAGATTGAATCCTTACTTAATTCTCGGCCATTGAGTGAAATCTCCTCAGAGGACATGGATCCGTTAACACCGGGTCATTTCCTGATTGGCCATGCAATTACATTGATGCCTGAACCAAATCTATTAAGCATCAAGGAAAACCGGTTGTCGCGGTGGCAGCATACACAGCGGATGGTGCAGCATTTTTGGAAACGTTGGCATACCGAGTATCTGGTTACCTTACAACAACGCAGCAAATGGCAGACGGTTTCTACTAATCCAAAACCTGGAAATCTTGTGGTAGTAATGGATAAAGATGTTCCACCTAGCAAATGGCTCATGGGGCGTATAATTCAAGCAATTCCAGGTCAAGATGGATTAGTTTGTGTGGTCGTAATCAAAACTAAAATGGGAGAGATAAAGCGGCCAATAACCAAAATTTGTGTATTACCTTCTGAATCGGTTGATTCATCTGGCTCGGGATGTTCAGGATCAGAAACTATAATGAAAGTTTTGATTAAGTAAATAATAAATTCAATTATTATACTTATCTTATATCGGCATCCAATAGGAATATATACTTGAGTATCGGGAGTAATTGAGCAGTCAACGAGTCCATGGAGTTCACTAGTAGTATTGGTGGAAAAGAAGGATGGAAGTATGAGATTCTGCGTTGATTATCGGAAGCTCAATACAGTTACCAAGAAGGATAGTTACCCGTTACCTAGGATCGACGACACACTGGATACATTGACAGGAGCACGAATGATTTCAACATTGGATTTACAGAGCGGTTATTGGCAAGTGGAGGTCGCAGACGAAGATAAGGAAAAGACAGCGTTCAGTGTGGGCAATGGATTATGGCAATTCAATGTCATGCCATTTGGACTTTGTAACGCCCCTGCAACTTTCGAACGGCTAATGGAACGTGTACTTAAAGGACTCCACTGGAAAACATGCCTGGTATATTTGGACGACATCATTGTTATGGGCAAGGACTTCAATGAACATCTACGTAATCTAGAGGAAGTATTCGAAAGAATCCAAGCAGATGGATTGAAGTTAAGTCCGAAGAAATGTGTATTTTCCTGGATGAAGTCAAATATTTGGGACACAAAATAACAATAAGCGGCATTCATACAGATGAAGACAAGATCTCCGCCGTAAAGGATTGGCCACCATCGCAAGGAGTTTACACGAGGTGACACAGAAGAACAAGCCGTTCCAATGGAGTGATGAACACGAGGAAGCGTTCAATGAATTGAAGCAGCGATTATGTACAGCACCATTGCTTTCGTATCCGGTTCCTAATAAACGTTTTATTTTGGATACGAATGCAAGCAATTTCGGCTTGGGAGGTGTGTTGTCACAAGAAATCGATGGACAGGACCGTGTCATCGCATATTATTCCAAGATCTTATCGAAGCCAGAAAGAAACTACTGTGTAACAAGAAGAGAATTGTTGGCCATAGTGAAATGTGTGGAACATTTCCGGAAATACCTCTATGGCCAATCATTTCTGTTAAGAACGGATCATGGCGTCTTGACATGGCTACTTCAGTTTAAAAATCCCGAAGGACAAGTAGCACGGTGGATTGAGCGATTGGGGAGTTTTGTCTACGAAATCCAACATAGGAAGGGAAGCGCTCATGGAAATGCGGATGCATTGTCAAGACGGCCATGTCGATTGGATTGTAAACATTGCGGTCGGGTAGAAAGCAAGGAAAACATCGTCGACATCAGATTAATGAAAGTGTTGCCAACTAATGAATGGACCAAGGATGTTATCTCCAAAGAGCAACGGGAGGATCCAGATTTGGCAGTAATTATCAAATTCATGGAGGAAGAACATCGTCCCACATGGAGCGATATTGCGGATAAAGGCCCAACTATCAAGGCTTATTGGGTCCAATGGGATAGTTTAACTATCTAAGACGGCTGATTAAAGCGAACATGGGAGAGCTCCGATGGCATGACAAAGAAATCATTGGTAGTAGTACCGAGTATCAGGATGGCAGAAATATTGGAGGAATACCACGAATGGTGTCAAAAGTGTGACCAATGTATGGCCGTGAAAGGACCGGCAAAGAAGAGCCGTGGAGCAATGCAACAATATAATGTGGGAGCACCATTTGAGAGGATTGCCATAGATGTTGCAGGACCATTTCCAACCAGCGATAGTGGCAACAAATATGTTTTGGTAGTAATGGACTACTTCAGTATAGGTGGCCAGAGGTATACCCGATTCCAAATCAGGAAACAACCACAATCGCCAATGCAGTGGTATACATGGAACTGCATTCCGACCAAGGGCGGAATTTTGAATCGGTGGTCTGTCAGGAGATGTGCCAATTACTGGGAATAAATAAAACGCGGACAACACCTTTCCACCCACAGTCTGATGGCATGGTGGAGCGTTTCAATGCCACATTGGAGGAGTTCATAGTCAAAACAGTGGATAAAAACCAGCGGAATTGGGATCAAGGTATTCCATTGTTCTTAATAGCCTATCGATACTTTTCGGCAACAATTTAAGACTACCAGGCGATCTCAAATTTGGAGCGGTTCCATCATCAGCCAAATGTGGACGAGCAAACAATAAAGGATTTGACTAGGGTCAATTGGTATGGCTTCACAACCCACAACGTAAGAAAGGGTTATCGCAAAAATTACAACCTGGATGGGAGGGACCGTGCAAGGTCATAACAAAAATAAATGATGTCATCTATAAGATCCAAAGAGGAGTACGAGGAAAACCCAAGGAACCTGGAACGTCTGGCGTTCTATAGAGGAAGAGGTCTGGATCCTGTTCGGGACGAACAGGATTGGGTGGAGGGTAGTGTCACGAATCACAGATGTCACCTGTGATAATTAAGAAGAAAATTATAACAGTAGGGATTACCCTGTAACCAAATGTTTACACATACGAAAAGAATAAAAACAAATAATGAAATAAGTGGAACGAACCAAATACGACGAGAAGAACATTCGCGAAGTGTAGAGAAGAAAAATAATGGAACGTTCCACAAGTATTTGTGTCGTATAAATACGTGTAGATATTTAAGTTACGGAACAGTTCAATTTTGAATTTCGAAGTGTTAATATCGGAAAGTGATAAAAAAAAAGTGTTAAAATAATAGTAGTGATAAATAATGTGTAAAATAATAGTGAAAATAAATATAAGTGAATTATTTGTGAAATATTTGTGTAATTTTTGTGGGAAATAAATTCAGTTAAAATTTAAAGTTTGCGAGTTTGATATTCACAGTCCAGTGATCGAACCGGAAAAATTATTATAATAACCACTTGGCAAAATCGTAACAGTAATAACATAGCGCACCATGAAAAAACCATTGTGACGAATCACAAATATCACCTGTGATATTTATTTATTTATTTATTTATTTATTTATTTATTTATTTATTTATTTATTTATTTATTTATTTATTTATTTATTTATTTATTTATTTATTTATTTATTTATTTATTTATTTATTTATTTATTTATTTATTTATTTATTTATTTATTTATTTATTTATTTATTTATTTATTTATTTATTTATTTATTTATTTATTTATTTATTTATTTATTTATTTATTTATTTATTTATTTATTTATTTATTTATTTATTTATTTATTTATTTATTTATTTATTTATTTATATATTGCTTATAATTTTGATTAAGAAGGAAAAGCGCATATGGAAGTAACTTGTAAAAAAATTATTACTTCCATTAGGCATAAAAACCTCTTAAATTTTTTACTACAAAAGGTCAACACCAAGCACGCACATCCCATTTTGAGTACAAGCTCATTTACAATAGGATGAGCAGCAGGGATCAGACAATATATAAAAAAAAATCTTAATAATTAACTTAAACTAATTATATTGTCATTCAGACACGCCATTCAAGAAACCTCGATTTAAACGAATCGGCAGATCTCAAGCTCCTAATACTGTATGGAACAGAATTCCATAGAGAAATACCTCTAACAAAAAAAGATGAATTTAAAGACCTAGAAGAATTTCTCGCAGGAAGCAATCGTAGATTGGCGTAATGCGACCTGCTAAATAATAATTTTTTGAATAAATAATTTGGTTCTTTAGTTTTAAGTAGCTTCCTAATAAAAGCGCAAATCCGAAACTCATAAAAACTAGTTAAACTACAACCAAGAACAAGCCTAGTATAGGGTGATATATGGTCAAATTTCCTAATTCCGAAAATAAAACGAGTGCACGCATTAAAACATCTTTTTAGAATAGACATATTTTCCTGAAACATACCAAATAAGACAACATCACCATAAAGAAAATGCGGAAGGAGATAGGACATAAACATTCTCTTTTTAAACTGACTATCCGCAAACCCTACCACTTTATACAAACAACTAAGTAAACCAAAAACCTTTCTACTAACTTTTATTAAATGATCATCCCATGTAAGAGTTTTGTTAAAATCTATCCCCAAATTCCTAACAGTAGTTGAAAACGGAATGACTGACCCATTAAGATTTATACAAGGAAACGAAAACGTATCTAACGATTTTTTGTAAATAACAATAGATTGCGATTTACTAGCATTTAAGACAAGTCCATTGGAAATAGACCAATTATATACTCTATCTAAATCCTCGTTAACCAGAGAAATATTACTAACAATAGAATGCTGCTCTAACTTACTATTTCTATAAATTTGGACATCATCAGCAAAAATGTGAAACGAAAAATGTGAAAGGACCAAGTACCGAACCTTGAGGAACACCTGAAGTAACTGGAAGAAAATTAGAATAACAACTACCAAAAAAAACTGTCTGTGAACGGTCCGATAAATAATTTTTAACTAATCGAGCAGCTGAAAGGGAAAATTTAAATTGTGCGATAAGCTTGTTATAGAGAATGTTGTGATTCAAAGAATCAAAGGCCTTTGAAAAATCTAACAAAGTGAGAGAAGTCAGTTCCCTGTTTTCCATACTACGCCGAATATCATCGCTGATATTCAGTAATGCAGTATTTGTGCCATGACACTTTCTAAAACCAGATTGAAAGATATTAAGTAAACTATTATTAATTATATGGGACTGAATTTGGTTTGTCACTACAATCTCAAAGGCTTTGGAAATGGAACTTAAAATACTGACAGGTCTAAATTGGGATAACTCAACAGGATTGCTAATTTTTGGAATTGGAATTATTTTACTGAGTTTCCATTGCTCAGGAAACGAAGAAGAGGTTAAGATAAAATTAAAAATGTGTAATAAATATTTTGAGACTACAGGAAAAATTCGTTTCACCAATTTTAAACTAACCCTATCAAGACCAGAAGATTCCGACTTTACTTTCCAAACAGCAGACTGTAACTCCTCAAAGGAAATATTAGAAAATGAAAAAGAGTTAGAACACTCTTCAGATTTAAGATCAACAACAGGACTAACCAAAGTTGGATTCGAGCTAATAAAATAAGAGTTAATATCCTGAGCTTTGAAATCTAAAATACCATTATTTCTACACCTGCCTAGACCTAGTTTTCGAACATTACGCCAAAAAACCTTAGGAGGAAGAGATGGATCTAATTTATCCTGGAAAAAAGTACTTTTGGCTGCCCTAACTAATCTTACTACCCTATTGCGAGCTTGTTTGTAGACCAAAAATATCTTACTATCTCCTAATCTTTTCCATAAGCGAAATTTATCTACCCTAAATCTGATTGCATCCAATATTTCTCCAGACATCCATGGAGGAGATTTAGGTTTAATTACCACTGATCTAAGAGGAACGCAACTATCGAAAACTGAATTAATAAATCCATTGAAAAGCTGGATTTGACTAGTAGAGGAATCAAGAGAAAAAATGTTATCCCAAGGAATAGAGCTACAAACTAGTGCTAAATGAGAATCATCTATATTAGAAAAATCCCTAAAACTAAACCTTTTAGGCTCCGGGCGAGAGTAACAATTAGTAGAGAATACTAATAGGTCATGATGAGATCCTAAACCGAGAGATAATTGATTGAAAAAAGAAATAGAGTTATCGGTCAACGATAAAACATGGTCAATAAGAGAAGAAGCGATTCCGTTAGTGGTTATAACTAAAAAGAGTTATAAATTATAGCAGTAGAGGGTTACCCTGTAACCAAATGTTTACACAGACGAACAGAATGAAAACAAATAATGAAATAGGCGGAGCGAACAAAATACGACGGAAGAACCATCACGAAGTGTAGAGAAGCTAAATTATGGAATGTTCTACAAGTATTTGCGTCGTATAAATAGGTGTAGACATTTGAGTTATGGAATAGTTCAATTTTGAATTTTGAAGTGTTAATATCGGGAAGTGATAAAAAGTGAAAGTAAAGTGTTAAAGTAATTGAAGTGATAATAATTGTGTAAAATTAGTGTTGTGAAAATTATTTGTGAAATATTTGTGGAATTTATTAGAAAATAAATTTAATTGAAATTTAATCTTTGCGAGTTTAATATTCACAATTCAGTGATCGAACCGGATAAATAATTTGAATAACCAATCGGCGAAATCGTTACAATTGGTGACAGCGGTGAGATTGTGAATATTCAAGATGAAATTAATGGACTTGAAAGTGGCAGATTTGAAGAAGGAGTTGGGGCTACGGAATCTACCCACTGTGGGCAACCAAAATGAGTTGCAGTTGAGACTCCGTACAGCTTTGTTGGATGATAATGTTGACCCAGATCAACATGACTATTAAAGGAAAGAAGGAGGTGACAATACGAATCGAGAACAACAGCTTTCGACATGAAGTTCTGGTTGCGGATATTGTGGATGAGGTCATTCTGGGAATGGACTTCATGAAACGAAATGGATTCGTATTGGATTTTGGACGGGGAACATTGATCTACAGTAATGTCGAACTGCCTTTGCAACTGAATAACGGAGAGACGCCAATCGTAAGGAGGATAAAACTGGATCATCGGACGAAGCTACCACCATACTCGGAACCGGTTGTCTGTGGGAAATTGGATGGAGCCACTGTGGCCCTATTCTGGTTTTCCCAGGGAATTGGGAATTGGGAAAAAAAATTTCCCAATTCCCAACTATAATAATTCCCAATATTTTATTCCCCAATTCCCAAAAGTGTATTCGTGTGCTGGGAATTATTTCCCCTTTGTGAAACAAATAGTTTTAAATGTTCGCCACTAGAGTACCTTTTTCATGTTTTTTTCATGGTGCGCTATGTTATTATATTTGAATATGATTTAAATATTGACGGATGATTAACAAATTTAAAAAAAAAATAGGTGTTTTCGCTTTTGAAAAACAATTAAAAATTTTTTAGGGTCGGAATTATTTTCTTCATTCACTATTTATTATGATTATAAGTATTTATGAATGAGCTAATTTTTTTTATATTTTTAGGGCAGATAAGACCAAATTGAAAAAAATAGTTGTTTTTGCTTACAAGAAATAAGAAAAAAAAATCTAAATTTATACTCTAGTACTATGATTATGAATATTTTACCATAAGAAATATGAATTCCCAACAATTTTAATAGGGAAAAATATACGTCAAAACTGTTATAATTGGGAATTATTTTTTCCAAACGAAATATTTTTCCCAATAGCCAGAATACACTTTTGGAAAAAATAATTCCCAACTGTTATAAAAACGTCAAAAATTCCCAATTCCCAATTCCCTGGGATAACCAGAATAGGGCCACGTGTTATTAAAAGATCATCTTAATTGGCGAAAACTCTATCTTGCAAATGGAATGGTATCATTAAGCGCCTTATGCATTAAGCCTGATTTCCATTATGAAAAAGTACTGACAAAATATAATTTTTCTTAAAGTGCGAGTGAAATAAAACATATTTCCAGTACAAAAAATTTATTCAGTACTGAGTAAATTTTTATGGTTACTGAGAAAATAATTATAGCAGTATTGACAAAATATATGAAGAGAAGTGTAGTATTATATTATTTATAGTATATGTATAGTATTATAGTATTATATTATTAGTAATCTTTTATAGGAAAAATAAAGATGGATGATTTTTTATTATCAATTCATAATTTTAACTTTTCGTTTTGTGCCATTCATCTTAATTAATTGTGAAAATAATTGAAATAATTATGTTAAGTTTATTTATTTTAAATTTATTGTTGTAGATTTACAGTGTATTTTGTCTTTTTTTCCAAAAACAAAAAAAAATTTGAAATTTATTGGTTATGTTACACGCATCTGTCAGAATATATCCACTATAAAAAAAAGAAAAAAGTAAAAAACGATCTCTGTCACTCTAATGGCATTTTTAGTCTTTTTTCTCGCTTTGGTTTTTTCAGTAAAAAATACTGACAACATTTTTTTCATGATGGAAATCGGACTTTAAGCGACAAATTCGCTGTGGTGCGTTGCATAAGCTAAATAGCATAACGTGAAATTGATACAACGGCCTGCCTGAACTGTTAAAGCTGTGTGTTGCCTATACGTTTCATCCAAAGGGATTTCCCAAAAGGCATCTTTTAGATCAAGACTAGAAATGAATCTAGTCTTCTTTAGTCTACTTAATAAACCATCTATGAGTGGCAGCGGATACCCGTCTTTTACAGTGACCGCGTTCTGTTTACGCGCATCCAAATAAAGCCTGTCTTTTCTATTTGGTTTTCTATTGAGTGTGACAGGAGAGCACCAACTGCTATTGCTCTCTTCTATTACTCCCAACGAGATCATACGGTTCAATTCTCGATTTATGTCTGTCTACTTGTATGGCTGATGAAACAGCATAATATCTTTGTTTGACTGGTGAGGCATTGCCAACATCTATCGAATGGGTAGTTAACATGGTTTTCCCTAAACCAAGTAAGTCGGGTGATGTAAAAAAAGAAATTATATGATTTAACTTTTGTCTTTTGTTAATGGACAAATTGTGTTCATTAGTTTCAGTTAAAGTTACGGATGCATGCGATAATTCATTAATCATGACAGGAACTAAGCCAAATTCGCGGCAAAAATCCATAACCAAATACAGAGGTTGAAGCAATTCCGGAGCGACGTTTTAGCGAATAGAATGTTGTGATTCAAAGAATCAAAGGCCTTTGAAAAATCTAACAAAGTGAGAGAAGTCAGTTCCCTGTTTTCCATACTACGCCGAATATCATCGCTGATATTCAGTAATGCAGTATTTGTGCCATGACACTTTCTAAAACCAGATTGAAAGATATTAAGTAAACTATTATTAATTATATGGGACTGAATTTGGTTTGTCACTACAATCTCAAAGGCTTTGGAAATGGAACTTAAAATACTGACAGGTCTAAATTGGGATAACTCAACAGGATTGCTAATTTTTGGAATTGGAATTATTTTACTGAGTTTCCATTGCTCAGGAAACGAAGAAGAGGTTAAGATAAAATTAAAAATGTGTAATAAATATTTTGAGACTACAGGAAAAATTCGTTTCACCAATTTTAAACTAACCCTATCAAGACCAGAAGATTCCGACTTTACTTTCCAAACAGCAGACTGTAACTCCTCAAAGGAAATATTAGAAAATGAAAAAGAGTTAGAACACTCTTCAGATTTAAGATCAACAACAGGACTAACCAAAGTTGGATTCGAGCTAATAAAATAAGAGTTAATATCCTGAGCTTTGAAATCTAAAATACCATTATTTCTACACCTGCCTAGACCTAGTTTTCGAACATTACGCCAAAAAACCTTAGGAGGAAGAGATGGATCTAATTTATCCTGGAAAAAAGTACTTTTGGCTGCCCTAACTAATCTTACTACCCTATTGCGAGCTTGTTTGTAGACCAAAAATATCTTACTATCTCCTAATCTTTTCCATAAGCGAAATTTATCTACCCTAAATCTGATTGCATCCAATATTTCTCCAGACATCCATGGAGGAGATTTAGGTTTAATTACCACTGATCTAAGAGGAACGCAACTATCGAAAACTGAATTAATAAATCCATTGAAAAGCTGGATTTGACTAGTAGAGGAATCAAGAGAAAAAATGTTATCCCAAGGAATAGAGCTACAAACTAGTGCTAAATGAGAATCATCTATATTAGAAAAATCCCTAAAACTAAACCTTTTAGGCTCCGGGCGAGAGTAACAATTAGTAGAGAATACTAATAGGTCATGATGAGATCCTAAACCGAGAGATAATTGATTGAAAAAAGAAATAGAGTTATCGGTCAACGATAAAACATGGTCAATAAGAGAAGAAGCGATTCCGTTAGTGGTTATAACTAAAAAGAGTTATAAATTATAGCAGTAGAGGGTTACCCTGTAACCAAATGTTTACACAGACGAACAGAATGAAAACAAATAATGAAATAGGCGGAGCGAACAAAATACGACGGAAGAACCATCACGAAGTGTAGAGAAGCTAAATTATGGAATGTTCTACAAGTATTTGCGTCGTATAAATAGGTGTAGACATTTGAGTTATGGAATAGTTCAATTTTGAATTTTGAAGTGTTAATATCGGGAAGTGATAAAAAGTGAAAGTAAAGTGTTAAAGTAATTGAAGTGATAATAATTGTGTAAAATTAGTGTTGTGAAAATTATTTGTGAAATATTTGTGGAATTTATTAGAAAATAAATTTAATTGAAATTTAATCTTTGCGAGTTTAATATTCACAATTCAGTGATCGAACCGGATAAATAATTTGAATAACCAATCGGCGAAATCGTTACAATTGGTGACAGCGGTGAGATTGTGAATATTCAAGATGAAATTAATGGACTTGAAAGTGGCAGATTTGAAGAAGGAGTTGGGGCTACGGAATCTACCCACTGTGGGCAACCAAAATGAGTTGCAGTTGAGACTCCGTACAGCTTTGTTGGATGATAATGTTGACCCAGATCAACATGACTATTAAAGGAAAGAAGGAGGTGACAATACGAATCGAGAACAACAGCTTTCGACATGAAGTTCTGGTTGCGGATATTGTGGATGAGGTCATTCTGGGAATGGACTTCATGAAACGAAATGGATTCGTATTGGATTTTGGACGGGGAACATTGATCTACAGTAATGTCGAACTGCCTTTGCAACTGAATAACGGAGAGACGCCAATCGTAAGGAGGATAAAACTGGATCATCGGACGAAGCTACCACCATACTCGGAACCGGTTGTCTGTGGGAAATTGGATGGAGCCACTGTGGCCCTATTCTGGTTTTCCCAGGGAATTGGGAATTGGGAAAAAAAATTTCCCAATTCCCAACTATAATAATTCCCAATATTTTATTCCCCAATTCCCAAAAGTGTATTCGTGTGCTGGGAATTATTTCCCCTTTGTGAAACAAATAGTTTTAAATGTTCGCCACTAGAGTACCTTTTTCATGTTTTTTTCATGGTGCGCTATGTTATTATATTTGAATATGATTTAAATATTGACGGATGATTAACAAATTTAAAAAAAAAATAGGTGTTTTCGCTTTTGAAAAACAATTAAAAATTTTTTAGGGTCGGAATTATTTTCTTCATTCACTATTTATTATGATTATAAGTATTTATGAATGAGCTAATTTTTTTTATATTTTTAGGGCAGATAAGACCAAATTGAAAAAAATAGTTGTTTTTGCTTACAAGAAATAAGAAAAAAAAATCTAAATTTATACTCTAGTACTATGATTATGAATATTTTACCATAAGAAATATGAATTCCCAACAATTTTAATAGGGAAAAATATACGTCAAAACTGTTATAATTGGGAATTATTTTTTCCAAACGAAATATTTTTCCCAATAGCCAGAATACACTTTTGGAAAAAATAATTCCCAACTGTTATAAAAACGTCAAAAATTCCCAATTCCCAATTCCCTGGGAAAACCAGAATAGGGCCACGTGTTATTAAAAGATCATCTTAATTGGCGAAAACTCTATCTTGCAAATGGAATGGTATCATTAAGCGCCTTATGCATTAAGCCTGATTTCCATTATGAAAAAGTACTGACAAAATATAATTTTTCTTAAAGTGCGAGTGAAATAAAACATATTTCCAGTACAAAAAATTTATTCAGTACTGAGTAAATTTTTATGGTTACTGAGAAAATAATTATAGCAGTATTGACAAAATATATGAAGAGAAGTGTAGTATTATATTATTTATAGTATATGTATAGTATTATAGTATTATATTATTAGTAATCTTTTATAGGAAAAATAAAGATGGATGATTTTTTATTATCAATTCATAATTTTAACTTTTCGTTTTGTGCCATTCATCTTAATTAATTGTGAAAATAATTGAAATAATTATGTTAAGTTTATTTATTTTAAATTTATTGTTGTAGATTTACAGTGTATTTTGTCTTTTTTTCCAAAAACAAAAAAAAATTTGAAATTTATTGGTTATGTTACACGCATCTGTCAGAATATATCCACTATAAAAAAAAGAAAAAAGTAAAAAACGATCTCTGTCACTCTAATGGCATTTTTAGTCTTTTTTCTCGCTTTGGTTTTTTCAGTAAAAAATACTGACAACATTTTTTTCATGATGGAAATCGGACTTTAAGCGACAAATTCGCTGTGGTGCGTTGCATAAGCTAAATAGCATAACGTGAAATTGATACAACGGCCTGCCTGAACTGTTAAAGCTGTGTGTTGCCTATACGTTTCATCCAAAGGGATTTCCCAAAAGGCATCTTTTAGATCAAGACTAGAAATGAATCTAGTCTTCTTTAGTCTACTTAATAAACCATCTATGAGTGGCAGCGGATACCCGTCTTTTACAGTGACCGCGTTCTGTTTACGCGCATCCAAATAAAGCCTGTCTTTTCTATTTGGTTTTCTATTGAGTGTGACAGGAGAGCACCAACTGCTATTGCTCTCTTCTATTACTCCCAACGAGATCATACGGTTCAATTCTCGATTTATGTCTGTCTACTTGTATGGCTGATGAAACAGCATAATATCTTTGTTTGACTGGTGAGGCATTGCCAACATCTATCGAATGGGTAGTTAACATGGTTTTCCCTAAACCAAGTAAGTCGGGTGATGTAAAAAAAGAAATTATATGATTTAACTTTTGTCTTTTGTTAATGGACAAATTGTGTTCATTAGTTTCAGTTAAAGTTACGGATGCATGCGATAATTCATTAATCATGACAGGAACTAAGCCAAATTCGCGGCAAAAATCCATAACCAAATACAGAGGTTGAAGCAATTCCGGAGCGACGTTTTAGCGAATAGAATGTTGTGATTCAAAGAATCAAAGGCCTTTGAAAAATCTAACAAAGTGAGAGAAGTCAGTTCCCTGTTTTCCATACTACGCCGAATATCATCGCTGATATTCAGTAATGCAGTATTTGTGCCATGACACTTTCTAAAACCAGATTGAAAGATATTAAGTAAACTATTATTAATTATATGGGACTGAATTTGGTTTGTCACTACAATCTCAAAGGCTTTGGAAATGGAACTTAAAATACTGACAGGTCTAAATTGGGATAACTCAACAGGATTGCTAATTTTTGGAATTGGAATTATTTTACTGAGTTTCCATTGCTCAGGAAACGAAGAAGAGGTTAAGATAAAATTAAAAATGTGTAATAAATATTTTGAGACTACAGGAAAAATTCGTTTCACCAATTTTAAACTAACCCTATCAAGACCAGAAGATTCCGACTTTACTTTCCAAACAGCAGACTGTAACTCCTCAAAGGAAATATTAGAAAATGAAAAAGAGTTAGAACACTCTTCAGATTTAAGATCAACAACAGGACTAACCAAAGTTGGATTCGAGCTAATAAAATAAGAGTTAATATCCTGAGCTTTGAAATCTAAAATACCATTATTTCTACACCTGCCTAGACCTAGTTTTCGAACATTACGCCAAAAAACCTTAGGAGGAAGAGATGGATCTAATTTATCCTGGAAAAAAGTACTTTTGGCTGCCCTAACTAATCTTACTACCCTATTGCGAGCTTGTTTGTAGACCAAAAATATCTTACTATCTCCTAATCTTTTCCATAAGCGAAATTTATCTACCCTAAATCTGATTGCATCCAATATTTCTCCAGACATCCATGGAGGAGATTTAGGTTTAATTACCACTGATCTAAGAGGAACGCAACTATCGAAAACTGAATTAATAAATCCATTGAAAAGCTGGATTTGACTAGTAGAGGAATCAAGAGAAAAAATGTTATCCCAAGGAATAGAGCTACAAACTAGTGCTAAATGAGAATCATCTATATTAGAAAAATCCCTAAAACTAAACCTTTTAGGCTCCGGGCGAGAGTAACAATTAGTAGAGAATACTAATAGGTCATGATGAGATCCTAAACCGAGAGATAATTGATTGAAAAAAGAAATAGAGTTATCGGTCAACGATAAAACATGGTCAATAAGAGAAGAAGCGATTCCGTTAGTGGTTATAACTAAAAAGAGTTATAAATTATAGCAGTAGAGGGTTACCCTGTAACCAAATGTTTACACAGACGAACAGAATGAAAACAAATAATGAAATAGGCGGAGCGAACAAAATACGACGGAAGAACCATCACGAAGTGTAGAGAAGCTAAATTATGGAATGTTCTACAAGTATTTGCGTCGTATAAATAGGTGTAGACATTTGAGTTATGGAATAGTTCAATTTTGAATTTTGAAGTGTTAATATCGGGAAGTGATAAAAAGTGAAAGTAAAGTGTTAAAGTAATTGAAGTGATAATAATTGTGTAAAATTAGTGTTGTGAAAATTATTTGTGAAATATTTGTGGAATTTATTAGAAAATAAATTTAATTGAAATTTAATCTTTGCGAGTTTAATATTCACAATTCAGTGATCGAACCGGATAAATAATTTGAATAACCAATCGGCGAAATCGTTACAATTGGTGACAGCGGTGAGATTGTGAATATTCAAGATGAAATTAATGGACTTGAAAGTGGCAGATTTGAAGAAGGAGTTGGGGCTACGGAATCTACCCACTGTGGGCAACCAAAATGAGTTGCAGTTGAGACTCCGTACAGCTTTGTTGGATGATAATGTTGACCCAGATCAACATGACTATTAAAGGAAAGAAGGAGGTGACAATACGAATCGAGAACAACAGCTTTCGACATGAAGTTCTGGTTGCGGATATTGTGGATGAGGTCATTCTGGGAATGGACTTCATGAAACGAAATGGATTCGTATTGGATTTTGGACGGGGAACATTGATCTACAGTAATGTCGAACTGCCTTTGCAACTGAATAACGGAGAGACGCCAATCGTAAGGAGGATAAAACTGGATCATCGGACGAAGCTACCACCATACTCGGAACCGGTTGTCTGTGGGAAATTGGATGGAGCCACTGTGGCCCTATTCTGGTTTTCCCAGGGAATTGGGAATTGGGAAAAAAAATTTCCCAATTCCCAACTATAATAATTCCCAATATTTTATTCCCCAATTCCCAAAAGTGTATTCGTGTGCTGGGAATTATTTCCCCTTTGTGAAACAAATAGTTTTAAATGTTCGCCACTAGAGTACCTTTTTCATGTTTTTTTCATGGTGCGCTATGTTATTATATTTGAATATGATTTAAATATTGACGGATGATTAACAAATTTAAAAAAAAAATAGGTGTTTTCGCTTTTGAAAAACAATTAAAAATTTTTTAGGGTCGGAATTATTTTCTTCATTCACTATTTATTATGATTATAAGTATTTATGAATGAGCTAATTTTTTTTATATTTTTAGGGCAGATAAGACCAAATTGAAAAAAATAGTTGTTTTTGCTTACAAGAAATAAGAAAAAAAAATCTAAATTTATACTCTAGTACTATGATTATGAATATTTTACCATAAGAAATATGAATTCCCAACAATTTTAATAGGGAAAAATATACGTCAAAACTGTTATAATTGGGAATTATTTTTTCCAAACGAAATATTTTTCCCAATAGCCAGAATACACTTTTGGAAAAAATAATTCCCAACTGTTATAAAAACGTCAAAAATTCCCAATTCCCAATTCCCTGGGAAAACCAGAATAGGGCCACGTGTTATTAAAAGATCATCTTAATTGGCGAAAACTCTATCTTGCAAATGGAATGGTATCATTAAGCGCCTTATGCATTAAGCCTGATTTCCATTATGAAAAAGTACTGACAAAATATAATTTTTCTTAAAGTGCGAGTGAAATAAAACATATTTCCAGTACAAAAAATTTATTCAGTACTGAGTAAATTTTTATGGTTACTGAGAAAATAATTATAGCAGTATTGACAAAATATATGAAGAGAAGTGTAGTATTATATTATTTATAGTATATGTATAGTATTATAGTATTATATTATTAGTAATCTTTTATAGGAAAAATAAAGATGGATGATTTTTTATTATCAATTCATAATTTTAACTTTTCGTTTTGTGCCATTCATCTTAATTAATTGTGAAAATAATTGAAATAATTATGTTAAGTTTATTTATTTTAAATTTATTGTTGTAGATTTACAGTGTATTTTGTCTTTTTTTCCAAAAACAAAAAAAAATTTGAAATTTATTGGTTATGTTACACGCATCTGTCAGAATATATCCACTATAAAAAAAAGAAAAAAGTAAAAAACGATCTCTGTCACTCTAATGGCATTTTTAGTCTTTTTTCTCGCTTTGGTTTTTTCAGTAAAAAATACTGACAACATTTTTTTCATGATGGAAATCGGACTTTAAGCGACAAATTCGCTGTGGTGCGTTGCATAAGCTAAATAGCATAACGTGAAATTGATACAACGGCCTGCCTGAACTGTTAAAGCTGTGTGTTGCCTATACGTTTCATCCAAAGGGATTTCCCAAAAGGCATCTTTTAGATCAAGACTAGAAATGAATCTAGTCTTCTTTAGTCTACTTAATAAACCATCTATGAGTGGCAGCGGATACCCGTCTTTTACAGTGACCGCGTTCTGTTTACGCGCATCCAAATAAAGCCTGTCTTTTCTATTTGGTTTTCTATTGAGTGTGACAGGAGAGCACCAACTGCTATTGCTCTCTTCTATTACTCCCAACGAGATCATACGGTTCAATTCTCGATTTATGTCTGTCTACTTGTATGGCTGATGAAACAGCATAATATCTTTGTTTGACTGGTGAGGCATTGCCAACATCTATCGAATGGGTAGTTAACATGGTTTTCCCTAAACCAAGTAAGTCGGGTGATGTAAAAAAAGAAATTATATGATTTAACTTTTGTCTTTTGTTAATGGACAAATTGTGTTCATTAGTTTCAGTTAAAGTTACGGATGCATGCGATAATTCATTAATCATGACAGGAACTAAGCCAAATTCGCGGCAAAAATCCATAACCAAATACAGAGGTTGAAGCAATTCCGGAGCGACGTTTTAGCGAATATTACTAGTTTTATTGCGGTACGTAATGAGGATATCAATATGATCTAGGATGAAATTTTTTTGACCATTAGTTGTCATTTTATAAGAAGGTAAAAGATGAAATTTGTAATTGGAAAGAGTTTTAAGAATGTTTCACATGCAGAATCTAAGGCTCTTATATTTGCACCGCTATCTAAAAGGCCGTGCATACTACATCCGCCAACACGCACTTCGGCATATTGGCTATCATCATTTGCGCGTAGTAAGACCGAGTTTTATGCATTTAGATTTTGTTTTACTTTTATTATACCAATATAAAGTGTTTCGTGAATATTTAGATACTGAATTTGTCAAATTAAAAGTAGATCTTGGCATATATCGGCGTATATGGGCACCTTGCACACGAAATATAGGGTAGCTCTTCATGGCTGACAAGGTTCAAATAAGCATATTGTCCGATTCATCGTTGTACAAAAATTGTGATAGGTGTGCGTTTAAAGAATAGTCATGGCATTTGGGTGAGGAGCACTACATCTTTATTATTAAAGTTTTTAAAGCATTATTAACTAGTTATTATTCATTGTATATTAATTAATAACATCCTTTATTGAACAACAAAACAAAATATATGTTTAATAATTCCAAAAAAACTAATTCTACTTAAAACCCCTTTTCTCTTATCTAACTTTTCATACAATGGTGTATATGAAAATACAAATCGCGTAATCCTATGATGGTTGGTGTTGCCTTCGGATTTCGAATGGAATAAGTAGTGAATTAGAATACCGCTGGACCAGTGATGGCGTATATCCGTATTAATTTATTTATGTATACAGTTTATATTTATTCGAAATAATTTATTTTTATTACGAGTGTTAGTCGTCATACTGAGTGGACGTGTTTTTTTCCGCTCGGTGTTTAATCAAATAAAATAAATTCGTTTGTGTGTGTGTTTTGTGGCTTAAATTCTGGAATTTCAGATGAGTATCGTTATTATATTATAATATATTATATTATATTAAATTATATTATATCATATATTGCATTATATATTTTGGTTTTTGTGTTTATACATATATTGTAATGGATGTGCATATGTTGTATTAGTGTGTGTCAGTTTGCATCATGTATACATTGCCAGTAATGGTATTGGTTTATATGTACATTAATATCATCATACAGTGGAGGGGGTTTTTGAAAATTTTTGAATTGTAATTGTAACTTGTAACGCGTTCACTGCATGTGTATTTGTGTATTTTTATATACATCGCTTGTGGAAAACTCAAATACACATTCTATATAGTCTAAAGTTTGATGTCCTTGAACACGATTGCATAAAAATTTTTGTTAAGTTTTATATAGCACGTTATTTTGTTTTTGTTTTCTTCTCTATTTCTATTATGTATTAAGCCTATATTCCATGGGAAATTATTGCTGTCAGCAAAAATAAAAGCGAGAGAAAAATATATATTGACTTGTTGTGTATACGAAACAAAAATGCTGTCAGCAAGATTTTACTGACAAATTATTTATCATAGTGTTAGTGTGCTGCCATACTGTCCTATAAACAAATGTAAACCGAAGCACTTTTTATAGCAACATTTTTAACACATCCTTAAAAACGTATAAAAAATGAAAACATTTTTTACACACACTTGTAAAATAAATCGTTCGCCATTTTTATGGTCAAATGACAATTTTTTTTATTTCGAGTTTAAATTTCATAACGTATTTCATTAAATTTTTAAGTGCAAATATTATTAGTGAAAATATTTAAAATATACAGTTTCATAATATTTCATAATATTTAGCGGATCTAAATAATCTAACTCTTCCAAATCCATAGTGATAATATACGTATATAAATGATTTTTTTGTATATAAATGTTAAGCAACTGATGTGTGTTACATATTTTATGAAAATTTTAGGTTAAGTCCAAAATGTAATTGTCAAAATTATCCCATAGAATTTTACTATAAATATGAAACAAACATATAAATCTTTTCTCTGTCACTCTTATGGATTTTGAAGATTTTTTTTTGTTTTTTGTTTTCAGTAAAAAAAATGCTGTCAGCAAATTTTTCCCATGGAATACAGGCTTTAACGTGCACACCTGTAAAGGATGCAACGGTTGCATCTAAATATTTGACTATGTATTTCCCTTCCTTTTTGTTTTATATATTTTGCTTATATATAAATACATAGAATATAGATCAATACCATTGCAATGCGTATACGGGCAATGTATAGATTAGATACATACAGGTTTGATCTTGTTTATATTTTTGTACATATAATATAATATATCAATCAATGCGTATATGTATACGGCCGTTTCCCATCGAAAAACATGGCCGATCCTATGTATGTGTAATGGGTTAGAAAGTGGTAAATACATCAACAATCGTATGAAAAAGCTGATTTTTTCGAAATTTTTGACTTTTAACTTCCTATAACTTGGTAGGCAGGCCCGATAGCCAATTACTCACTTTCCAGAGTTTGGAAAATGATTATTTATCAACAATCCTGGATTAATAATTTTCATTTAAACCATTATTTTAATTCATGTTTTTGAAGATTTAAGCTAGATTTTTATATTTTCGATCGTGAATAACAAAATAAAACGAAATGAATTTGTAATATCGGGTTTAGATATTAGATTGTGCTCTGTTTCCCGTTTACAAGTGCTAATATGATTTTATTTTACATCCCGCTCGTTTTTTTTTCATTTTCCTTCGTTTCAATGTTTTTTTAGAAATAATGCAAACAGTTTTGTGCTTCGTTGTCTTTTAGTGCATTTCGTTTCATTTTTATTTTATTTTTGATTTTGTTTCCTTGTTTTAGTTTGCTACGAGCATTTGAGGCGAAAGCACGTGTTCATTGTCAGTATGATTTTGTTTTTACGTAATATTTTTAGATTACATAAAATTTTATGCGTTTTACTTTTGTTTTAGGCTTACAGAATTTTTATTTAGGATTATTAAAACAGTTTGAATTGTATGACTTAAATTATTTTCATTCTTTATAAAAATTATAAAATTGATATTTTGGTCAATTACGTTTGTTGTGCTTTGTTGTCTTTTAGTGCATTCGTTTCGTTTTTAATTAAGTTTTGATTTTGTTGCTTTGTTTTATGTGATATTCTTTGCAAAATGAGAGAAAAGAGCAATTTTTTTTTATCAAAGAATACGAAAAAAAAAAATTGCTCTTTTTGTCGATGTATTGGTGAAAATAAAATACAAATTATGATGCTACACAATTTACACAAAAATAAATTTCATAGTATTGTCGTTTAAAACATATAGATTTTTTTTATTAGAATCCTTTATTATTATTGTTATTAACTCTTTATATAATTTTGATAATTTCACACATTTACGACAAAATATAATTCACAAATGAAATTAAAAATGGCGTTTTGTTTTTGTTTATATTGTTTTGGCATTTAAAAATTTATATGTGTGGGTAAATCTGTGAAAAAATCTCGATTTTTCAAAAGTGCTCGAGATCAAAAAAAAAGTGCTCGAGATCATTTCCAAAGAATGTTTAATGTCAAAAACGCACGTGTTTCGTGCAAAAAGAGCACTTTTTAGCTGTCAGAGCAACTTTTTTTTTGTCCAAAGAATATCGCATTAGTTTGCTACGAGCAGTTGCGGCGGGAGGACGTATTTGTTTTATGATAAATTTTATGTTTTCGTAATTTATCTTCAATTTACATAAAATTTTACCTGTTCGAATTTTTGTTTTTAGGTATATAGATATTTGTCAATTTTATTGGGATTTTGATAATATCTATCTGAATTTTGACTAGGAAATAAATTAAACAAAACGTTAATTTTATTATTTCCAAAAATAATTAAATTGATGTTTCGTTTAATTTTTCGAAATAGAATTAACGAATTAACAATTATACAAAATTTGTCAACCGATATAGTCAATTAAATTATGAATTGAATAATATCAAATTTATTTATATTTATATGTTTATTAAAATTTATATTTTCGCAAATATATTTTAAATTTGCCAAAAATTAAATATATTTTAGGTCAATTTTTTTCATACTGACAAGTAAACATACAATACAATACAATAACAGTAACAGATAATGTACCATCAAAAACAAAAAGAAACAAAAAAATCGACGTAAACAAAACAAAAAAAATAATTTTCGTGACTTTGTGTATTCTTTGTGTGCTAGAGTGTTTTTCCTATGCAAAATTCAAATGCAAAAGAGGAGTTACGTTATATAATCACTGTTTATACATTTTCTCGAATCACATTGAACCATTTTGATCATGTGATCATATTCGATAAACGAAATATTATCGAACTAACATATTAGCCGAAAATAAAAATAAAAATCAAGAAAAAATCTTATGAATGAAAAATTTGAGCACGTATCAATAAATGGGAAATTTATTGTACAGCAGTCTTGATAAATAATCATATTTAGATGCCTCATATACAAAAATTGATGTTAAGGCCTGTATTGTAAGATACAACAAAGTCAAAAAATTGCGAGAAATCGACAGTTTACGAACGAATTGTACAAATTTTGTTGTTTTCTAACCATTTACTAATACTAACTCATAAAAGAGAATAATCGTCCTGATCTTTAGTGGTATTGTATCAATGCATACAGTGCGTTACATATTATTAAGGGTTTTTGGTTTTGCTATTTAATGGTTTTGCATGTAATGTTCTTATATTTAATTATTGTATGAAAATATAAACTTAGTTTTCTGGCTGTTTTATATATTATAATATATATAACGTTTGTATCTTTATATACAACATTTAATATCACATCTCTCAATATTCCGTTGAAAACGATAGCATCTTTTGTCTTGTTTGGTTTCCCCATCCGAAAATAATTCGTTCCGTTTTTTATCTCGTTCGGTTTCCCCATCCCCTAATTCGCTCTTCGTATACATACATAATTCTAAATTTCTAACTAAATAAACATTATATCAATTTATTGTATACAGCATTGATTATATACTTAATATATTATTATATACTTCCCTTTCCTTTCCCTTAGATGATTTTTCGTATTTTGTTTTATGGATATATCAAGGCATATAGTAGAAGGGATTTTAGAGAGTTTTAAATTTAAACCGCCATGGTGCAATCATTGTATATATTGGCAATTATATATGTACATTCAATGTAATTTGTACATTTGTATTGTGTATTGGGTGTTTTGTATATATATACATCATTAATGTAAAGATGTTGAAAACGCCAATATACACAGTACAGTGTACATTTCAATGTCCGATTCATAATATGTCGGATTCAATGTCCGATTTAAATAACCAAAGCAATCTTGATATAACGCGTTTAGTTCATCAAAATTCTCTTTCCTATGTGTGAAGAGAATTTCTTGTTTATTTTAAATCTCCTATATAATACATGAGGTTGCTTTATTTTATATTTTGTGCAGGTGTTAAAAACATGTATATCGGTGCGTACAGTAAAACCTTTATATTACTGGTTTTACCTATTCGATGGTTTGAATTTTTGAATTCTTTATGAAACTTAAATTGGAATATTTGTAAGACTATTGCGGTTTTGATGTAGTGTCATGTGTATTAATGGTAGAAAGTGTTGAAGATTGTTTTAATCACTACCATTATACGATTGACGATAATACATAATATATGTTCATTAGAATTACTTGTTGATTGATGACATTTTAATTGGCTAATATGTTGAAGTTCGATATTCTTGTTCATATATTTGAAAAAATCGTGTTTTAACGAATCGCTTTTATTTCTTTTGATTTTATTTTGTCAATAAACTACATGACATATGTCCTTTTGTATAAGATATACAGTATGTATTACGGTATACACTCTTCATCATCTTTGACGTTGGATGGTGGTGGATTGGGAGTTGTAGGGTTTCATCTTTAAATACAGCATAAGAAGAAATGACCCAAAGAGGTTTTGAGGTACTCCAGTTTTGACTGTTAAGGATATTCGAATACGTGTGATGAGGTTGGAATGGTACTTACCTATTCAATTGACTGTAGTAAAAGGACTAGAGGGCTAAGCTCTCAATGTGTGAAGGTGATTGTACTAACATATGTGATGACTTACTAATGGTGTAGTTAGCGATGAATCTGCTGTGGATTGTCGTCTTGGTCGTTTCTGTGTTTTTGAGATGTGGGCAGAGCATAGGCCCGCATGGTTGCGGGGTGGGACTTCTCGGATGTCTATTTGGAGTTCTGCTGGGTGTACTCCAGGATTGTGGTTGCGTACCTAGGATCACCGTGGTTGGTTGGCTGGTGCTTCTCCTATCATATTTTATCATATCAAATGGGGTTAATGCAGAAGATAATCATAAAGTTAAGAAATAATGATATTCAATATAAATAATAGCTGATAATATTGTTTGTACTCTGATGTATATTTCAGAGGGGAATTTATTTGAGAGGTCTATAACGATAATTTATTTAAAATTTCACTTTAGATTATTTAAGATTTTTTGAAACATGGTAGAGAACTAAAGGGATAACTGCTAGATGGTATTTACGATCAAACGATTCTCTTGCTTAAAGAATAGTAAAATTACTATATAAATCATAAATCAATCATTATCTTGAATCGTTTGAATCGTTCACCATAATAGCAGCGATTCATATAAGGACCCTAACCGTGTAATAACTATCTACTCCTATAACTAATATTGGTATGAATGGAACTGAATTTATAATATCCCAATTTAAACAGACAAGAGTGAATGACACATAGGTAGCTAATAAAGACAACATTATACCGATTTATTTATAATTTCACATAAGTACATAACTGAGTTTAAATAGATCATCATAATATATATTGCTGTTGGGTCGTTAAGACGTAACAACCCTCGCGTAACTGGTGGTGGGATGGAAATAGGGAAAACAATAACGAACAGCATATGATGAGATGACCCAAATAAAAATCAAATGCTCCAGTAATAACTGTCGTAGACATATACATATATATGATGAACCTAGAACATTCCTATCCTATCCAACTAACAATAATTAACAAAACTAACAAATTCAAATCCCTATGTGAAAATGATTATACTAACATATATAATAATTTACTAATAATGTTAGCAATGACTAGTGCAGTGCATTATCAGCTTAGTCGTTTCTGTGATTAACATTCCTTTTCCTAAACCTTATACATGTTGAGATGCAAGCAGGGACTGGGCCCGCATAATTTTGGAGTAAAAATTCTCAGATATCTATTTGGAACTCTGCTGAAATACTCCAGGATTATGGTAACAACCTCAGAATCACCGTAACTGGTTGGCTTGTACTTCTCCTATCATATCATATCATATCATTCGAAATAATTTATTTTTATTACGATTTATAATTATTATTTATAGTTTCTTTTATCTAAGTATGTTTTTGTATTATCCCTAAAGATTTAGTGATAATACATTAGTTTTTATAGTACATTGATTTTTTAACACGTGTTTATATATATTTAACTGTCCTCTCGAAACCGCAATTTTTTCCACGAATTTTTATTTTATATTAGTTTTTTGAAAGATTAAATAATTAGTTTTATTATTATTTATTTATTATAATTTATTATTATAATTTACACTATCCAATTGATATGCACAAGTTTTGTAATTTTATAGGTTTTTAATTTAGTTTTATAATTTTATTTTATCTGCTTAATATTTTTTAATCCTCCTAGTGTATCTCAAAACCGACTGCCTCGATATAATTTTCAAATCCCTCCACATTTTAGTATCTTATTCTATACATTAAATAAGTACTACTGGTTAATACTGGTATATAATGTTAGTATAAAAAAAATCGCCGGATGTACATAGCTTAATGGTTAAGAGAGTGTCTCATCACGCCGCGGTCTCGAGTTCGATTCTCGCCGTTGACCAAATTAACATGCAACCGAATAAAAGCTAATTACAAGAAAAAAATCTAATTTGCTAGCAAAGAGAAAAAAAACTTTAAGAAAAAATATTTAAGAATAAAATTAAGTTAATCTTTAAAATTACTATTAAAGTTTAAAAATATAAAATTATTGGTTCAAAAAAATGTGAAATTTGTAAACAGTAAAATATAAAACTTTTTTTCCACATGTCTTAATGCATATATGCTTGCAATAATACATTAAACATTGAGTGTGTATTTCATGATGGAATGAATACTGTATAGTATAAATTCAGATGTAAGATTTAATGGGAGACAACTGAAAATGTGAGCACATGTCTTGGACTTTATAATTTCATATGTGTCAATATATCGTCAAAGTGAATAGACGTATTTTTGGTAGCTATAATTTGTTTTTTTTAAATAATTATAATTATAAAAAGTGTAGTCATTAACCATCTCAAATAACTTGACAAAGTTTTTTTTTGTTTTGTTTTACTTTAACTAAAAGCGCAGCGTTCGAAAAAAAACTAATGTGCATATAAGTTTTATAGTGAAGTGTGAACATTTAATGATAATGACCTAGAACTTGGGTCATTATACTTGGTCTGCGTCTGCAATAAATCAGTCGGCAGTACTTAAAGGCCATGCAGGAAAATTCACCCTCATCGATGTTTGACCCCAAGGATTCGGTGAAGGGTCCATCATTACAACACACAAATGCTAACGCCGTCGGCTCGGGCAACTTTATGAGCACAAGCGACAATCCATTTAAAATAGGTAAACTAATCATGAGATCTCCTATAAGGCCACGAAGTTTCTTTGTAGAAAACTTAGCCAAAACAAAAGAGCCTCAGCAGAGTAACAGCAGTTCACAACAAATATCAGGGAATGATTTAAATGAGAAAATAATAATATCATTACAAGCTGAATTAAAGGAAGCACGAAATGAAATCCATCAATTAAAACTGATGATAGATCAAAGACACCCACAAACAAATGATTTTACTATACCTGATTCCAGCGAAGAAGAGGAAATAGTAGCACACGAAACAGCATGGCTACTACCAAAATCCAAAAAGAGGAAGCGAATATCAGAAAAATGTAATAAAGCTGGTACTTCATCAGACAAAACTGAAAAAGATCCAACTCAAAAAACCAAAACTCAGCCCGAAAAAAACATCTCATCAGCAAATTATGTAAAATTCCAAAAGATTAAAGAACCTAAAAAAGGTAAACAAATTCCGTCTCCTGTAGTACTTAGCAATGTGACAAATTACTCCGACATTAACAAGTCATTACAGGATAACAGCATCAATTTCCAAGCCAAATTGATGAACAACAAGCAACTGAAAATAAATGTAGTCACCTAGACAGATTATAGAAATCTAACAGAATACCTAAACGGTTCGCAACAACAGTGACATTCTTATGAAAATAAACATACACGACCGATAAGGGTTATGGTTAGAAATTTGCACCAATCATGAGACCCAGAAGATATTAAGAGAGAATTGAGTGAAAAAGGTTTTAAAATCCTTGATGTCGTCAACAAAATTAAAAAGACTAAGCAAGGGGATGAAGAACTAAGAATTCCACTTCCGTTATTTATGTTGACCTTCGATAACAAAGAAGATATTCAAAAAATTTATGAAATAAAACATATGTGCCATATGGGTGTAAAAATTGAAGCGGTTAGAAGTAACCGTACAATTCCGCAATGTAAACGTTGTCAGCGATATGGCCATACTCAAAAGTTCTGCCAACACGAACCTAGATGTGTTAAATGTGCTGAGAAACATTAAACTATTTCTTGTGAGAAACCCAAGAATACTGCAGCAAAGTGTTCAAACTGTGCACAAGCCCATCCTGCAAATTACCGAGGATGCCTGATAGCGAGAGAACTTCAAAAAAGAAGAAATAATCTAAGTAAACCAACGAATTTACAAAAAAGTCAACCATCAGAATCGTTTAGTCATCATGTAAGAGGTGGTTTATCATATGCGCAAGTAGCTGAGACAGGAAAGGTCAGTTCCGGACCAAATTTGAATCCTACTCATTCGAATACTTTGATTGAAATGATGCAAAATGTTATAATTGCCATAAACAACCTTTCTGAAAGGCTACAAAGATTGGAACAGAGAAATTCTGCTTTATTATACTAATCAACTCTCTCAAAATGATATACCAAGAAACCTGAGAATTGCTACTTGGAATGCTAACGGTATTAAAAATAAAAAGCATGAATTAGAAGCGTTTTTAAAAATGCAAAATATCGATGTGTGTCTGATATCTGAGACCCACTCCACCAGGCAATCTTACCTTAAAATTCACGGTTACCAACTTTATGAAACAATTCATCCGGATAACCAAGCAAGAGGTGGAACTGCTGTTATAATAAAAAACTATATTAAACACCGTGAATGCCAGCATTATCAATTACCCGAAACCCAGCTTACCATAGTAGAAATTACATCTACCAAGCAACGCCTTCAGATAGGATCAGTGTATTGTCCACCTTGATATAACCTGAAGAAACCGAACTATTTGAATATCCTACAACAGTTCGATGGTAGATTTATACTAGGGGGTGATTTTAATGCAAAGCATGTTGACTTTGGCTCTAGGCTTACAACAACCAAAGGTAACGAACTTAAAAATGCAATAGTAGAAATGGGATGTAACGTCCATTCCACTGGCAAGCCAACATATTGGCCCACGGATGCAGGTAAAACTCCTGATCTACTGGATTTCTTTATATCAAAACAAGTTTCATCAAATTTTATTGAAGTAGAGGATAATTCAGATATGGACTCTGATCAATCTGCAGTGATACTTTCCTTAAGCGACAAGATAATTCGAAAGGAAACGAGACCAACTCTTGCCAATAAAACAGCTGATTGGGCGAGCTTCAGATCTGAAGTAGAAAACAAGATTAACTTACAAACACGACTAAAAACTATTCAGGACCTAGAAGAAGAGGTAGAAAATTTCACCGATATCATTCAGATTACCGCTTGGAATAATACTAATGGAACAGTATCCAAAACCATTGGTAAAAGTTACCCAAGAGAAATTCGGAATCTTGTCTTAGAAAAAAGAAAAGCTAGGAGAAAATGGCAACAAACGAGGAGTCCATCTGATAAGACGATCCTAAATAATAAATCACAACAGCTTAAGTGAGAAATTCAGAAGCTAAATGAAAAATCGTTTTCTTTGTATCTGGGGAAAATTGACCGCTGATGAAGATACGAACTACTCACTATGGAAGGCAACTAAAAGTATAAAAACCCCAATTACGCAAATCCCTCCTATTAAGAGAAATGATGGCTCGTGGGCTAGTAATAACAAAGCAAAAGTTGAAGGATTTGCTAACCATTTGGCTGATATTTTCAAACCGAATGAGATTGAATCGGATATTATAATCGAAAATGAAAGCAGCAATTATGAGGGTGGAATTCCTCTAACAACCCAAAAAGAAGTTACCAGTGAAATACAATTCAATCTGAAGTCAGCAAAGGCACCTGTGGCCCTATTCTGGTTTTCCCAGGGAATTGGGAATTGGGAATTTTTGACTTTTTTATAACAGTTGGGAATTATTTTTTCCAAAAGTGTATTCTGGCTATTGGGAAAAATATTTCGTTTGGAAAAAATAATTCCCAATTATAACAGTTTTGACGTATATTTTTCCCTATTAAAATTGTTGAGAATTCATATTTCTTATGGTAAAATACTTATAATCATAATACTAGAGTATAAATTTAAATTTTTTTATTATTTCTTATAAGCAAAAACACCTATTTTTTTAAATTTGGTCTTATCTGCCCTAAAATATAAAAAAATTAGCTCATTCATAAATACTCATAGAAAATAATTCCGACCCTAAAAAATTTTTTGTTTTTCAAAAGCGAAAACATCTATTTTTGTTTTAAATTTGTTATTCATCCATCAATATTTAAATCATATTCAAATTTTAACATAACGCACCATGAAAAAAACCATTAAAAAGGTACTCTAGTGGCGAACATTTAAAACTATTTGTTTCACAGAGGGGAAATAATTCCCAGCACGCCAGAATACACTTTTGGGAATTGGGGAATAAAATATTGGGAATTATTATAGTTGGGAATTGGGAAAATTTTTTTCCCAATTCCCAGGGAAAACCAGAATAGGGCCACTGGATATGACCTTATAACGGGAGAAATTTTAAAGCATCTACCAAAGAAAGCTATCGCTAAACTAACTTACTTGTTTAATGCTGTTATTAAATTAAGACATGTTCCTTCGGCCTGGAAAGCTGCGGAAGTTATTATGTTACCGAAACCAGGTAAACCGCCTAATGAAGCTAAATCGTATCGTCCGATATTACTGCTCCCTGTCATTTCAAAGCTAATGGAGAGACTACTCTTGACGAGAATGAAGCCAATAATAGAAAGTAGAGACCTAATACCGGGTCACCAATTTGGGTTTAGATGCAAACATTCTACAATTGATCAGTGGCCCTATTCTGGTTTTCCCTGGGAATTGGGAATTGGGAAAAAAAATTTCCCAATTCCCAACTATAATAATTCCCAATATTTTATTCCCCAATTCCCAAAGGTGTATTCTGGCGTGCTGGGAATTATTTCCCCTCTGTGAAACAAATAGTTTTAAATGTTCACCACTAGAGTACCTTTTTAATGGTTTTTTCATGGTGCGCTATGTTATTATATTTGAATATGATTTAAATATTGACGGATGATTAACAAATTTAAAAAAATAATAGGTGATTTCGCTTTTGAAAAACAATTAAAAATTTTTTAGGGTCGGAATTATTTTCTACATTCACTATTTATTATGATTATAAGTATTTATGAATGAGCTAATTTTTTTATATTTTAGGGCAGATAAGACCAAATTTAAAAAAAATATTATTTATTATAGTAAAATAAATAATAATAAATAATAAAAAAAAATTAAATTTATACTCTAGTATTATGATTATGAGTATTTTACCATAAGAAATATGAATTCCCAACAATTTTAATAGGGAAAAATATACGTCAAAACTGTTATAATTGGGAATTATTTTTTCCAAACGAAATATTTTTCCCAATAGCCAGAATACACTTTTGGAAAAAATAATTCCCAACTGTTATAAAAACGTCAAAAATTCCCAATTCCCTGGGAAAACCAGAATAGGGCCACAGGTTCACAGAATAACATACATTATAGAAAAAGCGTTAGAATAAAAACAAATTTGTTCGACCTTATTTCTGGATGTGGCAGCAGCTTTCGATAAGGTATGGCACGAGGGTTTAATACATAAACTTAATGCTATGCTTCCGGGGCCATAAATATTTATCCGAAAGCCTTTTTAGAGTTAGACAAGAAGATGAGTATTCAACAAGGCAGCGTTCTAGGTCCAGTCCTTTACCTACTATATACAAGTGATATACCACAGCCCGACCACGTAAGCATAGCAACGTTTGCTGACGACACCGCGATACTATCAACAGAGCAAACTGTGGAAGAAGCGGCGAATAAACTTCAATGTGCAAGTGATGAAATTCGCCAGTGGACCAAGCGATGGAAAATCAAACGTAATGAATTAAAATCTGCCCATGTCAACTTTACGAATAAATCATTGGTTAATCCGCCGACAATCAGCTTAAACGATGTGATGGTGCTGAACGTAAACTCTGCTAAATATTTGGGTATGACTCTGGATGTTAAACTTAAATGGAAAGAGAATGTGAAGAAGAAAAGAAAAGAGCTTGATTTTAAATATAGACAATTGTACTGGCTAATTGGGCGAAGGTCAAAATTAAGCATATGCAACAAAATACTGATTTACAATCAGGTTCTTAAGCCGATCTGGCTATATGGCATTCAGCTTTGGGGCTGTACTAAGAATACTAACATTAAACTTATACAAAACTTCCAGAATAAGGTATTTCGGAGTGTAGTCATGCACCCTGGTACATTCGTAACAGTGATTTGCATCGTGATTTGGAGATTCCAGTTGCAGATATAAAACTCGAAATAAAACGATTTGCATCGAAGCATGAATCAAGACTAATGGAACATGTCAGTGCGGAAGCCTCTCGGCTACTGGATAATGAACATTTGGTTAGGAGACTTAAAAGAACCAAACCCTTCGAGCTCGTTAGTATGTGAGCAGCTACCTACCAACGAACAGGCACTGTGCATCGCTTGATCAACAGTGACCACATTATATTTTAGTTTGTAAGAATTCAGATGTAAATTGATGGTTAGTCTGGAAAGACTAGTTTCAATAATATAATAATAAAAAAAAAAATATGTGCCGAACAATAAGCAATTAATTATTATATCTGTAATATGGTGGTATATAATAAATAATAATTTTTATTTAAATCTTCGAAATAATAAAATAATCGAAATAATTGATTATTTTATTAGTTTGAAGATTGATTATTTTATTATAAAACTTTTATTCTTTTATTATTGAATTTTTTTTTATTATTTTAGTTTTATTTATTTTAGTGAATTTATTATTTTTTTAAAAAAATATTGTTTAAAGCTGACGATATTTACACCCTTGGACATAGTTTTTTTATTTTAATTTTTTTAATTGTATTCGCATGGTATTTAATTTCACTACAGTTTGTACTTATACTGTCGATATAGGAGTTTTCACACCACACCAAAAATATTTTATTAAAGCTGACGATATTTACACCCTTGGACATACTTTTTTTTATTTTTATTTTTTTAATTGTATTCGCATGGTATTTAATTTCACTACAGTCTGTACTTATACTGTCGACATAGGAGTTTTCACACCACACCAAAAATATTTTATTGTACTTTGGCAAGTCTCACCATAGGTGTAAAAAGAACCTTCCCTGCCACTGAAGGCTATTCCCTACAAAAAGTGTGCTTTACGAAAATGATGATCGGTCGACCCAAAAGCCAAACGTTACAAATGGCAGGGAGCAGACAACAGGGTCAAACAGAATATATTTTAATTAAAGAATTACATATATATGCTCTTCATAACACTAACCCCAATAAGGCATCGGCATGACTTCACCATGTAATTTGATAAAACATGTTTTATCAAATTATATGGTATTTAGTTTTTTTGCAAATACATGCCCTTACGATTTATTAATTTTTATTAAGTAAAATACTTCTTCTTTTATGTATATACAGTGAACTTGGTTTAGCAAATAGTAATATACTTGAACTTGGTTTAGGAAATAGTAACATGTTTGCAATTACGATTGATGATTAGTGTGGAAAAAACGAAATAGATGTTCCGTGATTTGTTTCCCTTATGTTTTTTTAAAAGCTGTCTACTCATGTATATCATATACCTATATATACATATTTCTTTTCATATTAACTTTCCAAATTTTATAATTTTTAATTTTTGCTTAAGCCAGCTGATTGATTTAATATTTGATAATAGACGATGTATTTGAATAACAATCGATAGATAGCTTGATGAATTCAAGTTCCTCGATTATAACAAATAAAACATTCCTTATCACCTATTAAATGGCATTTCTGTTTCTATATAGTTCAAGTAGATTTTGTAGTTTTTTTTATTTTTAATAAATTCATATATTAAGTTTATTCTAATTATTTATGTTTGAGTCATACAAGTCATTAAACGAAAAAAATACATTGCTTGATGGATTCTATTCCACAAGCCTAGATACAGTTAACCCTATATATGTATATAAAAAAAAATAATAAATAGCATAATTTTTTTAAAGTTTTGTTTCTTATTATTTTGATTCTATTTTATTTCTAAATTAATTTTAATTAATAAACGGTGACGGTAAAATTTATACTATTTTGGTTACTTATTCTCATATTTTTTTCTTATTTGGGTCTCTATATAATTTCTTTTTCACGGTTATTGTTCACGTGAAAAATTTATTAATCATTATTATTATTTGAATTAAATTGAATTATTAGAATTATATTTTTAGTTAATACAAACATTTCTTTCGGATTAATTATGCAAATTTTACTTATCTCGTTTATCAACCGCTACATCGAGTTTACTTAATAGATTGATATTAAGTTGATAATTCGTTTAGAATTTGCATTTAATTGTGAAAGTATTGCTTTTGTATTATACCTACCATGGAGGAAAGTCTATGAAGTTAGCCTGAATTTTCATCCCGAATTATGGTGTATTTCTTTGCTAAAATGTAGCTCTAGCTCGAAAAAGTGAAAATGTTTTAAAAAATGCAGCATGAGCCCGAAAATTAATTTGTTCATTCTAAATATCAATATATAACATGATTCACATACACTGTAAAATTATAGTATAATGAACATAAGATATGCCTTATGTATTTTTGCATATTTATGTGATAAATGTAGTGTATTGGTTGAAGTAACGGCTTAAATAGCATATACTATGGATACTAGAGATAAAGCCCTATAGTGGCATATATGGCCAGATAGGCCAAGATTATGAAAGTGGCTGTGCCCAGAAATGGTTGGTATAGTCTTGGCCTAGTTGGCCGTATATCCCACTATAGGGCTTTATCTCTAGCATTCATAGCACAAATAACTACTACAGATAGCCAAACTATATGGAGAAATCATGTATACTAGACTGAAATAAGGAGAAATAATTGTACCCTCGATGAAAAGGCTATATTTGAGTGTAGTGTGTGTGTTTCACACAAGCCAAACTTTATGCATATATATGCTGTAGAAGCATATCAACCTTTAGCGGTATTAGTGAATATTCTTCTATTCGTACACGATTGCGAATACAGTATAAAATAAATAAACAAACGCACACCACCTAAGTATTATTGAGTAAAAATGTACAAAAAATGTAAAAAAAAAACGAATGAGCGTGTCTTACTCTCTGTGTCAAACTCAACGATCATTTAATAAACTATATTGACTTCAAAACTTGAGTTAAATTATCGCGGAAATTATGATTTAATTGCAAGATCGATTTCCAGAACAGTTTAAAATATTCAAATTTTAAGCAGTACATTATCTTTTATCACATTTAAACATTCATACCGTGACGTACATGAAAAATCTACACAAACTTCTTCACGCAATGATACACTAAAGACATGAAAATTTTAACCCGAAAAAAATATTTTAATAAAACCTAATGTAAATAGATAAAAGTTTTATTAAACCATTTATGAATTTCGAATCAAAATACATTCCTGTGCAACTCATATATACTTTATTTATGTTTGAAAAACCTAACCACAAACCTATCCTACTCGAATTTACACAAAACAAACAAGATTCACTCGATGTTACCCACAATAAAATACTATTGCGTATTAACCACAATATTATTATATTTATTTACACAACAATTAATCTAAATCAATTATAAAATCAAATAAAATTATTTTGCATAAATGAAGCTGTCATCGCATATATGTCATTTTCAAAATTACCATTATCATTTGACAATCGTTTATCAGTTTAGTGAGATGGAAAAGAGAATAAAAGTACTCAACCTTTTGTGGTGTGCGTCTGTTTTTCGAAATAGACCTTAAGTAGTGTTAGTGAGAAACGTCAAATTTTGAGTTTTTTTATATGGACTTTTTCGTTTTCCAACACACTCAAAGGTTGATATTTTCGTTTGATTATGCTCGTGTAAAAAAAAGAAGCAGGGCTTGTGTGAAACACACACACTACAGTCGGTTTTGATTATATGTCAAAGCCGACTGTACACAAATATAAACAAGATCAAACCTGTATGTATCTATTCTATACATGCATTGATTGCCCGTATACGCATTGCAATGGAATTGATCTATATACATACATATAAGCAAAATATATAAAACAAAAGGGATAAATACATAGTCAAATATTTAGAATTTATTTGACTAATGCAACCGTTGCAGCATGTTAATACATAATAGAAATTTGAATAGAGAAGAAAACAAAACAAAATAACGTGCTATATAAAATTTACCAAAAATTTGTATATGCAATTGTTTCCGGCATCATTTTAGAATGTGTATTTGTGTTTTCCACAAATGATGTATATAAAAGACACACATACACATGCAGTGAATGCGTTACAATTCAAAATCTCCAAAAATTCCCCTCACTGTATATCTTGATATGTAAATTTTGATACATAAAACAAAGCAAAAAGTATTAAAATCATCCAGAGGAAAGGGAAATATATGAAAATCGAATTATGGGATTGGCTCGTCAAACGAAACAAAACAAAAATACACGCGTCGCATTCAATCGTTTGCAACGGAAAATTGTGTGTGTGTGTGTGTGTGTGTGTGTGTGTGTGTGTGTGTGTGATAATGAAATTGATGTATATACGAATATCGTTAGTGGAAATGAATACACGATGCAAACTGACACACACAAATACGGTATATGCACATCCACTATAATATAAACACAAAAACCTAAATATATAATGCAATATATAATACAATATAAAATAATTTAATATAATAAAATATAATATAATAACGATACTCTGATGATTTGAGATCCCGAGTTTAAGCCACAAACACACACATACGAAAACGAATTTATTTTATTTATGTGATATTCTTTGCAAAATGAGAGAAAAGAGCACTTTTTTTTTTATCAAAGAATACGAAAAAAAAATTGCTCTTTTTGTCGATGTATTGGTGAAAATAAAATACAAATTATGATGCTACACAATTTACACAAAAATAAATTTCATAGTATTGTCTTTTAAAACATATAGATTTATTTTATTAAAATCCTTTATTATTATTGTTATTAACTTTTTATTTAATTTTGATAATTTCACACATTTACGACAAAATATAGTTCACAAATGAAATTAAAAATGGCGTTGTTTTTGTTTATATTGTTTTGGCATTTAAAAATTTATATGTGTGTGTAAAATCTACAAAAAAATCTCGATTCTTCAAAAGTGCTCGAGATCAAAAAAAAAGTGCTCGAGATCATTTCCAAAGAATGTGTTATGTCAAAAACGCACGTGTTTCGAGCAAAAAGAGCACTTTTTAGCTGTCAGAGCTAAAAAGTGCTCTTTTGCTCTTTTTTTTTCCCAAAGAATATCGCATTAATTAAACACCGAGCGGAAAAAGACACGTCCACTCAGTGTGACGACTAATACTGAACTCCAACTAAAACATTTTTCTTATATAGGTACATATTCTTAACCCTAATTACAGTAACAAATATTTAATCCTAATTATGTACATGGGTTTTTCTTTATTATTGAATGGTCTTTATTTTTTGTGTCTCTATTTCTATGGCGTTTCTCTTATTCTAAAATATTTTGTTACATTATTAACTAGTTGGATGTTTTTAAGGGTCCGGCAATAAACTTTTTATTGCCGGTGTCCGTTGTTTTTTATCTACTACAAAATATATATTTATTTATTTTATCAGGATCCGTGATAAATTCCATTTAATAAAACAAATACATGTTTTATTAAATGGAATTTATCACGGATCAACCAATAAATAAATTTTAATTTTATAGAATTATGTTCAATTATTTTGGTCGTCACCTCAAGAGCAGTCGATTATTTCTGATATTATCTAAAACAAAGCTTCATCGGAAATTTCATAATAGCTCATTTTTGAAACTATCGAAAAAAAATCGAAATTGAAAAATTTCATGATAGCTTATTTTCGATACTATCGAAATAAAAACACTATCGAAAAATTTTATTATAACTCATTTTCGATATTATCGAAAAAAAACACCTTCGAAAATTTCATAATAGGGTCCCTGAACTAGATTCGTTTAGTAAGGACGATGTAAAAAACGATGCGTATTTGAATATCAAGATCCGGGGCAAGATGAAAAATGGGGTTTTCACAACCGATCGCACCGGTGGTGTAAAATGAACACATCTGGATCCCCTGTCGTGTTAGAATTTTCGGGCATAGGCTAACATGGAGCTATGCAATGCACAGATGGTTCTACGAAAATCGGAACTATAGCCGAATATAGAGTGGTATCACAATGGACCAATCGCCGATCTAAGTGTGCGATAGCAGCCACATCAACATAACATAGCATACATTTGCTTAAGAGAATACAAAAAATCTATTCTAACAAACGCCGGTGACTCGACTAAAAGAATAAGGGTGTATAGCTAATCAAAAACTAAGATGTAAGATTCTACAACAAACTTATTTAAACGACAGATAATTTAACAACCATTTTCGAATGATCGCGAAACAATTTCTATATCTTAATCAAAGAGTGGCTAAGGTAGCTGTAGACTGCTATTATTCTGTTGTCATAGTCAACATAATAATGGCAAAAGTTTTACATTGAGTGAATTAAAATCGCATGACGTCACGGCAGTCATTCTAGTGAGTTGCATACCAGAGTGTTGAACCACAAATACTTACAATACAGTATTAAAGATGTCTGTGGGGTTTCGTACTTACAAAATATTTGATATTACTTTTAAGTACATAATCCTCGCAATAAACTTCCAGTTAAAAATTAAAATACGAGCACATTTTATTTGTTGTTACTACATGTTTTATTTATGTTTAAGTTTCTTAGTTTTAGTAACATATTCTTCCAAAGTTTTACGTTTAACAAGCGCCTGATCAACGAAATCCTTTTCCATGTTAATTGTGCCATCGTCAATACTCGATGCTGAAACACTAAACCCCTCGATATATGGATTAACAAGTTGAAATAAGAGTTTTTCATGTTGAACGTTGGATGTATCAAGACATAAACGAACCGTAACCGGATCAAACGTATGAAATATAATATTACCACATCGCTGCGTTTGATCTTCTTCACAATACGTGAATTTATTTAACTCTTTATCTTTTTCAGTTAAGTAAATTGTACCTTCAAGTCCGTATTTTGGAATTAAAATTTGTAAAGCGTTTTTCCGAACGAAGAGCACATACCCTTCTTCATCTCGTACTTTACCACGGAAGAATATGTGCGTGTTTAAAGCAACAGAGGCACGTCCAGCATATTGAGCCATGCGGTTTCGATAGTTCAAGTTATTACACAATAACGAATTTTTATTTTTATCTAACAAATCAGCATATGTGCTATCAGCTCCAATACAAGCAGCTAATAAACGATGTACAATAATATCAGCGTATCGCCGGATTGGTGAAGTAAAATGCGTATAAATAGGGGCAGCTAAACCGTAATGGAAAAATTCGTCTTTTTGCATTGTTCCACTAATGAAATAAACAGCTTGCATCATACATCTTGTAGCCAAAATTCTAAGCATCACATTAAAATAATGATTATTGTCTTTAGTGGCACTATCAAGTGACATGGCCAATTCACGACCTGATGTTGTTATTATGTTAAATCCTTGATTGCGTCCAGCCTTAATTAAAGGTTCAAAATTATTTTGGGGTGGTTCTGGATGACGACGCAACATGGCACATTCTGGAAATTCTTTCTGAATTTTTTCAGCAACCGAAATATTTGCTAGTAACATAAATTCTTCAACCATAGAATTAGTTTCCCGGTTTTTTTTAGCTTCAACTTCGATTGGATCATGTGTTTCACTATCTACTTGAAAACGAATTTCTGGTGAAGCAAGTACGAGAGCACCTTTTTTTAATCGACGTTCCTTTAATATCTTTGCAAGTTTATTCAAATTTCGTAAAGATTGTGCAATATCGTCAGTCTGGTTTGTATCATCGATTATCAATTGAGCCTCTTCATATGTCATAGCCCGTTTTGATTTTATAACACTTTTGTGATATTTAGTCCGAATTACATTCGCATTATTATCAATCTCCCAAATACACGAAAAGGCAAAACGTTCAACGCCGCCACGAAGTGAGCATAAATTCGAGCTCAATAGCTCTGGTACCATATCAATTCGCTTGTCAACCAAATATACTGTACTACCGCGAAGCGCCGCCTCGTTATCAAGCGCATTTCCAGGACGAATAAAGTGACTGACATCTGCTATGTGGACACCAACTTCATAATTACCGTTATTTAATATTCGACAGTGTAACGCATCATCAATGTCAGTACAACCTGGGGGGTCAACTGAGCAAATTGCCAAATCTCGCAAATCAACACGTTTCGAGTAGTCCTGAAACAAAATAAAATAAAAAAAAACTAGTTAGTTCGCAATTTTAGGCCAATCACCTCAAATCTCCTGTTTATTGTATAAAATGGAACAAAATCGGGCCCAAGAAGGTTTCATGACGAGAATTTTTGCAGCGTTTCGTCAACCTCGCATAATAGAAAATGAAACAGAAAATATTGAAGATGTCGAAATAAATTTAATGAATCTTTTCTGTGAGCAACTCGATATGTTAATTGCTATTACGAGAAATATTGTTGACATTCAATTTTCGAAACGAACGACTGAAGCACTTCAAGATCGTTTAGAAACATGTGTAAACGATCTAATCGTTTCAAAAAATGAAATAAATTCTATCACTAAGAATATAGCCACATTAAATGATCAAATTATAGCGGTACAGAAAAACAACATAGAATATAAGGAGCAGTTAGAACAGTTGAAACAAGAGCACAAAAGACTAAAAGACATTCGTGAAAATTTAATTGAAAATCCAACAAGAATTCCAAAACCATTACCACGAACAATTGAAACTAGATATGGCCCATTTCGTCCAAGGGAATATAAAGAAAATATACAATCACAATCGTTTCAAACACTTAACGAATCAACGGAAATCGAAATAGAATTTGCAAACTCAGAGAGTATTAAATTAAACAAACGTAACAAACATGAACTAAAACCAAAAAAGCGTGAATCTGGAGTGTTACTAATTTTAGAGCCTGTTCAAGATTCTAAACACGAAAGCAACAGTCTTGTGGATATAGAAATAGATAAAAACAATTAATATAGATACCTCTTCTGTTATAGTCCATGGTAATTTTGGTAGAAAACTTAGCACTTCTTCGGAAAATTTACTGTGCGGTACATCATGCTCAAGCAGCAGAACTTCATTTTCTGTGTCTTTGTCACCCAGATGACCAATCGCTCGAACAAAATGTCCTATTGGATATCGCGAATGACGAGGCCATTGATCAATCGCAACAATAATTCTTTGCTTATACAACTGTTCAGCTTGTCGTGACTCAATACGAACTCTTGGAATTTTACGCTCAGCCGGTATAAAAATATGACGAGTCGAACCTATAACAGGATTTGCTTGCAAAATACCACAATATTGTCGCCATTTACGTCGAATGATACCAACAATTTCTCCGGTTGGAGTTTTTTCGTCATCAGATATTAAATTTGCGGTAAAATTTGTTTCTTCGTCTAATACAACATTTGGATCAACATTTTCATCTTGAAGAATAATTTCACTTGGAGATGCCCAATGATCTTCAGCAAGTAGTTTTACGGCTACAATATCCCCATCTACAGCTCGATTTAACGAATTTCGGCCTTGTATCAATATCTAAAATAATAAATTATTACTTATAATAAATTTGATTTAATATAAATAAACCTGATTTTAAATAAAGAACCTTACCGATTTTTCAAAACCTTCGACATTAACATATCCTTCAAGATAATTGTCACGTGACAACATAAATGATCCTTGATATAATTTTTTAGATTTAATACCTTCATGAATTTGGGTCGGCGTTAAATGTGGTGGAAACAATGATTTTTGATTTTCAGCAGATTCATAAGTTTTGCGAGATAATTTGTCTACTAAATTACATCTATCATACAATGATTCAACATAATCAGCCATAGAACATACCAGTGAACCATTTTTATTAGCTTTGTCACGATTTTCAATGTCATCTGTCAACAACACAACACGAATTTTATATGTTTCTAAAGTCTTCGCTTGGCTCGCATCTAAATGAGTATCATACCATTTTACTGCAAGTCGTATTGCCCGGTCATTACGATCGTTAGGCGTTTCATTCGGATTCCGTTCTACATATGTATCTTGGTGATGTTCATTCACAAATATAAAGAAATTTCTTTTAGGATTTCCGATTAGATCTTTCAATCTCTTGTACACAGAACTACTTCTATGCTTCACCTCATCTAGCACAGTCGTCAATAAGATAACATTTTGCAATGCATCTTCTTCTAGTACATCCATTTGATTTAAAATAATATTTGTATCTAGTAAAAGATAATGTGGAAATTTAAATTTATTACTATTCGTTTCGGGAAGCAACGATAATTTAATGTCATGTTCCTTTTGATTACAAAGCCGGCAAATAGCTGAACCACACCAGATATCGTCTCGAAGATAATGTTCTCTAACAATCTACAAAAAAATTAAGAATAGTGGTATATAATATATACATATATATATATATATATATATATAAATATATATATATATATATATATATATATATATATATATATATATATATATATATATATATATATATATATATATATATATATATATATATATATATATATATATATATATATATGTATATATATATATATATATATTTATATAATATAACTACAATAATATATACCTTTAAAATATTGCCTTTTTTAGTTTTACGCAAAAATATTTTATTGGCTAGCATTTTTATTCTTGTTCGTCGAAAACACGTGAATTTTGACAATCACAAAAAACATCAACAATATATAAACTAACCACATATGTCCTTCAAACACAATAGAAGTCAGTCTTCAACCTCTAAACAAAGCGAAACGTAAATGTAAGGCAAGCGAAGACGTTTATATAAGAATGAGTTCGCAAACGTAGCACCTTGGCGAAGTAAAAACGTTCATCTGGCGTATGAAAATTAAAATGAAAGCGAACTAATTTAAAAGTGTGAATGTAGTTGTACTTCACTTTTTCATCAAAAAAGTAATGTTTTCGAAACAAAATCGAGTCGATTTTATTTTAATTTTTAAACGAAGTGGAAGCGTAACGGTTACATAAGCATTTTTTACGTACTGTATGTATTCGGTAAAAGAATATGAACTTCAAGAAGAAAAATCTCATTTGGAAATAAAAATCGCAAATCTTATTAATAATATTTTATTAATTTATATTTATATAATATATATTTATATCATTAGCAATATTTTAATTTTTAAAATCATCTTACTTCTCAGTTAAACTCGTTTCTGTAATATTCGACCCACAATCGTTTCCACTGGAATCGTCACATTTATTTTATTTTAAAATAATTATTTAAATATTAAATTTTTAAAAATTGTATTAATAAAAGCACAGGAAAATATAATACGAGTAAGCACAGGAAAATATAATTCGAGAGGAACACATTTTATATTATAATTTCAAAAACCAAAATGGCTTTTCAAAATATACATATTGTTACGATTTCGCCGAGTGGTTATTCTAATAATTTATCCGGTTCGATCATTGGATTGTGAATATTAAACTCGCAAAGATTAAATTTCAATTAAATTTATTTCCCACAAAAATTACACAAATAATTCACTAATATTTATTTTCACTATTATTTTACACAATATTTATCACTACTATTATTTTAACATTTCACTTTTACTATTATTTCCACTTCCCGATATTTACACTTCAAAATTCAAAATTGAACTGTTTAGAAACTCAAATGTCTACACCTATTTATACGACGCAAATACTTGTAGAACATTCCATTATTTTTCATCTCTACACTTCGCGAATGTTCTTTTCGTATTTGGTTCGCTCCACCTATTTCATTATTTGTTTTTATTCTGTTCGTATGTGTAAGCATTTGGTTACAGGGTAATCCCTAGCTATAATTTTCTTCTTTATTATAACAGGTGACATCTGTGATTCGTGACAATATATTACGATATAAATATTGTTACGATCTCGCCGAGTGGTTACTCGAATTATTTTATCCGGTTCGATCACTGGATTGTGAATATAAACTCGCAAAGATTAATTTTCAACTAAATTTATTTCCCACAAAAATTACACAAATATTTCACAAATAATTCACTAATATTTATTTTCACTTTTCTTTTACACAATATTTATCACCACTATTATTTTAACACTTCACTTTTTATCACTTCCCGATATTAACACTTCGAAATTCAAAATTATACTGTTTCGTAACTCAAATGTCTACTCCTATTTATACGACGCAAATACTTGTAGAATATTCCATTATTTTGCTTCTCTACACTTCTCGAAATTTCGTTGCGTCGTATTTGGTTCGCTCCACCTATTTCATTATTTGTTTTTATTCTGTTCGTATGTGTAGACATTTGGTTACAGGGTAATCCCTACTGCTATAATTTTCTTCTTAACTGTCACAGGTGACATCTGTGATTCGTGACACTACCCTCCGCCCAAACCTGTTCGTCCCGAACAGGATCCAGACCTCTTCCTCTATAGAACGCCAGTCGTTCCAGGTGTACAACCTTGGATTTTCCTCGTACTCGTCTTTGGATCCTATAGATCACATCATTTATTCTTGTTATGACCTTGTACGGTCCCTCCCATCCAGGTTGTAATTTTTGCGATAACCCTTTCTTACGTTGTGAGTTGTGAAGCCATACCAATTGACCTTCGTCAAATCCTTTATTGTTCGCTCGTACATCATACCGAGCCTTTGTTTTATCTCTTGACAATTTGATTTTCTCTCTGACAAATCCGTGTATGTTGTTGATTTCCTCTTTCAAGTTGTCAACATAAGCTTGTCCACATTTGGCTGATGATGGAACCGCTCCAAATTTGAGATCACCTGGCAGTCTTAAATTGTTGCCGAAAAGTATTGTCGCTGGTGGTACTCCTGTTGTGTTATGCACCGCAGATCGATAAGCCATTAAGAACAATGGAATACCTTGATTCCAATTCCGCTGGTTTTTATCCACTGTTTTGGCTATAAACTCCTCCAACGTGGCATTGAAACGCTCCACCATGCCATCGGACTGTGGGTGGAAAGGTGTTGTCCGCGTTTTATTAATTCCCAGTAATTGGCACATCTCCTGAAAGACCACCGATTCAAAATTCCGCCCTTGGTCGGAATGCAGTTCCATGGGTACCCCATAACGGCTTATCCAATTGTATACCACTGCATTGGCGATTGTGGTTGTTTCCTGATTTGGAATCGGGTATACCTCTGGCCACTTACTGAAGTAGTCCATTACTACCAAAACATATTTGTTTCCACTATCGCTGGTTGGAAATGGTCCTGCAACATCTATGGCAATCCTCTCAAATGGTGCTCCCACATTATATTGTTGCATTGCTCCACGACTCTTCTTTGCCGGTCCTTTCACGGCCATACATTGGTCACACTTTTGACACCATTCAGCCACTGCCTGTCTACATCCTGCCCAGTAGAACCTTTCACGTACCTTGGCTAACGTTTTGTTAATTCCTAGGTGGCATCCGCTTGTTCCTCCGTGGTATTCCTCCAATATTTCCGCCATCCTGATCCTCGGTACTACTACCAACGATTACTTTGTCTTGCCATCGGAGCTCTCCCATGTTCGCTTTAAGCATCCGTCTTCCATGGTTAAACTATCCCATTGGGCCCAATAAGCCTAGATAGTTGGGCCTTTATCCGCAATATCACTCCATGTGGGACGATGTTCTTCCACTATGAATTTGATTATTACTGCCAAATCTGGATCCTCCTGTTGTTCTTTGGAGATAACATCCTTGGTCCATTCATTAGCTGGCAACACTTTCATTGGTCTGATGTCGACGATGTTTTCCTTGTTTTCTACCCGTCCGCAATGTTTACAATCCACTCTACATGGTCGTCTTGACAATGCATTCGCATTTCCATGAGCGCTTCCCTTCGGATGTTGGATTTCGTAAACAAAACTCCCCAATCGCTCAATCCACCGTGCTACTTGTCCTTTGGGATTTTTAAACTGAAGTAGCCATGTCAAGGCGCCATGATCCGTTCTTAATAGAAATGATTGGCCATAAAGGTATTTCCTGAAAAACATTTTACTATGGCCAACAATTCTCTTCTTGTTACACAGTAGTTCCGTTCTGGCTTCGATAAGATCTTTGAATAATATGCGATGACACGTTCCTGCCCATCGATTTCCTGTGACAACACTCCTCCCAAGCCATAATTGCTTGCATCCGTATCCAAAATAAAACGTTTATTCGGAACCGGATACGAAAGCAATGGTGCTGTACATAATCGCTGCTTCAGTTCATTGAACGCCTCCTCGTGTTCATCACTCCATTGGAACGGCTTGTTCTTCTGTGTCAGCTCGTGTAAACTCCTTGCGATGTTGGCAAATCCTGGCACAAATTGTCGATAATATGTGCATAGTCCGATGAAACTCCTTAGTTCATGTAAATTCTGCGGTCTTGGCCAATCCTTTACGGCGGAGATCTTGTCTTCATCTCTATGAATGCCGCTTATTGTTATTTTGTGTCCCAAATATTTGACTTCATCCCAGAACAATACACATTTCTTCGGACTTAACTTCAATCCAGCTGCTTGGATTCTTTCGAATACTTCCTCTAGATTACGTAGGTGCTCGTTAAAGTCCTTCCCCATAACGATGATGTCGTCCAAATAAACCAGGCATGTTTTCCAGAGGAGTCCTTTAAGTGCGCGTTCCATTAGCCGTTCGAAAGTCGCAGGGGCGTTACAAGGCAATTCAATGTCATGCAGTCCAAATGGCATGACATTGAATTGCCATAATCCATTGCCCACACTGAACGCTGTCTTTTCCTTATCTTCGTCTGCGACCTCTACTTGCCAATAACCGCTCTGCAGATCTAATGTTGAAAACATCCGTGCTCCTGCCAATGTATCCAGTGTGTCGTCGATCCTTGATAACGGGTAACTATCCTTCTTGGTAACTGTGTTGAGCTTCCGATAATCAACGCAGAATCTCATGCTTCCATCTTTCTTTTCCACCAATACTACGGGTGAACTCCATGGACTCGTTGACTGCTCAATTACTCCCGATGTTTGAATATCAGTTACCATCTTATCCACTTCTGCTTGGTAATCTTCTTGGCGCTTGTCGAATAGGTGTTGATGTTCCTGTGTCGATCCGGTGTTTAACCATGTTTGTTCTGCCATTATCTTCCGGTGCACCACAGAAAATGGACATGTATTTCTGGAGCAACTTCTTTGCTGCTTGCTTTTCTTCAGATGTTAATTGTTCCGTCCATTTCTGTGTTAGTTCCTCCGTTATTTTCCGTTGCCTTTGATTTTTATTTTATAATCGTGGATACTTCCTCTCCTCGGCCGATGATAGTTCCCTTTTTGATTGTTTTTGTCACATCCGATAAATTAAGAGCCCTTATCGGAACTCTAAAGTCACAATCCGGTTTAACCAAAGCTTTTCCGATGATAATTTCTTTGGTTTGTAGCTCGTCACTGTTGGCTTCCACAACCCACAACCCTTGTGTTCCAGGACCTCCATCCAATTTCCCCCAAACAACCGTTTCCGAGTGTGGTGGTAGCTTCATCCGATGATCCAATGTTATCCTCCTTACGACTGGCTCCTTCCCGTTGTTTAGTTGCAAAGGCAGTTCGGCATTACCGTAGCTTAATGTTCCCCGTCCGACATCCAATACGAATCCATTTCGCTTCATGAAGTCCATTCCCAGGATGACCTCATCCACAATATCCGCAACCAGAACTTCATGTCGAAAACTGTTGTTCCCGATTCGAATTGTAACCTCCTTCTTTCCTTTGATAGCCGCACTGTCGCCTGTGGCCGTTTGTAACTTGAACCTTTTCATCGTCCGAACTCCATTCGTGATGAAATCCGGCCGCACAATCGTTCTCGTTGCTCCGGTGTCCAACGTTATTTTATTGGATCGTCCCTCTACTTCGCCTTTCACCATCAAGCTATCACCACCTTTTGCCAATCTGGAAATGGGGATGAATGTTATGGAGCATTTGGTTGTGGGAGTCAGCTTTTGTTCCTCAAAGCTGACTCTTACTCGTTTAACGCCTTCGTTGTTGTTTGGCGTTCCTCCTCGGCTGGTATTTTTCGTTCCTCCGGTGGCCTTCGGTAGATCGGCGATGGTGTTCTCGCCCGTTTGCGCCTTATCTCCCAGCATTCCCTTGAGATGTGTCCTATTTTGTCACAAACCCAACATCTGATTTTACTAGTCCCATCCCGGAATCTCGTAGTCCGCCAGTTATCTGCTGGTTTGATGTTATTGCCCTGTTTGTGACTGATTGCTGGTTCCACTTCCACACGACGTACCTTGACTGCTGGTTTGATGATGTTGTTTGCAGTCTCATTGGTTAGTGCACACGCGATGGTTTCCGCAAACGTTGCTTTTGGAGACAATACAACTGCACGTCTCGTATCCGGATCCCGAATACCATCGGCGAAAGCGTCGATCTTGATCCGCTCCGTGTATTCTCCTGCCATGTTGTAGTGGGCGAGGTGCACTAACCACTCTATATCAGCCGCATACTCCTGTAGCGTCCCTCCAACCCGCTGACATCGTCCCTTCAACTCCATACGATGTAGCTCCCGTCGATGGTACCACCATATTTGCGCTCCAGAGCCAACATGATTTTGCCGTAATCCTCTCGTTCGTATTCCGGCACGATTTGTAGGAGCTCCACAGCACTTCCCTTTAACGCCATAATTAATGCTGCTACCCGATCCTTTTCACACCAACCATTCCTTGTGGCCGCCATTTCAAACTGGAGTTTGAAGATATTGAATGGTGTGGTTCCGTCGAACGTTGGTGGCTTCAACTTTATTGAGCTGGTTTGTCGAGTAACTTGAACATTGCCGTTGGTTTTGAGATCCATTAGCTCTTGTTCGATCTTCATGAATCGTTTGTCAGTCACATCGATTTGTTGGTCCAATTTGTGATCCATTTCCATTTTGATGGTATCGACTTTTGTGTTCAACGTAACGGAAAGCTCTCAAAACTTCTCGTTGACACATTTTTCTTGCTGCTCCAACCGTTCGATGATGCTCTCTTGACCGGTTCTCATGCTTTCCTGTTCAGCCAATAATCTTTCCTGGTCGACTCGCATTTGTTCCTTTAAACTTTCTTGACCACTTGTTATTTTCCCTTCGAGGCCGCCGATCATTTGCTGTGTTTGTAGCTGCATCTGTTGCATTACAGCCATTAGTTGCCCCATGTCGAAACCTCCAGATGTTGTTGGAGTAGTTTCTTTAACGATAACATTCTGGTCTTCCGCTCTGGTCGTTGACTCCGTTGTCACTTCAACCGCTAGCACCTCGGTTGAATCCGGTGCCCCAAAATTAAACTCATGTTGATCTGGGTCAACATTTTCATCCAACAAAGCTGTACGGAGTCTCAACTCTAACTCAGTTCGGTTGCCCGCAGTTGGTAGATTCCGTAGACTCAATTCCTTCTTCAAATCTGCCACTTTTAAGTCCATTAATTTCATCTTGGATATTCACAATCCCACCGCTGTCACCAATTGTTACGATTTCGCCGAGTGTTTATTCAAATTATTTATCCGGTTCGATCACTGGATTGTGAATATTAAACTCGCAAAGATTAAATTTCAATAAAATTTATTTCCCACAAAAATTACACAACTATTTCACAAATAATTTACTAATATTTATTTTCACTATTATTTTACACAATATTTATCACTACTATTATTTTAACACTTCACTTTCACTATTATTTTCACTTCCCGATATTAACACTTCAAAATTCAAAATTGAACTGTTTTGTAACTCAAATGTCTACACGTATTTATACGACGCAAAGGCTTGTAGAACATTCCATTATTTTGCTTCATTTATATGTCGTATTTGGTTCGCTCCGCCTATTTCATTATTTGTTTTTATTTTGTTCGTTTGTCTAAACATTTGGTTACAGGGTAATCCCTACTGCTATAATTTTCTTCTTTATTATCACAGATGACATCTGTGATTCGTGACAATATGTATAAAAATAGAAATTGTAGAAGTATGAGTGCGGTATTTATATAGAAATATAACGTTTTGATTACATTACGTTTTTGTTTCGCTTAGGTGAGACTTCGCAAATTTATTTAGAGGGCACTTAATCATATGCAGTCCACCACAAAAAAATACTGTGGATAATTCGCGAGATGTAGACATTTAAATGGTTAGTAACAATTCTAACAAGGAACGTTAATAACAATTCTAATTGTGACGAATCACAGATGTCACCTGTGATAATTAAAGAGTCAAAACTAATAGTAGTTTTTTTTGGGGTTACCCTGTAACTAAATGTTTATACAAACGAACAGAATAAAAATAAATAATGAAATAGGTGAAGCGAACCAAATACGGCGCAACGAAACTTCGCGAAGTGTAGGGATTCAAAATAATGGAATGTTCTATAAGTATTTGGGTCGTATCAATAGGAACAGTTAAATTTTACGGAACAGTTCAATTTGGAATTTCAAAGTATTAATATCGGGAAGTGATCATTAGTGAAAGTAAAGTGTTAAAATAATTGTAGTGATAGTTACTGTTGTGATACTCATCTGCTCCTGCAAATATGAAATATTTGCAGGAGCAGATGATCGGGGGCTAAAAACTGATATAACAAGCGGTCATGAAAGATTGGAGGAGTACATGCGAGCTGATAAGAAAAAATTGATTGGACGGATGGATCATCACGAGAAGTTTCAGCAAGATTGAATGGCCTAAGCGAACCAGAGATTTCTAGATATGTCCATGACATTTAACTCCAACGTAGACACGGTTAAAAAGGAAATATATTACTAACTTGAGGTGAACGACCAACGATTAATGAAGATTCAAATGGAGTTGACAGATCCAAAAACCAACGGCAGCGCTCAAATTACTCGACAAACCCGCTCAATAAAAATGAAGCCACTAACGTTCGACGGAACCACGCCGTTTAACATCTTCAAACTCCAGTTTGAAATGGTGGCTACCATGAACGGTTGGAGTGAAAAGGACCGAGTGGCAGCATGAATTGTGACGTTAAAAGGCTGTGCTGCGGAACCACTTCAGATCGTGCCGGAATACGAACGAGAGGATTACGGTAAAATCATGTTGGCGTTGGAGCGTAAATATGGAGGTGACCATAGACGGGAGCTACATCGTTTGGAGTTTAAGGGACGATGTCAGCGGGTTGAAGAGACGCTCCAGGAGTATGCGGCTGATATCGAGTGGCTAGTGAACCTCGCCCACTACAACATGGCGAGCGAATACACAGAGCGTATCAAGATCGACGCTTTCACAAATGGAATACGGGATTCGGATACGAGACGTGCGGTAGTACTGTCTTCAAATGCAACGTTTGCGGAAACCATCGCGTGTGTATTAACAAACGAGACTGCAAACAATATCATCAAACCAGTAGTCAAGGTACTTTGTGTGGGATTGGAATCAACACTCAGTCATCAACCGGACAATAACATCAAACATGCTGATATGTGGCGGACAATGAGATTCCGGGATGGAAATAGTAAAACCAAATTAAGTGGAACGCGTACTTTAAGGACTCCACTGGAAAACATGCCTGATATATTTGGACGACATCATCGTTATAGGAAAGGACTTTAACGAACATCTACAAAATCTAGAGAAAGTATTCGAAAGAATCCAATCAGCTGGATTGAATTTAAGTCCGAAGAAATGTGTATGTTCTGCGATGAAGTCAAATATATGGGACATAAGATAACAACAAGCGGCATTCATACAGATAGAGATAAGATCTCCGCCGTAAAGGATTAGCTAATACTGCAAAATTTACACGAGCTAAGGAGTTTCATCGGACTATGCACATATTATCGACGGTTTGTGTCAGGCTTTGCCAACATCACAAGAAGTTTACACGAGCTGACACATTAGAACAAGCCGTTTGGAGTGATGAACACGAGGAGGCGTTCAATGAACTGAAGAGGCGATTATGTACAGCACCATTGCTTTCGTATCCGATTCCAAATAAACGTTTTATTATGGATACGGATGCAAGTAAATATGGCTTGGGAAGAGTGTTCACAAGAAACCGAAGGACAGGAACGTGTCATCGCATATTACTCAAAAATTTTATCAAAGCCAAAACGGAACAGCTGTGTGACAAGAAGAGAATTGTTGCCCATAGTGAAATGTGTAGAACAATTCCGCAAATACCTCTAAGGTCAATCATTTCTGTTAAGAATGGATCATGGCTCCTTGACATGGCTGTTTTAGCTAAAAAATTCCGAAGGACAAGTAGCACGATGGATTGAGCGAGTGGGTAGTTTTGTCTTCGAAATTCAACATCGGAAAAGGAGCGCTCATGGAAATGAGGATGTTTTGTCAAGACGGCCATTTAGAGTAGTTAGTATACATTGCGGTCGGGTAGAAAATAAGGAAAACACCAGACTATTGAAGGTGCTGCTAGTTGATGAATGGACCAAGGCTGTTATCTCCAAAGAGCAACGTGAGGATTCAGACTTGGCCGTCATTATCAGAATGGAGGAAGAACGTCGACAAACCTAGTGGTGATATATCGGATAAAGGCCCAACTATCTAGGCTTATTGGGCCCAATGGGATAGTTCAACCATGGAAGACGGCTGGCTAAAACCAACATGGGAGAGCCCCAATGACACGACAAAATAATCGTTGGTAGTGGTACCGAGGATCAGGCTAGTATAAATATTGGAGGAATATCACGGAGGGACAAGCGGAGGTCACCTAGGAATCAACAAAACGTTAGCCAAGGTAAGTGAAAGGTTGTAGACAAGCAGTGGCTGAATGGTACCAAAAGCGTGACCAATGTATGGTAGTGAATTGTGTCAAAAAGTTCTACACAATCCAACCACATATACAAACTTTCGCGTAGAAAACCACAAATTTTTTATTAATCCTTCTAATAGTCCTGATAGTGAAAACCATTGTGATACCGTCTTCTTTTGTGGAAACTATTTGTACCAACAGAGGTGACTCAACAATTAGTTCAATTAGCGCATGATGCACCATCCTCCTCACACCGGGAGAAAGCAGGTACTGTTAACACATCTATCTATGCATAAATACAAATATGGATAACATAAAACATTACTTATTATTAATTCTTATTCTTATTGAACATCATTTTATCGCATATATATATATATATATATATATATATATATATATATATATATATATATATATATATATATATATATATATATATATATATATATAACATATATATACAGGGTGAGTTTCCTAATAAATGCAGGGCTTTTATCTAAAGAACGGTGCTAGATAGGAGAAAATTACTTCTAATGAAATTTATTAAGAGTCAAGGGAGACGTCTAGTGGTAATCTTCAATGACCTTGAAACTCATTAGTTTCGGAGATATAGGCTAAAGTTAGGTTTTTTAAATTAGAAACTTTACTTTTGAGTGTTTGTTTTTATTAAGCAATTAAAAATAAACACTTTTTGCTCACACATCATTTTTGTAAAGTGTATTATTTCAGAGATATGAGCAAAAATTGATATTCACTAAAGCAATCGAATTTTCCTTTAGTTCTACAAATTAAAATAGAAAATATCAAATGTTCTTTGACTTATTATGCAATTTTTTTGTTTTATTACTTTGTGATAAAATTACAATTATCTTAGAAAAAGTTGTTTATCATGTTGTTTATTAATTTAATAAATGTTCAAAATGTCCGCCATTTGATTCCAAACATTTTTCTACTCGTCTTATAAAATTTAGATGAACTGCTTCTAATTCAGCTTCTGAAATATGATTTCTAAAAATATCTTTAATTCTTTGTTTCATATTTTCAGCAGTGGTAGGCCGATTGAAATAGGCTAAGTCTTTCATGTTTCCCCATAAATAAAAGTCCATGCATGTTAAATCGGGTGATCTTGCTGGAAAAGGAGTACAGCCACTTCTTCCAATCCATTTATTCGGAAACATTAAATTTAGTTGTTGTTGGGAAGCTATACCAAAATGGGAAGGCGCACCATCCAACTGAAGCCACATTTCTTGTCTTACTCGCAATGGAATGTCTTCCAATAAATTGGGAAAATCTTGTAATAAAAAATTCACAAATTTTTGTGTAGTTAGTGTTCCATCAAAAAAAGGTCCAAAAAGGTTAGACGAGATCCAACTATTCCAGCCCAAGCATTTACACTCCAACGATGTTGATGGTCAACGGAACGCATCCAATTTTTTCGGAACGCATTCACGTCATTCCAATAATGTAAATTATGCCTATTCACATTACCGTCGCTCTTAAACGTTGCCTCGTCAGTCCACACTCCACATGACAATACGAAAGAAATCTGGATTTTCTTCAATTTGTTGCCTCGCCCAAAATTGAATTCTTGATCTAAAATCATTAGCAGATAACTCTTGCAGCAATGATATGTGGTACGCGCATGGAATTTGTTTTCTCTCAAAACGCGAGACACGGTCGTTTGAAATATTCCTCTATCTCGTGCAATATTTCGTGTTGATGTGTGTGGTGGGTCCTGTGATACTGCAGCTAGCACATCTACAACAATTTCCTCAGGACACTCACGACCTTTCCTTTGGTGTCTTATGCTTTCGGTAGTTCGCAGCTTATCTGCTAAACGTTTAAATACACCTCTTCTAAAGTGCCGACGATCTGGATGTCGTTCAGCGTATAATCTAATCGCCATGCTTTCATTTTGCCGACACTCACCGTAGATCATCATCATGTCGATCATATTACAAAGTAATAAAACAAAAAAATTGCATAATAAGTCAAAGAACATTTGATATTTTCTATTTTAATTTGTAGAACTTAGGGAAAATTCGATTGCTTTAGTGCATATCAATTTTTGCTTATATCTCTGAAATCATACAATTTACTTAAATGATGTATGAGCAAAAAGTGTTTACTTTTAATTGCTTAATAAAAACAAACACTCAAAAGTATAGGTTCTAATTTAATAAAACCTAACTTTAGCCTATATCTCCGAAACTAATAAGTTTCAAGGTCATTGAAGACCACCACTAGACGTCTCCCTTGACTAATAAATTTCATTAGAAGTAATTTTCTCCTATCTAGCACCGTTCTTTAGATAAAAGCTCTGCATTTATTAGGAAACTCACCTTGAATATATAACATTTTTAAATGCATAATAAGCTTAATTTATTTTATTTTATATGCTTGTAATATTGCATAGAAGATAGAACATATAATCTGCTAGTAAGCAATATTCTTCTATAAAAGAGATTATAAGTTTTTAATAAAGTTAGTACGTTACCTGATATATAACAATTCGTTTGACTAGTAAGGCCTGACCCGTGGTAATCTTTATAGTCTAAAACAGATATATCGCCTGTGACAAATAAGCGAGATTAACATTGGTCCTTCGAGGCAAAAACATAAACCAGCAACAACAGTTCCAAGGCAACACAACAACTAAGCCACGCTCGCAAATACAAAACAATAATAGTCGAAGATGGAAGATACAATAAATAATCAAAAAACAACAGCTGACAAAATAAATCAGCTCTTCAACAACTAAAAAAAAGAGAGTGGTACTCGCAAAACAAAAAGAGGTATTTAGAAGACAAAATTGCTTCTTTAAAACAAATCTACAATGATTATGTTAACAACGATGATAAAATTAGAAGCTATTCTTTGGATCAATCCCATCAATACTTTAAAGAACGACAGGACACGGTGAATCTATATGAAACATACATCACGGAAATGCGAACACGTCTCAAAGGGGCACCAACAACTCCAACTATTCCACTGGCAAGTCAATCAGGAACGAGCTTCACACTAACGTCAGATGACAACACGACGAAACCTATTTTTTCTTCAATGACCAATTTACAACAAATGCTCAAACAACAGGACTTTCGGATTAGAGCTCTGTATAGGGAGATTATATCGGTCGAAGATATTCTGGAAAACAACAGATCTAAACCAGCTCTTGCTTTAAAACAAAAAAATGGAGAACATGATGAAGCAGATAACAGATTTAAACGAAAACATGTGTATGAACAGCAAACAAACTATTAAGCCACTTAGAAGCGACTGGAAACAATTATAAGGCAGCATGAGAAATATTAGAGAACAGATTTGATAATAAAAGATTACTAGTCTCCACCTTATTAAACACCATTATCAATCAACCTTCCAGTAACGCTGAATCAGCCAATTCAATAAAACAACTGCATGACACAACCACAACAAAACCAACAACAACAAAACCACCTATAGTACATACACTATATGCGTATGTTGTCCAAAAATCATAAAATTGAAACATGTTCGCGTTTCAAAGGATTGAGTCATAGCGAGAAGAATCAAATGGTTATGTTACATAATTATGTAGGCTCTGTCTTTCACAAGACCACACAACAGTAAACTGTCGCAGTAATATAAAATGCTCCAGCTGTAAAGGAGGACATCATACATTACTGCACCTTATTCAGCCAGACCAAGGAATTAGCAATATGACGAAGCTCAACATAACGTCAAAAATTAATACCGATAATAATACCGTACTACTAGCAACAGCAATGGTGAAAATAGGTAACATTCATGGTGGTTTCAACATACTACGAACTCTAATCGACCCAGGTTCACAAGCAACGTTCATAACCGAAGACGCAGCACAGTAATTAGGCTTCCCAAGAACAAGAGTTATAGCCGAGGTCTCAGGAATTTCAGCATCAAAAGGCAATCACATCACCAAATTAACATTGATATATACCCTATCACAAAACCATTACCAGATAAAACCGTAATAGGTTTAAGCAACGAAATTCAAGATAAAAGGCTGCTGGCAGATCCAACTTTGGACAGGCCGGGACCTATTTACATGTTACTAGGCGCAGACCTATATAGTGGAATAATCCTTGAAGGTATAAAATAGGATCCCTTTCACGATTGCTTTGCACAAACAACTGAACTCGGATGGATACTATCTGGTCGTCTAAACTTCAACAATAAAGTGCTAGTCCAGAAACTTCATAGCCTTATCACACTAGCTGATATATATAAACAGCTAAAACTGTTCTGGGAATCAGAAGAACTGCATCCGCAACGCGCACTAAAAACTGAAGAAATCGAATGTGAAGAGCACTATAAAACAACACACAAACGTTTAGAAAATGGACAATAAAGGTTCGGATTCCATTTAACAACAACAAATTCGAAGAAGTAGGGATAGGATAATCCAAAGGAAAGGCAGCAGCTAGATTGCTCCAGATGGAAAAGAGATTCAAAAAGGATTAGAATTTCAAAACTCAATACCACAAATTCATGAACGAGTACATCCAGCTTAACCATATGGAGCCTATTAAGGATGATCGTAAAAAGCTAACAAGAAGCTTCCCAAATCTACTACACGCCACATCATTCTGTCATAAAAGAGGATAGCACCACAACGAGATTGAGGGTAGTTTTCGACGCGTCCTGCAAAACAACAACAGGCATATCACTAAATGAAATTATGCATGTAAACCCAACGCTAAAAACAATCTAACCGCAATACTAGTCAGATAGAAGAAACATCGTTATGTGATTGCATCAGACATTGAGAAAATGTTGAGACAGATCAAAATGGACAGCAAAGATCAAGACTTTCAACAAATCCTCTGGATGTCAGATCCAAATAAACCAATGAACATCTACAGATTAATAACCGTCACCTATGGAACAGCTTCTGCAACTTATTTGGCTACCAAAACATTGCAACAATTGGCTAATGATGATGCCACAAAATATTCAATTGCGTCTCAAAACGATTTCTATGTCGATGATCTTCTTTCTGGAGCTAACACAATAGCAGAAGCAATAGCTGCGCAGAAGGAACTACTAAACCTTCTTTCCGGTGGAGGCTTTAATCTTCGAAAGTGGACAAGCAATGAAAAGGCGATACTAGAAAAGCTACCTGAAAAACTGAGAGAAGCTGGAATTCCTGCAATAGAATTTAATGATACGGTAAAACACTTGGATAATTCTGAAACTCTTCAACAGATACCTTTCAATTCAAGGTGTCCTTGCCAGATTCAAAACCAACTGTAACCAAGTGAACAATCTGCCTCTTATCAGAGGCATCAAAACTTTTCGATCCACTAGGATGGTTAGCACCAGTGGTCATCCAGGCAAAAATTTTGCTGCAAGATTTATGGGCTTCCGGCGTAGGGTGGGACGATAAACTAGATCTCACTTATGAAAACAGATGGCTAACCTAAAAAATCGGAATTACCACAATTAGAGGAAATCAGAATTCATCGTTGGATAAATTACACTACCGGTGCTAAAATTGAATTACATGGTTTCTGTGACGCTTCAAATCAAGCATATGTTGCAGTGATATAAAGCAAAATTAACAACAAGATTACACTAATTGCTGCCAAAACAAAGGTTGCACCCCTAAACCAATCAATATACTACCACTATAACTAAATGCCGCACTACTACTTTCAAAACTGCTTAAAAATGTTCTTCGAGCATTGAGCATCAACGGCAATCTATCAACATTTTGCTGGAGTGATTCTACAGTAGTCTTATCCTGGATTAGAGTAAAGCCACAACAACCTAAAACTTTTGTGGCCAACTGAATAGCAGAAACACATTCAAACACCGATCCTAGCCAATGGCATCACGTGGTCTCTGAAGAGAATCCTGCAGACTGTGCTTCTCGAGGACTAAACGCAGGGAAATTATTAACCCACAGGATTTGGTGGGAGGGACCAACATGACTACGCGATCAAAACTATCCAAACACTAAACTCGAAAATGAGGAGATGCAACAAGTAAGCAGCTTGGAACGAAGGTCGATAAGAACATTCACAACAACAGAGTAAAGGGCAATGATTGAATTCGATCGTTTCTCGTCTTTGAAACGGCTTGTTCGCAGCATTGCATATACTGTTTACGATTTTCATCAAATACAAAATTAAATCTAGAAACGTCTCCCCCTTACAACCAGAAGAACTTAACACTTCGTTAAGAGCACTAGTTAGACTAGCACAGCAGGAAGCCTTTGCACCAGAGTTAGAAAAGTTAAAAGCTAATAAAAATTTACCTCAAGGCAGCTCAATCAGATCGCTTACTCCATTTATCGACAGAGACGGTCTACTAAGAGTCGGTGGGAGGCTCATAAATTCAAATCTCTCATTTGAAGAAAAAATCCAATAATAATGCCCAGAAGTCATAATTTATCAAGATTGCTTGTCCAAGAAGCACATCTAACAACACTGCATGGTGAAAATCAAGCAACGTTAGCACACCTGAGAGCACAGTATTGGATAATAAATGCTAAAAATACAATTCGTTATATCATACACAAGTGCATAACCTGTACCAGAGCAAGGCAATTAGCATCTCACCAGCTAATGGGTATGTTATCTAAAGAACGTGTAACACCAGCTCCCGCGTTTACAAACAGCGGATAAGACTATGCAGGCCAAATCACCATAAAATTGTGGAAAGGCCGCTGCAATAAAACAACAAAGGGTTATATAGCCTTATTCAGATGGTTAGCAACGAAAGCAATTCATCTCGAACTTGTGAGTGAACTGTCAACAGATTCATTTCTAGCCGCATACCGTCGATTCATATCAAAAAGAGGGATATGCCAGAGAATATTCAGTGATTGTGGCACAAACTTCGTTGTGCCAATGATTGTAGCACAAAGTTCGCTTACGAGTAATACAGCTCAGATTGGAACCGAATATCATTTCGTGCCCCCGGGAAGTCCCCATTTTGGAGGATTATGGGAAGCCGGAGTCGAGTCAACAAAACAAAACCTTCGCAAAGTGATTGGAACTCATACATTAACCTTTGAAGAGCTCACAACAGTTCTAGCTCAAAATGAGGTATGTTTGAATTCTAGACCACTAGACTACGCACCTCTCTCAAACGACTCAGATGATGGATTTTTGAGCCCAGCCCTTTTTCTGATAGGGAGGACAATCATTTCAACACCACAAACTGATATCACGAGTATAAATGTCGTGACAAGGTGGAACTTGCTAACTAAACTCAGCCAAAGATTTAGGAACAAATGGCATACGAATTATCTTTTGCGATCACAACGAAGGCCAAAATGGTTACTAGAACACCCTAACATCCAATTAGGAGAACTAGTTATTCTCAAAGATGAACAACAACGTGGGTGGCATTGTCCACTAGCAAGAGTCGTAGAGCGGCACCCAGGACAAGATGGACTCGTCAGAGAAGTCACACTTAAATACAAAAACAGCACACTTAAAAGGAATATTATCAAAATATGCCGCTTACATTTTACCAATAACAATATACACTGCGAGAAGAATAATTCTGTCCCTTTAGTGGTTGCGATGAAAACACGGGTCAACAGCCACCAGAAAGTTCCAAAAGAAACTCTGACAAAAGCCACGCAGAGAGACAAGCAACAGTCTATGGGAACCAAGCTACTCCCGTCCGGAGAAGATAACCACGGTCCGAGGAAGCAGGCCCACAGGCGAGCAAAGAGTGGATGTAATATAAATCCTCTGGCATTAGCGATACAATTTGCTGTATGCTTGGGCAAACACAAGCTCATTACCCCATTTTAATACTCGGCAGGAATTTATTTTGAGGAGCTAGGCAAACTCGAACTGGTAGCAATGAAGTAGACTTTAGTGATTTATTACAATATGACGAGCTATTGGGAGGAAATTGAAACCTTAAGCAAGCACAAGGCGAATTGATAACAGCTTGTAAAGGATTTTCTGGTTTAAACTGCAACGTAATCCTACAACAACTTCAGTGGCAGTTTAACAACCTAATTACAGACAATGATCTTCTACTAACAAGCAACAAAGAACGACGACGGATGAAGTGACAATTGGGAGACACAATCGGTATTATCCTAGGGGATATGTTTGGAATTCTTTCCCAGCGCGACGCTAACCACTATGAAAACCAATTTGATAACATCAACAACAACGAGAATCACCTAATGGCGCTTATAAGAAACCAGACGTCGATAATAGATAACGCAATTATACTGACGAAACACAATTCAAACCTCACAATGACATTATTGAACAATCTGATAAAGGACCAACAGAGATTAAGCTTGGAAATGTTGCAATTTAACGAATATAGAACATACGAGGAAAGAGTTCGCTCGATACTAATGAGCATGATCGCGTTGACCTTGATACTAAAGAATTTATATATATATATATATATATATATATATATATATATATATATATATATATATAATATATATATATATATATATATATATATATATATGTATATATATATTTATATATATATATATATATATATATACATATATATATATATATATATATATATATATATATATATATATATATATATATATATATATATATATATATATATATATTTATATATATATATATATATATATATATATATATATATATATATATATATATATATATATATAAATATATATATATATATATATATATATATATATATATATATATATATATATATATATATATATATATATATATATATATAGATAACAGTTATATATAACAGTTTTAAATGCATAATAGGCTAAATTTATATTATTTTATATTCTTGTTATATTACATAGAACATATAATCTGCTAGTAAGCAATATTCTTCTATAAAAGAGATTACAAGTTTTTAATAAAGTTAGTACCTTATCTGAATTCGTTTGACTAGTAAAACCTCACTCGTGGTAATCTTTTTAGTCTTAATCAGATATATCGCTAGTGACAAATAAGTATTATTAGCAAAATTTGGAGTGACGCATGTATTCACCCCTAAATATTCACCACAATGTAACGCTGCCGAACGAGTAAGTTGATCCATCCTCACTGCGGTACGATCGTACATTAAAGATGATCACTGTAAATGAGACCAATATCTCCATGAGATCGCTTCAGCCTTAAGAAATGTGACACACAGCTCAACGAAATACTCACCACACTACCTAATGTTTGGACAACACTTTATGGGACACGGTAGCGACTATAAACTGTTAAGAGAGTTGAATCTTCTAGAAAATATCGATATCCCCCTCCACAATTAAGGTAATCAACTCAGTATAGCTCAGCAAAACGTACTAACTCATTTAGAAGAAGCATATAAGAGGAATGCCGACATCTACAGCCTGCGAAGTCAAGAACGTAATTTTCAGATCGGACAAACGTTTTTTGTAAGTAATTTTACCTTGAGTGACGCCACAAAAAGATATTCTGCCAAATTTGCTCCAAAGTTTTTAAAAGCCAAGGTAGTACGTAAAATTGGCAATGTTGCCTACGAATAATCATCCTGCGATGGGAAGTTCCTAGGGTTATACCACGTTAAAGATATTCGGACGTAGGTACATAGAAATATAAACCATTAATACGCATCTTTAATAATCTTTGGATGTTTTCTTTGCCGGGCTTGTTTGTGAGACACTCAGTGGTCAATGGGTACGTCCCCACGATTGTAACATTCTTTCCATTTTATCGTCGTCGCAATAGATTCGATTTCTAGGTACAGAACGCTGAAAAATATTTTATTGTTTTGTTATTCATAAGCACCCATTACATGGTCAGTAATAATGTCATCACTTTTTGATAATGACATTAATACTGATCGTGTAATGCGAAGTAATGATGAATGATGTTCGGTAATGATGAAAATCCAGATTTTCTGATTTTGCTACATCATTACCGAAGAATGATGAAAATAATGTCATTAATATTGATCGTGTAGGGATTCCATCATTACTTTTTTACTATTGTAATTTTTAAAAAGTGTTCTAAAGTAATTAAAAAATTATTTTTATCAACTTGAAAGACATCTACAAAAAAAACTTCGTAACATTTCATTTCTGTTATCCGCTAGGTAATGATGAAAATAGTGATGCTTTGGAATGATCGTGTAGTGTTAAAAAATAATGATGAAGTAATGACATAAATACTGACGTTACTAGTAATGACATTATTACTGACCATGTAATGCTGCTATACTATTCTATCGACATACATTGAAGGAAATTCTAATACGATACTCAAAATATACATTACTGGAAGTAGTAATTATACGTATCACATAGTCCATATGGATTTTTACTACGAACCGGGTGATACAAGGGTTACATTTATTTCCTGTTTGTATATATAAAACATTTAAATGTCTTATTTTTTTTCCTGTTGGCGGGAAAACTACACGAAAACCAGATTTTTTTTTCTGAAAAATTAGATTTTGGGTAGACGATCGGATTTTGGACAGACGACGGAGAAATCTAAAAGTGACTACACAGGTGTCGAAGAGTGAAGAATTTTTCTATTAAGTTCACTCGTTTTTGTGTATAGTTTTCTTATGAGAAGTGAACTGATTTTCCTTCGAATTATTTGTTTTTACTTTTCGAGTGGGTACCAGTGGCGGTTCGTGACCAAAAATTCAGGATGGGCTAAAAAAAATTGCTAAAATTATGAAAGATTTATAAAATTGTGCGGGTTTCCACTTCACCTTATAAATATAGTCCTTTTTATTCATAAATTGAATCTATAAAGACCATATCCACTGAGGTACTGCACTCAAAGCGTTAACTGGATTTTAGTGGCAGATTCCCTCGAATTTGAACAATAGGCCTATGATGCACTTACATATACTAATTTGCATGCAAATAATATCACATATAAATCACAGATAAAAATATAACGATTAATATAAAAATAAAAAGTATATTCACCAACAATAAAATATCACGATACATATAAAAATTAAAAACATAACAATTCATTAACAATAAAATATAACAATTAAAATTTAAACTAAAATTCAATTAAATTAAAAAATAAAAACAAAATATATAGTTATAAAAACGAAACACCACAATCCAACTAAAATATAACAATATCGTAAATAAAGACAAGTTTATTTAAATAAATACTCAGCACGACGGTTTTTCTGAGCTGCAAAATCAATAATTACTTTATCATTAAAATTAGGAATACTTGAAATTAATAATACGGCTAATGAATTCAAGCGAGCTTGACCCATCGTATTGGATTTGTAGGTTTTTATATTTTTAAGCGTACTAAAGCACCTTTCCGATTCAGTGCTTGTTACCGGAGTTGTTAAAACGATTTCAACAACTTTTTTGTTTCGTAAAAATCTAGATTATTTTCTACTAAAAACTTATAAAATTCGGAAACTGAAGCTAAATTTTGAAACAATTCGTTACTATAGATTATAATTAATTCGGTTTTTAAGAGCGCGGCATCAATAAAATTATAATTATTAGTAATAATTTGACAATTTTCGGAAGGAAAATCGTTACTGTACAAAAAATTCGTTACTATAGATTATAATTAATTCGGTTTTTAAGAGCACGGCATCAATAAAATTATAATTATTAGTAATAATTTGACAATTTTCGGAAGGAAAATCGTTACTGTACATTTTTTCCAAATTCATATTTGGAAAACCGAGTATCTATTTGATTAATAATTATATCCCAGATTTCTATTGCAATAACATCAAGCGAAAACCGAAAAGTTCGAACTCTTTTCGAAGAATTTATACAATTTTGATCGGATGTGGATACATTTATATTATTTCTAATCTTATTAATTGAGGTAATAAACTTATTTACTTTATCTGTAACGTATCCACCGGTACAATCCCGTGATTGCAAAATGTTAAAAAACACATCGACGTGTCCAAAAATTTTATAAAATATTTCTAAAAAGTAATTAAATTCTTCATCTTTAAGCATTTTCAAAAACCCAATAGCTTCCCGTGTGGTAATATTGTCCCACTTTTCGAGCTGTATTAATTTAAACGCCTGTATTAAATTATCTTTACTTTCAAAAACCGATTGTATTACGCGTGATTTAAAATTTCATCGAGTCTCTACGGTTCTCGGTAGACCTTTTTTTTGACGAATTTCAAAAAGTAAATCTTTACGCTTAGAATTAGAAAAAAAGTAGAAAACCCCGATAAATTTGCAAAAAAAAATTCGAACCTGTCGCACCGACGAGCATGCAGTTTTTAAAACTAAATTTAACATATGTGCGTAACAATGCACAAAATGAGCGTATCGGTAGTCTCGTTTTAGAATTGTTTGCACACCACCCTCTGATCCACTCATTACAGCAGCACCATCATACGTTTGGGCAATTAACTTGTCTTTTAATACGTATATTTTAATCGCACTGCTGATCACTTCAGCCAAACCCTTCGCCGACATATCGTGAATATCAAAAAATCCCAGAAACCGCTCGACTTTTTTAATATATCTTAAAATTATTACTAATTGCGATTTGCAGGAAACGTCAGTGGTTTCGTCGGCCTGTATAGCTACAAAATTTGTCTCAGCAATTTCGTTTTTAATTATTCCTAGATAAACGTTATTTTACAATTTAGAAGTTCATTTTGAATAACTTTTGAGGTGTTCTGCACCACCGTAGCATTTTGTAAAAATTCGTTCAAAACTGAATCAATTTGTCTTGTATAGGAAACAAGACCTAGAAAAATCCCGGGATTGCTTGATACATTAGTTTCGTCATGACCTCGGAGAGCCAAATTATGACTTCCACAAAATTTAAGTATATCGATTATTCTACTGAGGACTATGCGATTTTTTGTTACCGTTTCGTTGTGTCTACGAATTGACACAGCATAACCACTATCAATTGCACTCAAAATATTTACTTTATTGAACATTTTAAAATCTAACGCGGATTGAATGTGTTTAGTACTATTTTCATGTTTTTTAATTGCGTCGGACAGGTGTTTTAAATCGCGGTAACCTGTTTGATTCCAAACACTATCACCTTTGAATAAGGTGCAATAAAAACAAAAGGGCGAATTCTTTAAAATGCTTACGGTGAGCCATTGTTTTTTCGTGAACCATTCTAAACTAAATTTACGGTTTTGTTTTTTATCTTTCGTAATTAAATTAAAATCGGTTGGCTGGTGTGATCCCAGTCTTTTAATTTCAATTTTGTCTTCTAATGAAGCCAAACTAAATGGATGCACTAACAAATAGTCAATACAATTCATTTTTTCAAATTTTTAGTAGGTATAATAAATACAGATTAAAATTTTGGTTAAAAAGCAAATTACTTACCGAATATTAAAAATAACTACTAACCACACTTTCAAAAATACTGTAACTTAACTAAGAATTAAGATTGAACTTGCAGTTGCACGACACTTACTTTTTTAAATTTCGTTCTATATGGCACTTACACCAAAAACAATTATACATAATCGCAATATTTTCGTTATACATCTATCCTATCTCTATTTCGATTTTTTCGATATACATCTATCATATCTCCTATGCCTATCTCTATATTCATATGAAAACCAGCAACAATGCACAACATTTGTTATATTATATACATTTATTATTATACATAGGTTTTGACATCAAATTATATATCAAACAAAATCTCAAAATGCATTAACATATACATATGCATATTAATTATGAGAAAGAGGAAATGAAAAAAAAGACAAAAAAAATAAATAATATAATACATAGGTATATAACGATACAATATTATAATAGAAATAAAAAAATTGGACTGAAGGGGAAATGGTCCGAAGCCCAAGTATAACATAATTCGACTTTTTCGTCAAATATCGAAGTAAAAACTTATATTTAGTCTCGACTTTTACATAGTTTTTCTTTCGACTTAGAATAAGATTTCGTATGAAACGTGTCGCGATAAGTCGAATCTGACGAAACTCAATATAGTAAAACTGTGCTTATGCATGTGTGTTCAAATGTCAAAAATAAATTTGGCGGGAATATTTTAGTGCATGTATATGTGAAACGTCAAATTCAAATTAAATAAAACTACAAATTTTAATGGTTTAGAAACAACAAAATAATTTTTATTAATTTGTAATTGTAATATAACTTAATATGCATTAAAAATTTATTAAATAAAAAATAAAATGAATATTCATATAAACTTTAAATTTTTCGAATGTAAAACGTAATTTTAATAAATTATGTATATAAATATGATTTAAAATTAATATAGAAGAAAGTTTGAATAATATTTTAAATTATTTTTTCCGTAATAATGAATATTAGAATATTGATCATATTAATTTATTTCCTAATCTGAAACAAAATGTCCACAACACAGTAATTTTTCTTAGATACCACCAATAAGGACGATCTTTCTCCATTGTAATTATGATTACACTTATATTTATTTGAGATCACAAGCCACAGAAATTGAAATGCACTATTTGATAAATCGCTTAGAACGGTTGAGTGATGAATGAAAAAAAACTATGTACATATGAAACTTGTGTCTCCTCCCCATTTTTTACCAAAAAATAGGATAGATATTTAAGGTATAATAAACTCTGTTTTATCACTGTTTTACCAAAAAAATTAAATACATATTTTCGAACGAATACTTACAATTAACTTACAATTTCCACCCAGAAATTTTATTAAAGTGCAGGTGTTCACATTTCTTAGAAATTCCAAATATATAAATAAACAAGCCAAATTTTAAAAATGTCAAATAATACGCAGTTTTCTAAGCACAACGCTGTATACATATACGCACCACTACTAATGTATTTATCTTTCGACTATTTTCGCATATTTCGAAGGGAAAAACGATAGCTCATTTTTGAGTTTAGCTTTGTTATACTTGGGAGCGGTGTCATATTAAGCAAAATGAAACATATACAAGAAAACGAGTTTTAAAGTGGTATTATGCAGCAGTACATCTATATACAAAAAAAAATTGGGACTAAGGAGAAATTAGCCCGAAGCGGTGTCATATGCAAAATGAAACATACACACGCCAACGAATTTTAAAGTCGTATTGTGCATCAGTATATCTATATATATATGGTCAAAATTTGTTTAGCCCGGCTATGTAGAAAATAATATTGAGAGTAAATATTCAATCGTCACATTAAATTCTCTGGTCTTAAGTTAAATCAGCCAGCCTGTGTGTTATGAATAGATATACTCCTCCCTTATGAAATGTGTTATATTATTGTATATACTGCGACATACATTGTTGTTGCTTGTTGGTTTTGACTTGAACTTTATTGTATTATGTGAAGGTAAGGCAAGAAGGGGAAAATATTTCTATTTTGCTGATGAGTTTCGGATTTTTATAAATAATATCCTGAGACATGTAATTAAAAAATAAGAGTACCAAAATGACAAAATAATAGGTATAGGTTTTTTTGGACGAATTTAAAGTGTGTGACCAGTATTTCGTGTAAAATTAGTTACTAAATCATATATTAGTTATCGTATGATTAAAGCTTGTGGCACGAATTTTATAAAAGTCTTTGAATAAGTTTCTGTGTTGATATGGAGACGTGGTATAATAATATGACGATTGTGCAATAGTAAGCTACAATGGACGGTATAATTCTGTCTAATTAAACTTCTGAAAACTATACATATATATGCAGACATTGTTGAAAGTGCGACATTATAGTGAAAAAATCCGATTAATACTGTACTCTGTACTACTTATAAGTTAGTTGGTTGTGAAAACTTAAGTCGACTTAAAAGGCGTGTAACATTTCCGTGACCGGAGTAACGGAAGTTAACAGAAATGGTGACTTATGAGATTTGGAGCGGTCGACTCTGGCCGGCTAAAGCTCATGGTGTTTGGGTGGGTGTGTCCAAATCGTATATAAGTTCACCGATAGACCGCTAGAGGGAAATTCTGACTATATTTTTTTGGATACCAAAACTTACCTACAACTCATCCTCTCAACCTAGTACTGACTATCTATACATGATACAATTTATATTTTTTTGTACTTTATAAGAATTCAACAATTCATTTATTATATTTATATATTATTCGAAAAGAAAAAACGAAAAAAATTATAGAAAATTAATAAAACTAATATTAAAGGAAGTCAATTATAATGAACTCAAACACTAAACTAAACTTAATTATAAACTTAAAATACCCATCAACATATAAAGCATGAAATTATAAAGAGATATGATAAAAAAATTAACTAAATTAAAACTAAAATTATGTACAATAAATGTTGTTTACTTGTATCCCGGGTGTTGATTGTTGTTACAACGTGGATTGATAACGTTTTCGTGAATTATTTTTTTATTATATTACTGATCATTCCAAATAATGCCGTAGATATTATTATTTTTTATGGTTTATTAGTTTAATTGATTTATAATATTTAATTCATTCATTTATTGTTTATAATTATATTAATTAAACTTAAATTACTTAATTAAACATTGGTATACAGTTAATATTTAAGTTTTATATCACTTTAACTACTATTACGGTTAACGTTACCGCACATACATCATCTTTATGGATACATTTTTTTTTTAAAGCATCATGTACATATTTATATGCACATATATTAACTATTTCAAATTCGATTCCACTTAGAATCCACGATTTTCAAAAATATCGGATAAAAAGAAATAGGATGTGAAATACGCAAACTACTAACATATGACTGCTAACACACATAACTTTTTCTCCGTTACAGCACATGGGAGTCTTTCAATCGATTATCACAAGCCCTTAAACAGCTAATTATTTTTTTTATATTTTTAGTCTAGTAACTTGTTGATTTATGATAGATTCACCCAAGCAACTCATCAACTCTTTCCCCCAATTATCGAGTTTTCTGTTTCGCATACCAAAAAACCATCAAACAAAAATCCCATATAAACCCACAAATATTAACAATACCAAGTTAGAAGAGAAATAATAATTCAATCAAATAAAAATTTGATATTTTAAGTTCAAAAATATTCCTTACAGTAGAATTTTTATTTTACATAGGACAAATCGGTAGATCCTTTAAAATAAGATTTATAAAGGAACATATAAAGGATATCGGTAAAATGAATACTGAGTCAAGATTTGCTCTCCATATCAATAATACTTTACACAACTACACAGATATGGATACAAACTTAAAAATTCTCTACAAGATGAATAAAAGCGACCGAATGAACAGGCTAGAAGAATTTGAAATATATAAAAACCGCAAAAATAAATTTCTACTTAACAACAAAATTAATACTATGACGAACAAACTTTACGAACTAGTTTTGAAAAATACGTCACAAAATATTATACCTTGAAAATAAAAAAACACTCTACCCTGGAAAAAAGTATAAGGGGCATGGAAATAAAATTTATTTTTTAGTTCATGATAAATACTGAAGATGGCAACTTGATTGCCGAAATATATTTATAATGTAACGATTTCGCTCGGGTTATTCAAATAATTTATTCGGTTCGATCACTGGACTGTGAATATCAAACTCGCAAACTCTAAATTTCAACTAAATTTATTTCCCACAAAAATTACACAATTATTTCACAAATAATTCACTAATATTTATTTTCACTATTATTTTACACAATATTTATCACCACTATTATTTTAACACTTCACTTTTTATCACTTCCCGATATTAACACTTCGAAATTCAAAATTGAACTACTCCGTAACTCCAATGTCTACACCTATTTATACGACACAAATACTTGTAGAACATTCCATTATTTTTCTTCTCTACACTTCGCGAATGTTCTTCCGTCGTATTTTGTTCGCTCCGCCTATTTCATTATTTGTTTTTATTCTGTTCGTATGTGTAACATTTGGTTACAGGGTAATCCCTACTGCTATAATTTTCTTCTTAATTATCACAGTTGACATCTGTGATTTGTGAACTACCCTCTGCCCAAACCTGTTCGTCCCAGACAGAATCCAGACCTCTTCCTCTATAGAACGCCAGTCGTTCCAGGTGTACAACCTTGGGTTTTCCTCGTACTCCTCTTTGGATCCTATATATCACATCATTTATTTTTGTTATGACCTTGTACGGTCCCTTCCATCCAGGTTGTAATTTTTGCGATAACCCTTTCTTACGGTGTGAATCCATACCAATTGACCCTCGTCAAATCCTTTATTGTTTGCTCGTACATCATAGCGAGCCTTTGTTTTATCACTCGACAATTTGATTTTCTCTCTGACAAATTCGTGTATGTTGTTGATCTCTTCTTTAAAGTTGTACACATATGCTTGTCCACATTTAGCTGGAACCGGTCCGAATTTGAGATCGCCTGGTAGTCTTAAATTGTTGCCAAAAAGTATTGTCGCTGGTGTTACTCTTGTTGTGTTATGCACCGCCGATCGATAAGCCATTAAGAACAATGGAATACCTTGATCCCAATTCCGCTGGTTTTTATCCACTGTTTTGGCTATAAACTCCTCCAATGTGGCATTGAAACGCTCCACCATGCCATCAGATTGTAGGTGGAAAGGTGTTGTTCGCGTTTTATTAATTCCCAGTAACTGGCACATTTCCTGGAAGACAACCGATTCAAAATTCCGCCATTGGTCGGAATGCAGTTCCATTGGTACCCCATAACGGCTTATCCAATTGTATACCACTGCATTGGCGATTGTGGTATACATTTGGAATCGGGTATACCTCTGGCCCCTTACTGAAATAGTCCATTACTACCAAAACATATTTGTTGCCACTATCGCTGGTTGGAAATGGTCCTGCAACATCTATGGCAATCCCCTCAAATGGTGCTCCCACATCATATTGTTTCATTGCTCCACGGCTCTTCTTTGCCGGTCCTTTCACTGCCATACATTGGTCACACTTTTGACACCATTCAGCCACTGCCTGTCTACATCCTGCCCAGTAGAACCTTTCACGTACCTTGGCTAACGTTTTGTTAATTCCTAGGTGGCCTCTGCTTGTTCCTCCGTGGTATTCCTCCAATATGTCCGCCATCCTGATCCTCGGTACTACTACCAACGATTGCTTTGTCTTGCCATCGGAGCTCTCCCATGTTCGCTTTAAGCAGCCGCCTTCCATGGTTAAACTATCTCATTGGGCCCAATAAGCCTTGATAGTTGGGCCGCAATATCACTCCATGTGGGACGATGTTCTTCCTCCATGAATTTGATAATTACTGCCAAATCTGGATCCTCTCGTTGCTCTTTGGAGATAACATCCTTGGTCCATTCATTAGTCGGCAACACTTTCATTAGTCTAATATCGACGATGTTTTCTTTGCTTTCCACCCGACCACAAATCCACTCTACATGGCCTTCTTGACAACGCATCCGCATTTCCATGAGCGCTTCCTTTCCGATGTTGAATTTCGTAAACAAAACTCCCCAATCGCTCAATCCACCGTGCTACTTGTCCTTCGGGCTTTTTAAACTGAAGTAGAGGTATTTCCTGAAATGTTCCACACATTTCACTATGGCCAACAATTCTCTTCTTGTTACACAGTAGTTCCGTTCTGGCTTCGATAAGATCTGGGAATAATATACGATGACACGTTCCTGTCCATCGATTTCCTGTGACAACACCAAGCCAAAATTGCTTGCATCCGTATCCAAAATAAAACGTTTATTCGGAACCGGATACGAAAGCAATGGCGCTGTACATAATCGCTGCTTCAGTTCATTGAACGCTTCCTCGTGTTCATCACTCCAATGGAACGGCTTGTTCTTCTGTGTCAGCTCGTGTAAACTCCTTGCGATGTTGGCAAATCCTGGCACAAATCGTCGATAATATGTGCATAGTCCGATGAAACTCCTTAGTTCATGTAAATTCTGCGGTCTTGGCAAATCCTTTACGGCGGAGATCTTGTCTTCATCTGTATGAATGCCGCTAGTTGTTATTTTGTGTCCCAAATATTTGACTTCATCCCGGAACAATACACATTTCTTCGGACTTAATTTCAATCCAGCTGCTTGGATTCTTTCGAATACTTCCTCTAGATTACGTAGGTGCTCGTTGAAGTCCTTTCCAATAACGATGATGTCGTCCAAATATACCAGGCATGTTTTCCAGTGGAGTCCTTTTAGTACGCGTTCCATTAGCCGTTCGAAAGTCGCAGGGGCGTTACAAAGTCCAAATGGCATGACATTCAATTGCCATAATCTGCGACCTCCACTTGCCAATAACCGCTCTGCAGATCTAATGTTGAAAACATCCTTGCTTCTGCCAATGTATCCAATGTGTCGTCGATCCTTGGTAATGGGTAACTATCCTTCTTGGTAACTGTGTTGAGCTTCCGATAATCAACGCAGAATCTCATGCTTCCATCCTTCTTTTCCACCAATACTACTGGTGAACTCCATGGACTCGTTGACTGCTCAATTACTCCCGATGTTTGCATATCAGTTACCATCTTATCCACTTCTGCTTGTTTAGCCAATGGTAATCTTCTTGGCGCTTGTCGAATAGGTGTTGATGTTCCTGTTGATAGGTGTTGATGTCCCCGTCGATCCGGTGTTTAACCATATTTGTTCTGCCATTATCTTCCGGTGCCCCACAGAAAATGGACATATATTTCTGTAGCAAGTCCTTTGCTGCTTGTTTTTCTTCAGATGTTAATTGTCCATTTCTGTGTTAGTTCCTCCGTTATTTTTCATTGTCTTTGATCCTTGGCTTTTACACACGGATTCGCCTCCTCGCATTTTATAATGGTGGATACTTCCTCACCTCGACCGATGATAGTTCCCTTTTTGATTGTTTTTGTCACATCCGATAAATTAAAAGCCCTTATCGGAACTCTAAAGTCACAATCCGGTTTAACCAAAGCTTTTCCAATGATAATTTCTTTGGTTTGTATCTCGTCACTGTTGGCTTCCACAACCCACAACCTTTGTGTTCCAAGACCTCCATCCAATTTCCCCCAAACAACCGTTTCCGAGTGTGGTGGTAGCTTCGTCCGATGATCCAATGTTATCCTCCTTACGGCTGGCTCCTTCCCGTTGTTCAGTTGCAAAGGCAGTTCGACATTACCGTAACTCAATGTTCCCCGTCCGACATCCAATACGAATCCATTTCGCTTCATGAAGTCCATTCCCAGGATGACCTCATCCACAATATCCGCAACCAGAACTTCATGTCGAAAACTGTTGTTCCCGATTCGTATTGCCACCTCCTTCTTTCCTTTGATAGCTGCACTGTCGCCTGTCTCCGTTTGTAACTTGAACCCTTCCATTGCTCGAACTCCATCCGTGATGAAATCTGGTCGCACAATCGTTGTCGTTGCTCCGGTGTCCAACGTTATTATACTGGATCGCTCCTCTACTTCGCCTCGCACCATCAAGCTATCACCACCTTTTGCCAATCTGGAAATGGGGATGAAGGTTATGGAGCATTTGGTTGTGGGAGTCAGCTTTTGCTCCTCAAAGCTGACTCTTACTCGTTTAACGCCTTCGTTGTTGTTTGGCGTTTCTCTTCGGCTGGTATTTTTCGCTCCTCCGGTGGCCTTCGGTAAATCGGCGATGGTGTTCTCGCCCGTTTGCGTCTTATCTCCCAGCATTCCCGTGAGATGTGTCCTATTTTGTCACAAACCCATCATCTGATTTTACTAACGGGTGATTTTTTTGTGGTTAGGATTTTCATGCATTAGTATTTGACAGATCACGCGGGATTTCAGACAAGGTGTCAAAGAGAAAGATGCTCAGTATGCTTTGACATTTCATAACTGAAGCCGAACGATCTGCCACAACGTCGAATATTCAGTGAATGGGCCCTAGAAAGGTTGGCAGAAAATCCGCTTTTTTATCGACAAATTTTGTTCAGCGATGAGGCTCATTTCTGGTTGAATGGCTACGTAAATAAGCAAAATTGCCGCATTTGGAGTGGAGAGCAACCAGAAGCCGTTCAAGAACTGCCCATGCATCCCGAAAAATGCACTGTTTGGTGTGGTTTGTACGCTGGTGGAATCATTGGACCGTATTTTTTCAAAGATGCTGTTGGACGCAACGTTACGGTGAATGGCGATCGCTATCGTTCGATGCTAACAAACTTTTTGTTGCCAAAAATGGAAGAACTGAACTTAGTTGACATGTGGTTTCAACAAGATGGCGCTACATGCCACACAGCTCGCGATTCTATGGCCATTTTGAGGGAAAACTTCGGAGAACAATTCATCTCAAGAAATGGCCCGGTAAGTTGGCCACCAAGATCATGCGATTTGACGCCTTAGACTATTTTTTGTGGGGCTACGTCAAGTCTAAAGTCTACAGAAATAAGCCAGCAACTATTCCAGTTTTGGAAGACAACATTTCCGAAGAAATTCGGGCTATTCCGGCCGAAATGCTCGAAAAAGTTGCCCAAAATTGGACTTTCCGAATGGACCACCTAAGACGCAGCCGCGGTCAACATTTAAATGAAATTATCTTCAAAAAGTAAATGTCATGGACCAATCTAACGTTTCAAATTTTATGCGTTTTTTTTTAAAAAAAAGTTCTCAAGCTCTTAAAAAATCACCAGTTAGTTCCATCCCGGAATCTCGTTGTCCTGCTAATTTGCTATTATTCTTCTGTTTGTGAATGATTGCTGGTTCCACTTCCACACGACGTGGACTTCCTCCTGGAGCGTCTCTCCAACCCGCTGACATCGTCCCTTCAACTCCATACGATGTAGCTCCCGTCGATGGTCACCTCCGTATTTGCGCTCCAGAGCCAACATGATTTTTCCGTAATCCTCTCGTTCGTATTCCGGCACAATTTGGAGTACTTCCGCAGCACTTTACTTTAACGCCACAATTAATGCTGCTACCCGATCCTCCTCACACCAACCATTTCTTATGGCCGCCATTTCAAACTGGAGTTTGAAGATGTTGAATGGTGTGGTTCCGTCGAACGTTGGTTGCTTCAACTTTATTGAGCTGGTTAGTCGAGTAATATGAACGCCGCCGTTAGTTTTGAGATCCATTAGCTCCTTTTCAAGTTTCTGGAATCGTTGATCGGTCACTTCGATTTGTTGATCTATCTTTCGAGAATTTCTGGATTCAAACTCTTCCAATTTATTTTCCATATCAATTTTGACCGTATCAACTTTTGAGTTAAATGTCATGGACATATCTCGAAATTTCTCGTTGACAGTTTCCTATTGTTGTTTTAGTCTTTCTAGAACGAGTTCTCGATCTTGCCGTTGTTCAGCTCTCATGCTTTCCTGTTCAGCCAACAATCTTTCCTGATCGACTCTCATCTGCTCATTTATGTCGTTTTTTAATTGATCTTGGCCGGTAGATATTTCAGTTTTGAGCCCACCGATCATCTGCTGTGTTTGTAGCTGCATCTGTTGCATTACAGCCATTAGTTGCCCCATGTCGAAACCTCCAGATGTTGTTGGAGTATTTTCCTTAACGATGACATTCTGGTCTTCTGTTTTGGTCGTTGATAACGTTGTCACTTCATCCGCTTGTATTTCGGTTGACTCCGGTGCCCCAAAATTAAACTCATGTTGATCTGGGTCAACATTATCATCCAACAAAGCTGTACGGAGTCTCAACTGCAACTCATTTCGGTTGCCCGCAGTTGGTAGATTACGTAGCCTACTGCCACTTTTAAGTCCATTAATTTCATCTTGGATATTCACAATCCCACTGCTGTCACCAATTGTTACGATTTCACCGAGTGGTTATTCAAATTATTTATCCGGTTCGATCACTGGACTGTGAATATCAAACTCGCAAACTCTAAATTTCAATAAAATTTATTTCCCACAAAAATTACACAATTATTTCACAAATAATTCACTAATATTTATTTTCACTATTATTTTACACAATATTTATCACCACTATTATTTTAACACTTCACTTTTTATCACTTCCCGATATTAACACTTCGAAATTCAAAATTGAACTACTCCGTAACTCCAATGTCTACACCTATTTATACGACACAAATACTTGTAGAACATTCCATTATTTTTCTTCTCTACACTTCGCGAATGTTCTTCCGTCGTATTTTGTTCGCACCGCCTATTTCATTATTTGTTTTTATTTTGTTCGTATGTGTAACATTTGGTTACAGGGTAATCCCTACTGCTATAATTTTCTTCTTAATTATCACAGGTGACATCTTTGATTCGTGACAATAATATAAAAAATAAAAATTCTACTAGAAGGAATATTTTTGAACTTAAAATATCAAATTTTTATTTGATTGAATTTAAAAGTAGCATAAGTCACACATAAGAGAAATTCTTAATATGAATTTCAACAAGAAATAATAAGCAGATCAAGGAACGCAGGTCAACGCGAGCTGTGTTTCAGGCGAGATAATTGATAATAACCAGGCGTATTACATTGATTCGGATGTAGCTAAATGGTTAAGAGAGTTTCTCATCACGCTGCGTTCTCGAATTCGAACCCCGCCGTTGACCAATAAATTAACATGCAACCGGATGACATAAAAAGGCGTTTGTGTTTAAAAACATTCGTTGGGCTGACCACCTACAACATGCACCAATCGTCTCAGTTTAGACGCGGTAAGTAATCAATTTGAAGTATTTTTTGCTAATTATTTAACTCATTATTTACTCAAAATGTTATTTGGTTTTAAATTTCATGATTCCAGTAAAATAATTTGTGCGAATTTGCGAAAATAGAGAAAAATTGTCATATTTTTTAAACGAATTAATTTTAAAAAATTTAAAAAAAAATATATTAATTTCGTAATAAGGCATATTTCAAAATATAAAATGTATAAATTGTCCATTAAACTATCAACTTAATATTTCATTTAATATCGTATACGATGAACATTCAATACGAGCAGACGTATTTCTCGAACAATATAGTTAAATAATTATAATTAAAAGTGTAAAGTCGTCATTCTGACCCAAATTTCACAAGAATTTTATTTTAATTAAAAAGTGCAGTGTTTTAGTTTAAAAAAAAAAAATTGCAGTGTTTATCAAAAACTTAATTGTTGTGTGCATATCATTTTAAAAGTGTAGTGGCGTACATTATAAAGTGATAATGACATAAATTTTGGTGGAAGAAGTAATGCACTTCTTAGAACACCACCAACAACTCCACCGCCGAAAATCACCACAATGCGATGTGAATTACTGAAGTCAACTACTGAAGCCACCTCCAGTGCTCAAATAGATATTATAAACAACGCGGAGATAGTAAATAAATTTCACCAAATGGAAAAATTAATCGCACAGCTGAGCAATGAAGTTGCCGTTCTAAAGAAAGAAAACATAATGCTAAAAGAAACAATAAATACAAATAACAACGCAGGAAACTCAACATTAGTGAGCAACCAATTTCTCGCCTCAGATCAAGCCGATTATCACACTGATGAAGACGAGCTTGAAAGAGAATCCAACTGGATACTACAGAAATCCAAGAGAGCAAATAAGAAACCAAGAAAAGAAACAAACTTAAGCAAGAGAAAAGCTGAATCGTCACCAGAAATTGAGCCTATTCAAACCCATATCAAAAGCGCCAATGCAATTACTGCCCAAAAAGTGCGTGACCCAGAAAAAAAGAAACAGGTTCCACCCCCGATCAACATTCTAGGCATAGCAAATCACGACAGTATTCAGAAACTGATGAAAGAAGTAGTAAGAAATGACTACAAACTAATATCACTCAGTAATAACATCTGGAAAATAAACACAACAGAGGCCGAAGACTACAAAGCTCTAGCCAACAAAGTAAATGCTGATGGTCACCAGTGGTATACCTACGAAGATAAAAACGATCGATCAATTAAAGTAATGGCAAGAGGTCTCCATCCAACTTGTTCAAAAGATGAAATTATTGAGGACCTGCAAAACAAAGGTCTAAAAATAATCGATGCAGTCAACATTATCAGAAAAGAGAGACGAGAAAACAGAGACGGGAATGCTGAAATCACGAGAAGAGGTTTCTCACTTTTCATGCTAACCTTCGACAACAAAGAACAAATAGAAAATATTTATAATATTAAGGCTATCCTCAACCTCAGGGTTAAAATAGAAACACCGAGAAAGGTCACTCGACTAATACCTCAATGTAAAATTGCCAAGATTATAATCATACACAAAAGTACTGTCACCGTGAACCAAGGTGTGTTAAATGTGCAGGAAAACATGCAGGAAACGAGTGCACAGTTCCCCGAAATACAGCACCGAAATGTATCAATTGTAAAGGCCAGCATCCAGCAAACTACAGAGGGTGTGAAGTTGCAGTAGAACTACAAAAAATGAAAGATAAATCACGCAAACCGGATACAATAAGAAATATACAACCTATAAAAAAAAACCACGGAACCAAAACCGCCAATTCCTAACATGCAAAGAGAGCGAGTAATCGAAAACGTTACTTATGCACAGATAGTCCAGCAGACAGAGCAGAAACAGTCTAAAGTGGAGCTCGTTCCACAGGATATACTGAAAAACATAGAGAACATCAACGAAAGACTTACTACGCAGGACCGAAGTCTGCAAAAAACACTAGAACAAATGAAATCACAAACTAATTTCAATAAAAGAGTAGACGGAACCCTTGATCGAGTGATTGACAATATAAATTATATAAAATCAAATTATAAACAAAAGAAATGAATAAAACATTACGCATTGTAACCTGGAATGCAAATGGGCTATTACACCAGATACAGGAACTAGATATATTCTTAAACATGCATAATATAGATAGATGTCTTATATCAGAAACCCACTTCACCAAAACTTCGTTCTGTAAAATAAAAGGATATAACTGCTACCATGCATTACATCCAGAGAACAAAGCTGGAGGTGGATCAGCTATCCTCATAAAAGATCATATAAAACATAACGAAGAACTTAAAGTCGAAAAGTTCTCCATGTAAGTCACAACAATCAAAATACAATTAAACAATACAAAAACCTGCAGAATCTCAGCAATATATTGCCCTCCAAGATACAATCTCAAACAAATTGAGTATACTGATCTATTTAAAACACTAGGAAGTGTCTTTTTAATTGGAGGTGATTACAACGCAAAAAATACCTATTGGGGATCACGGCTAACGACTGTTAAAGGAAAAGAACTGTTTGCAGCAGGCAAACAGCTAAAATGCGAGTTTCACTCAGGCAGTGCACCAACTTATTGGCCTACGGATATCAGCAAGACTCCAGATCTTATAGACTTCTTTATTACAAGAGGGATTTCAGATAATTATATCCATATCGTCGCTGTAGTTCTATCTTGGCGTAAGCACCAACATTATAGTTTTGAGAAAATCAATATTAAAGTTTAATTGGTTATATCAGTTGATTATTTCTCCTTAATTCCAAAAATGTTTTATAAACTAAAATTATTATATCATTTTCCACTTATACAACTTAAAATTTTTCCAATAAGTCGCACAGTTTTCCTGAAAAATAGGAAAAATATTTCAAGTTTAGAGTTATTTTAGTGTAAGTCACACACTTATTTTTTTCTGGTGGATATAGAACAAAATTATAGAGTTACACCAATATTGAAAATTCAAATTTAATCGAAATATACGAAGACAAATCTGGAGATACACTTTTATTTTATAGGAAAATTAAAACGGACTGAGGGTTCAGATTTGTAAAGGCCAGTTTTGGCCGTTAGTAGAGTAATTTCGCATAAGATCTTTAAAGATAACTTATAAGTAGACTTCAGTGCATTGTCCTAAGAAACGTTTTTAAAATAAAACCAAATGTATAATTTATTAAACTTATGTGAAATAAACTTATTATATTTGTTAACTTTTCCCAAATATTTTGGGTTTCAAATCATAAATCAATATTTAATTAATTAAAAAAACAGAATTATATGACATTTCATTTCAATTATTCTCATATAATATGGATTCAATTTTAAGTTAAATAGGTATTCCACCATTAATTATGTTAATGTTTTTACTTATTTTAAATAAATCGAATTAAACTGTTTGTTGGTTTTCCACCAAGTAACACAGCATTGAAATAATATCTTTCGTTTTTTCAAGATGCATTTTATAATTATAAAAATACATGCGCCAACGTTGGGTAGTTTGAAAATTGTATGCTTGGATACATTTAACGAGTGTCTGACAATTAAATTATACAGGTGGTTAATATCTCCTCGCCAAGTTCCTTTCGGTATTTTAATTGGATCAAATTTGATTGTTGATAAATAAAATTTGCAGATGACGCAAACGGCGAAAAAATCAATCCATTCAACACAGCATTATAATTTGTAAAATCATGACGTCTTATTTGTAAAACTTTGAGTTTTACAAAGGGGACGTCATGATTTTACAAATAATAATGCTGCGTTGTATATGTATATAATTCATATTAGCCAACTTCCTTATCAAGTCTATACTGTGCTATATATTTCGGAATGTCGCATGTATTTTTCGATGGTGCTGGGAATGGCATCAATTTCCTACACTTTAGAGGGTCCAAGTACCCAGAATTTTTGTTGAATTTCAACAATGTCGGATTTATGCTTCTCCATAAATTTTAAAATAGACAATCTCGTTATCCGGTTGCGATTTTGTGGAATGGAAGAATCGGACCATAGTATTTAATTGTGGATTATCCGTAATAAACCGTAGGATTATCAGTAATAAATTGTTCCAATGTTTTAATTAATGATAATGGCAAGTCCTTGCCTGTTCTTCCACTTATGGCTTCATACCATATCAGGTATACGTCATTTTATTTAATAAACTAATTGAGAAAACAATTTTAGAATGGCTGTTACACCCTACGAGAAAATAATTACCGGACATAGAACAAAATACGAGAACTCGATAATATATGGAAGATACATATAAAAATGTTCTATTGCATACAAAAGATAGAATATTTTTGAGATAGAACATTATTGAACGTTGAAAAAATAAACTTTTTGAACTTAAACCAAATTGAACACTCTATAAATGAAAAACTATAGCACTTAGAACAATTTTGCTGATAGATTTGAAAAGAGCAGAAAAAGTTACATATAATTGCGTTTAAAACAGAAATTGTGGCATATTGGCACTTACACCAAGATAGAACTACAGCGACGATATAGAGAACAGTGAAAGTTTTTCATCAGATCATTCACCAGTTATTATGATACTTAGCCAAACAATCATTATGAAAGAGAGTAATGCGAAATTAACAAACTACAAAACTAATTGGGACTTCTTCCAAACACAGCTAACAAAAAGAATAAGTCAGCAGAACCCAATACAGGGACAAGTACTAATAGAAGACGAACTAGATAAGCTCATCCATGATATCCAAAGTGCTGCGTGGGAAAGTACTCCAAATTATAGTCAAGAAATGATACGCAAAGTTAACTATCCAGAAGAAGTAAGAGAACTTCTTAAAAATAAAAGAAAAGCACGAAAGAATTGGCAAAAATATCGAAATCCGGAAAATAAGAAGGTATTTAACAATTTGTGTAACAAATTAAAATACCTATTAAAAGACATTAAAAATCAATCAGTTAATAAATATCTAACCACTCTAACTGGGCAAAAAGATACTGATTATTCATTATGGAAAGCAACTAAAAACCTTAAAAGGCCCAAACTCCAGGTTCTTCCAATTAAAAATAAAGAAAATTGGGCTCGAAATGCTAAACAAAAAGCAGATTTGTTTGCCAATCACCTTGAAGAAACATTCCAGCCTTACCCCAAACAAACAGAAGAGGAAAATATTACTTCAATATGAAATAAAAATTACACCTGTAACATTGAAAGAAATTAATTGGGAAATCAAGAATAATCTGAATGCGCATAAGGCTCCAGGGTATGATCTTATAACGGGTCAGATAGTAAAAGCGTTACCAGAGAAAGCATTGAGGAAACTAGTGCATATAATTAATGCAGCATTTCGACTAAGATATGTACCAAGACAATGGAAAGTTGCATGAGTAATTATGATACTTAAGCCGAACAAACCTCCGAATGATAAAGCTTCATATAGGCCAATTTCTTTGCTACCAACATTATCGAAACTGTTTGAAAAGGTTCTTCTTAAAAGATTAAAACCAATTATCGAAGAAAGGAATCTCATCCCCACACATCAGTTTGGATTTAGGGAAAAACATTCTACGATAGAACAAGTACATCGAATTACTGATGTAATCGAGAAATCACTTGAAAACAAACAAATATGCTCAACCGTATTCCTTGATGTAGCGCAAGCTTTCGACAAAGTATGGCACCAGGGGCTAGAATTCAAACTTCATCGAGATCTTCCGGAGCAATTTTTTCAAATTTTAAAATCATACATATCAGAGAGGCACTTCCGAGTAAGATATGAGAATGAATACTCTCAATTAAAAAAAATAACAGCAGGAGTACCACAAGGGAGTGTTCTTGGACCAATTCTTTATCTCCTATATACAAGAGATATACCAATTACTGAAGCAACATTGGTCACTTTCTCCGATGACACGGCAATACTTGCAACAGCAAATTACATCAATGACTCCACTAGTAAATTACAGAGGGCTACTAATCTGATATGTAATTGGACAAAGAAATGGCGAATTAAATTAAATGAAGCAAAATCAATCCAAGTGAATTTTACAAATCTAAAAGTTAAATCATATACCAATTATTTTTAGTCAAAAAATTAAAAATCAGTTTAAAAAAAACGGAATATATATTTCCATAGTAATAGCACAAAAAATTACTAACAGAAAGCCAGAGTATACGGAGCGTCGATGCATACTAACTAAAATTTAATAATTTTAAAGGGGAAATAAATGTATATCAAACGGTTCCACTATACAAAATCTGATTAACTATATTATTTCTTTTCGTTGTTCAATATTTCAAAAACGATCGCACAACGATAAATGTTTACTATGAATTCTGCATAATTGCTCAGCGAAATGACATCAGTTTTTGTTTACACAAGAATATGTTGTTGATGTTACTTGCGCATGTATGCGTTAATTTATTTTCGGTTTTTTCTTGTTTCGGTTTTTATGTTAAAATTATTATTTGTTGCTGTCATTCTATATTGAGCTTTTGTAAAACATAAAACATTTATCGCTTGGATTCCATAAGCATGGATTATTCCTGAACTCACGAATTAAAATTAATGTTTGCTACCGAGTCCAATTTTCCATAGTATTTTCAATTTCTGAGATGGTTTTTTATATTTTTAATTCTCAATAATTAATTTTTAATTACACAGAAGTACACTTTTAGAAACACTTTTCAAAAAATTTTGAATAACAACAATATTTAAAAATATATTCTTTGTGTAATAAAAAGTAATAAGTATATTGAGGATAAGGACCATAAAATGTGAATATTAGAATGTCCTCTTAGAATATTGTACCCTCCCAAAAAATTTCGTTAGGCTGAAGTTTTAGTTCCAAGTTCTATAATTAGAAAAATCCAATTTTATTTAAATGAGGTACATTTTATTATCCTTTGTGTAAATATGTCGTTTTAAATTTAAATTGTTCGTTTTTAATAAATAACTAGTTTTAGAAAAACCAAAATTGAATTTAATTCAGTCTGTTAATTATTTGATTTAATCATATTTAATTGAATTATTAATAATTATTTAATTTATTTATTATTTAATTAAATCATATATACTGGCAACAAAACATATTTAACATTAAGAATTATATATTTTAAAGTAAATTAAATTATTCTATACGCGGACCATTCAAAAAATTCCATAATATACAACTCGATTATCGAATTTAAAGAAGAACGGAAAATCTAAAATTATCAATTCATAAAAGACATATTTCTTTTAGCGGTGTTTGCTCGTCAAAATACAAATTGAAAATAAGAGCAATAAAAAAATTATTTAACTTTTTTTTATGGTTTTATGTTTGAGTTAGTAAATTTTAACTCGTTCCATCCATGCATATGGAATCCAAGTGATAAATGTTTGATGTAATCAGTTTCACACAAAATCTCAATATAGAATCACAGCAACAAATAATAATTTTAACATAAAAACCGAACACAATATAAATATAAATTAACGCATACTTGCGTAAGTAACATCAACAACATATTCTCGTGTAAACGAAAACTGATGTCATTCCGCTGTGCAATTATGTATAGTGTAAACACAGTGAAATTTTGTGTTGAAAAAGAACATCAACAACATTTTCCCCTCCATCACAAGAAATATAATATTGTCACGAATCACAGATGTCACCTGTGATAATTAAAAAGAAAATTATAACAGTAGGGATTACCCTGTAACCAAACGTTTACACATACGAACAAAGTAAAAAGAAATAATGAAATAGGCGGAGCGAACCAAATACGACAAGGAGAACATTCGCGAAGTGTAGAGAAGCAAAATAATGGAATGTTCTACAAGCCTTTGCGTGGTATAAATACGTGTAGACATTTGAGTTACAGGACAGTTCAATTTTGAATTTCGAAGTGTTAATATCGGGAAGTGATAAAAAGTGAAGTGTTAAAATAATAGTAGTGATAAATAATGTGTAAAATAAGAGTGAAAATAAATATTAGTGAATTATTTGTGAAATAGTTGTGTAATATTTGTGGGAAATAAATTTAATTGAAATTTAATCTTTGCGAGTTTAATATTCACAATCCAGTGATCGAACCGGAAAAATTATTAGAATAACCACTCGGCGAAATCGTAACAATTGGTGACAGCGGTGGGATTGTGAATATCCAAGATGAAATTAGTGGACTTAAAAGTGGCAGATTTAAAGAAGGAGTTGGGTCTACGGAATCTACCAACTGCGGGCAACCGAAATGAGTTGCAGTTGAGACTCCGTACAGCTTTGTTGGATGAAAATGTTGACCCAGATCAACATGAGTTTAATTTTGGGCACCGGATTCAACCGAGGTGCAAGCGGTTGAAGTGACAACGGAGTCAACGACCAGAGCGGAAGATCAGAATGTCTTCGTTAAAGAAACTACTCCAACAACATCTGGAGGTTTTGACATGGGACAATTGTTGGCAGCTATGCAACAAATGAAACTTCAAACGCAACAAATGATAGCCAAGCAGGAGCAGATGATCGGTGGGCTAAAAACCGATATGATTACCGGCCAAGATCAATTAAAGAGCGACCTGAAGGAACAGATGCGTGCCGATCAAGAAAGCATGAGAACAGGACAAAAGAGCATCATCGAACGGTTGGAGCAGCAAGAAAAATATGTCAACGAGAAGTTTCGAGAGCTTTCCGTTACATTTAACACAAAAGTTGACACCATCAAAATCGAAATGGATCAGCAATTTGAGGTGGCCGACCAACGATTCATGAAGATTGAAAAGGAGCTAATGGATCTCAAAACCAACGGCAGTGCTCAAGTTACTCGACCAACCAGCTCTATAAAATTGAAGCCACCAACGTTCGACGGAACTACACCATTCAACATCTTCAAACTCCAGTTTGAAATGGCGGCCACAAGGAATGGTTGGTGCGAGCAGGATCGTGTAGCAGCATTAATTGTGGCCCTAAAAGGCAGTGCTGCGGAACTATTGCAAATTGTGCCGGAATACGAACGGAAAGACCACGGGAAAATCATGTTGGCGTTGGAGCGTAAATACGGAGGAGACCATCGACGGGAGCTACATCGTATGGAGTTGAAGGGACGATGTCAGCGGGTTGGAGAGACGCTCCAGGAGTATGCGGCTGATATAGAGCGGTTATTACACCTCGCCCACTACAACATGGCGGGTGAATACACGGAGCGGACCAAGATCGACGCTTTCACCGATCGTATACGGGATCCGGATACGAGACGTGCAGTTGTGTTGTCTCCAAAAGCAACGTTTGCGGAAACCATCGCGTATGCACTTACCAACGAGACTGCAAACAACATCATCAAACCAGCAGTCAAGGTACGTCGTGTGGAAGTGGAACCAGCAATCAGTCACAAACAGGGCAATAACATCAAACCAGCAGATAACTGGCGGACAACGAGATTCCGGGATGGAACTAGTAAAATCAGATGTTGGGTTTGTGACAAAATAGGACACATCTCAAGGGAATGCTGGGAGATAAGGCGCAAACGGGCGAGAACACCATCGCCGATGTACCGAAGGCCACCGGAGGAACGAAGAATACCAGCCGAGGAGGAACGCCAAACAACAACGAAGGCGTTAAACGAGTAAGAGTCAGCTTTGAGGAGCAAAAGCTGACTCCCACAACCAAATGCTCCATAACCTTCACCCCATTTCCAGATTGGCAAAAGGTGGTGAGAGCTTGATGGTGAGAGGCGAAGTAGAAGGACGATCCAGTTTGATAACATTGGACACTGGAGCCACGAGAACGATTGTGCGGCCGGATTTTATCACGGATGGAGTTGAGCCTATGGAAGGGTTCAAGTTACAAACGGTGACAGGCGACAGTGCAGCTATCAAAGGAAAGAAGGAGGTGACCATACGAATCGGGAACAATGGTTTTCGACATGAAGTTCTGGTTGCGGATATTATGGATGAGGTCATCCTGGGAATGGACTTCATGAAACGAAATGGATTCGTATTGGATTTTGGATGGGGAACATTGAGCTACGGTAATGTCGAACTGCCTTTGCAACTGAACAACGGGAAAGAGCCAGTCGTAAGGAGAATAAAATTGGATCATCGGACGAAGCTACCACCACACTCGGAAACGGTTGTTTGGGGGAAATCGGATGGAGGTCCTGGAACACAAGGGTTGTGGGTTGTGGAAGCCAACAGTGACGAGCTACAAACCAAAGAAATTATCATCGGAAAAGCTTTGGTTAAACCGGATTGTGACTTTAGAGTTCCGATAAGGGCTCTTAATTTATCGGATGTGACAAAAACAATCAAAAAGGGAACTATCATCGGCCGAGGTGAGGAAGTATCCACGATTATAAAATGCGAGGAGACGAATCCGTGTGTAAAAGCCAAGGATCAAAGGCAACGAAAAATACCACGGAAGAACAAGCGGAGGTCACCTAGGAATCAACAAAACGTTAGCTTAGGTACGTGAAAGATTCTACTGGGCAGGATGTAGACAGGCAGTGGCTGAATGGTGTCAAAAGTGTGACCAATGTATGGCCGTGAAAGGACCGGCAAAGAAGAGCCGTGGAGCGATGCAACAATATAATGTGGGAGCACCATTTGAGAGGATTGCCATAGATGTTGCAGGACCATTTCCAACCAGCGATAGTGGCAACAAATATGTTTTGGTAGTAATGGACTACTTCAGTAAGTGGCCAGAGGTATACCCGATTCCAAATCAGGAAAAAACCACAATCGCCAATGCAGTGGTATACAATTGGATAAGCCGTTATGGGGTACCAATGGAACTGCAATCCGACCAAGGGCGGAATTTTGAATCGGTTGTCTTCCAGGAGATGTGCCAGTTACTGGGAATTAATAAAACGCGAACAACACCTTTCCACCCACAATCTGATGGCATGGTGGAGCGTTTCAATGCCACATTGGAGGAGTTTATAGCCAAAACAGTGGATAAAAACCAGCGGAATTGGGATCAAGGTATTCCATTGTTCTTAATGGCTTATCGATCGGCGGAGCATAACACAACAGGAGTAACACCAGCGACAATACTTTTTGGCAACAATTTAAGACTACCAGGCGATCTAAAATTCGGAGCGGTTCCATCATCAGCCAAATGTGGACAAGCATATGTGGACAACTTGAAAGAGGAGATCAACAACATACACGGATTTGTCAGAGAGAAAATCAAATTGTCAAGTGATAAAACAAAGGCTCGGTATGATGTACGAGCGAACAATAAAGGATTTGACGAGGGACAATTGGTATGGCTTCACAATCCACAACGTAAGAAAGGGTTATCGCAGAAATTACAACCTGGATGGGAGGGACCGTACAAGGTCATAACAAAAATAAATGATGTGATCTATAGGATCCAAAGAGGAGTACGAGGAAAACCCAAGGTTTTACACCTGGAACGACTGGCGTTCTATAGAGGTAGACGTCTGGATCCTGTTCGGGACGAACAGGTTTGGGCGGAGGGTAGTGTCACGAATCACAGATGTCACCTGTGATAATTTAAAAGAAAATTATAACAGTAGGGATTACCCTGTAACCAAACGTTTACACATACGAACAAAGAAAAAAGAAATAATGAAATAGGCGGAGCGAACAAAATACGACGCAACGAAATTTCGAGAAGTGTAGAGAAGCAAAATAATGGAATGTTCTACAAGCCTTTGCGTCGTATAAATACGTGTAGACATTTGAGTTACAGGACAGTTCAATTTTGAATTTCGAAGTGTTAATATCGGGAAGTGATAAAAAGTGAAGTGTTAAAATAAAAGTAGTGATAAATATTGTGTAAAATAAGAGTGAAATTAAATATTAGTGAATTATTTGTGAAATATTTGTGTAATATTTGTGGGAAATAAATTTAATTGAAATTTAATCTTTGCGAGTTTAATATTCACAATCCAGTGATCGAACCGGAAAAATTATTAGAATAACCACTCGGCGAAATCGTAACAATATAATACTATATATAATGAACATAAGCAAAATTGTTGTTGTTTTTCCATACAAAATCTTTTGTTTCAAGCGTTATCAGTATGAGTGAGAGGTGTATATAACAATCCAGTATGGCGGATCCTTCTTTCGATCGAAACACCAAAACAATGTTCTGTCAATTTGGTCATTGCTACAGACAAGTCAGTGTTTAAGTGATTATAAAATTTTTAAAAACGAATAAATAAAAAAGTGTTAATTTAAATTTAATTAGAAAATATATAAACTTCATAAAGTATCAGTTTGAATAGTAATATTATAATTAATAATTAGGTTAGTTTAGGTTAGGTTAAGTTGAGTGGCTGCTACAGCACACTTAGACCGGCAACGGTCCGTTGTGATACCACAGGATCTTACTCCCCTTTTATCCCTATGAGAACCAGTTAAAGCTGCTTACGTAGCGTAATAAGTCTCGCACATTACAGTTTTCGAGATCGGAAAGGCAGTCCATTAAAAACTTACCCAAATATTCATGTGTTTTGTGTGCCAAAGCCGGGCATGAGCATAGGAGGTGGACTAACGTCTCTTCCTCTTCCTCGTCCCTACAGCTTCTGCAAAAGTCATTTACTTCCAGACCCAGCCTTCTCGCATGTTCTCCGAGAAGGCAGTGTCCTGTGAGTATCCCCACGATCGTTTTAAGTTCACGTCTTCGTAGGGAGATAAGTGCCTTTGAGCGTTTCAAGTTAAGCTTTGGCCAGACTTGTCTTGCCACTCTACATGAGAGGGTGTTCGTCCACCTATTGTTCGCTGAGGCTTCCGCCTCTTTTTTAAGCACAGTCCTGAGTGCGTTAATGGGTCTCCCCAACTTCGCCCTTTCCGGTAGCAGTTGGAGAGTTGTACCGTGCCTCGCTAGTTCGTCCACCCTGCAGTTTCCCATAACGTCCGAGTGGCCGGGGACCCAAACTACCTGGATGTTGAAATGCTCACTCATCTCATTTAGAGACGAGCGGCAACCCAACGCCACTCTAGACGTTAGAGAAACAGAAACCAGCGACTTGATTGCCGCCTGACTGTCCACATAAACTGCGATATCAGTCGAAGATACCACATTATGAGATACTGCTATATCTACCTCTAGTTTATCACAGAAGACTCCAGCTCCTACTTTACCGTCTAGCTTGGAGCCATCCGTAAAGAATTGCAATGCTCCCGTTTCAGCTGCAAACCCGCTCCTCCAGGATTCCCTTGAGGGGCAGGTGGTTCCGAACCTTTTCTTGAAGCACAGAGTCGGTGTAACATAGCCTAGATTCGCCAGTTCTTTCCTCAGCGATCTGACTATCGTCGAGTGTCCTATTTGAAGACATTTCCACTGAGATATGGCTGATAGTCGAGTGGCCGTAATCACCGCCATCTGCTTACCATAAATGTCCACGGGGAGAAGGTGAAACAAGACCTCTAAGGCACTTGTAGGTGTTGTCCTCAGTGCCCCGCTTATAAGCATGCAGGCCGTTCTTTGCACCTTCTCAATCCTTTTCCTGTATGTTATTTTATCAAGAGCTGGCCACCACACGCTCACCCCATACATAAGTACAGGTCTTACGACGGAAGTGTATAGCCAGTGTACCAGCTCCGGTGTCAGGCCCCATCTCTTTCTGATGACGTTCCTACACGAGTACAAAGCTATATTGGCCTTGTTTACTCTTTCCAGAATGTTGGGCTTCCAGCTTAGCTTACTGTCCAAGATTACGCCTAGAAATCTTGCCTTGTCCGTAGAAGCTAGTCTGTTGCCATTTAGGAGAGGTGGATCTACTACAGGGATTTTATATTTCCTCGTAAATAGTACCAATTCAATTTTAGACGCGCTAATTGCCAGTCCACATTTGGTGGCCCACCTCGTTATAATTAGGAGGGCATTTTGGATTACCTCCGCCACTGTGCTTATGTATTTCCCAGAGACAGCTATCGCTACATCATCTGCATAAGCAATCACGCCGATCCCTTCTCTCTCCAGCTTTAATAGCAGCTCATTGATTGCTATGTTCCAGAGGAGGGGAGACAGAACACCTCCCTGTGGGTTTTCCCTAGTCACCCGTCTCCTGATGGTGGATTACCCCAGCTCTGAGTTAATCATCCTGCACCCAAGCATATGATTGATTAACCCACTTATAGGGTAATCCACACCTAGTAGCGACAATCCCTCCAGAATTGCCTCCTTCCTTACATTGTTAAAGGCGCCTTCAATGTCAAGAAACGGCACCATACAAAACTCTTGCGAGAATAATGATTTCTCAATTGTACATACCAGGGCATGCAGAGCTGTGTCCACAGACCTTCCTTTACAGTAAGCGTGTTGAGTCTGAGCCCAGTCACTAGGCCTTATTTTTGAGCGTATGTAGATATCCATCAGTCTTTCCAAGGTTTTCAATAGAAAGGATGATCGAGTTATGGGTCTTAAGTTTTTTGGGTAGCCCTGCGAGCATTTACCTGCTTTCGGAATAAAAATCACTCTGACCTCCATCCACTCCCGCGGAGTACAGACAAGTTTTAAACACCCTTTGAAGATTACCTCCAACCAGGGGAGCATAATCCTCGAGTTGTTCTGAAGCTCCGCGGGAATAATACGGTCAGGACCCGCCGATTTATAGGGTTTGAACCCTTCAATTGCCCAATGTGCAGTACGTGTGCTTCTTGATGAGTACCAGTCCCTGTCGAATCATCGAAGCTTCCTGGAAAGTGGGTTTCGATGAGAAGTTCCAAGGATTCCTTACTAGAAGCAGTCCAGGATCCATCTGGTTTAATTAAATAACTGGGACTGGTAGGATTGGTAGACAAAATCTTCATAAGACGAGAGGTCTCGGAGACTTCTTCTATTTTGTCACAGAAGAGTCTCCATGATTTCCTCTGTGCCTTCCTTAATTCTGTAACGTAATTTGTAACTGCTATTTCAATTGAAACTGCAGTGTCAAACTACGTTAACAGAATTAATCTAGCAGAGGCCTTTACGCGGTCTTAGTAGCCGACTAAAGCTCAGGGTTGGTCGTGGGGTTTGTAAAGGCTTGCATGATTCTTGAATAAACCGCAAAAATAAATTAAGATATTTGTAACGTACCGAAACTCAACCAGACAACACTTACGTAAGACTCATCATCCCGTATTTTGATCGACCTTAGACGATCATTTTGAACAAAGAATCAATATATTAAGATAAAAAAAAAAATTGAACAAAAATATTTTTGATTTCTAATTCGTTATAAATTCATAAATTCAAATGGTTTATTAAAGAAATTAAATTAAAATTTGAAATTACCAAAATTGAGATAAAAGTAATACTTTGAATGATATATGATAAACCAAAAAAAAAACAAATAAAAACTTAATCGAACTTAATAATACAAAAAACATTGTTTAGGAATCCGGAGTTTTCTGTTTTTTTACTTAGCAAATATTCTTATTTAAATTATTAAAACTAGGTCTTAAAATATAAATATAATAATTAATGAAAAAAATAATAATAATACTTAATATTTTTATTTTGTTGAGTTATCAATGAATGGAATGGTGTGCTACGTTGATTGTAGTTCATCTGTAGATCTGCATTTATATCGTATGGATTGAAAATCGTATTTACCTCTCGTATGGATTGAAATTCGATTTTTTTTTTAATTTGTATTAAATGTTGTTGTTGTTTATGATTATTAATTTTATTGTTGTTGTTATATAAATATATTGTATTATTTTCTTTGGTTTATTATTATTATTAGCATTATATTATAATTTTGGATTAAACATGTGCTTTCACACATACTTATATATAGTTTTTTTTTGTTTTTTTTTTACAATTTAACAATTTCCATCTTCACTTATAAGAAATTTTATTTTTTATATATATTTATTAAAAATTTTTATTATTTCATTGTTTTTACAATTATTAATATTAATATTAATAAATTAAAACTATATCACTGATTATTATATGACATGATGAATAATATTCTAGTTGCTGCCTAAAAGATGTTCCATCCAACAAAATCCAAAAATCAAAGAGACCGCAACATTCACGTGCACCCCTATTTATTGCATTTTTTCCAATAAAAATTTTTTTTTTTTTTTTTTTATAATGTCCCAATATTTAATTAACCGGGAAATTTTGAATTTTTAATAATATTTTGAATTCAGGGCAGGAAACACCAACGACCGCGGGTGGTGTTACAAACGTGGAGACGACCCACACCCGAGAACAAGTCTCATAAAGCCGGGCCTACCAATAAGCAGTCAATTAAACATTTTAAATTTCATGATCGGATATCTTTAACATGGAATGTTCCCAAATATTTTCCTGTTTGGGTTTTGATTCGGTATGCCACATTCCCAACTTTCGAATCTATGATGGCTGGAATAAATTTAGCCGTAAGCTTAGCTGAAAATTTGTTGGCAGCATCGCTTAGAGGAAAGGATCGAACAAACACAGACTGACCAACAAAAAAATTTCGATTTCGGCTACGAAGGTTGTAGCGCTGCGCAGATTTATTATGGGCTACCTTCAAATAGTGTATAATTTTATCTCGTAAGATATTTAACCGATCTGGTTTAGAAACTACATATGACTCATTAGAATCGTTATCAAATAATAACCTTCGCAACTTATACTCTGAGCCATGAAGAGACATATGTTGTCCGAAAACTACATAATGGGGAGAACTTTTGGTCGAATCATGAATGACATTTCGAAGAGCGGCTACTATTTCTAATAAATGAACGTCCCATTCATTATGTTTATGATCATCCAAGTACGAACGAAGCGCGGATAGCAATGTACGGTTTACGCGCTCCGAAGCGTTGCTCTGTGGAGAGTATATCGGAGTTCGAACATGGGAGATCCCGTATTTAAACAATAATTCCTGGAACAATTTGGACGTGAATTGCTTGCCGTTGTTCGAAATGACTACCTCGGGAACTGAAAATTATAAAAAGATCTCATTTTCGAGAAAACGACATAATAGAGTAGCTGAAGCTTCTCGTAAAGCTTTCACCAAAACAAATTTAGAAAAATGATCTAACACAATGACAATGAACCGATTACCCATTTTTGATCGCGGATACGGACCTAAAAAATCAACGTAGAGTCGTTGAAATGGTCGCGTTGATTCAACTGAAGATCCCATGGTAGGTCTAGTGGAGAAGTTGACAGCTTTATTCATTTTGCACTTTGTACAATTTGAAATATATTGTTTGACATCTTGAGCTAGTCTTTGCCAGTAAAACTGTCGTTGCAAACGTTCTATTGTTTTCCTGCTACCTAAATGGGCAGAAGTTGGAGGTACGTGAGCTTGCTCAATCAATCCTTGCGTTACCGAAATTGGTATCACCAATTTCCACTCCGGAATGTCTGTATCCACGTAACGATTACCATATGATGGTGCTATTAAAAGTTTGTTTCCTTCTATTTTCACATTACTATCGCAGACTTGTAAAAGTTTAACCTTAGCAATCTGATTTACATATTCCGTATCATGAAAAGCGGATGAATTAAGGTCAATGTGCAAAATAGGGACATCGTTTGAATTCTGTTGGCTTGAATCACTAGTTAAGGAAGACAGTTTCAAACAATCAATATTGTTACAGTCAGATCCATCATCCTTGGCAGATGAATCTTCAATAAAAGCGCGAGACAACGCATCAGGAACTATGTTGGACGCCCGGACAGATCCTTTTGTGACATCAACCAACGTAAGCTAGCGTGGTCTGTGTATATCACAAACGGATACCCTTCTATATACGGCCGGAACTTTTGCACACTGAGTACCGCGGCGTAGCATTCCAGTTCTGTCACCGAATAGTTTTTTTGAGCCCGATTGAGTTTGTGTGAGATATACTCAATTGGATGTTCCTCACCATCGGAATCCGTCTGGAACAGAACACTACCTACACCGACGGTACTGGCATCGCACTGTATATAGAAGGGCTTACTATAATCCGGGTTAGCTAGCACGGGAGCAGATGATAAAGCTAATTTGAGGGAATCGAAAGATTTTTCAGCCGCCACTGTCCATTTCAAAGTGGATTTCCCAGTAAGATCAGTAAGCGGAGCAGCCAACGAAGCAAAGTTTTGAATAAACCTTCGGTACCATCCGCACATTCCCAGAAAACGTCTGATCTGTTTCGTAGTTTTCGGCCTCGGAAAATTCATGATGGTCTTACATTTATCTGGGTTTGTGCGGAGGCACCCGTCGCCTACTATGTAACCTAAATAGTTGACCTCCTTTAACGCAAACTGACTCTTATCAATATTAATTGTAACTCGTGCTTTGGCCAATAACTGTGCAACTTCCTCAAGAAGAGCAAAATGTTCCTCCAGTGTAGCAGAAGTGACTAACAAATCGTCGAGGTACACGAATACTTTATCGTGGAGCTGATATGGAATTACTCGATGCATGAGGCGACAGAGTGTTTGTGGGGCATTAAACAACCCGAAAGGCATAACCTTGAATTGATACAAGGGCCGTCCAGGAACAGTAAACGCTGTTTTATCGCGGGATTGTGGATCAAGCTGGATCTGCCAAAAGGCATCTTTTAAATCAATAGCAGATATGTATCGCGTTTGATCCAACCGACCCAACAAACCATTGATAAGAGGCAGCGGGTACGCGTCCTTGACGGTCACCTTGTTCAACTCTCGGGCATCCAGACAGAGTCGTGCTTTACCATTTGCCTTATGTACCAGGGTGATTGGCGAACACCAAGAACTTTCACTCTCTTCAATAACATCTAACGCCAGCATGCGGTCCAATTCATCATACATCAACTTCTGCTTCACTGGGGACACTGCATAAAATCGCTGTTTTTTCGGTTTCGCGTTACCCACATCAATCACGTGCGTTAAAAGCGTGGTTCTTCCAAGACCAAGTTTAGTGCTTGACGGAAATAATTCAATTATTCGGTTCAGTCTTGCTCTATCCAAAGGAGATAGTTCATGATATTTTGGAGAGTCTGACTGGTTGATTAAATCAGTATTAGTACTGAGACAAGAAATCTTTGGTGTGATACCGAACCGGTTCCAGAAATCTATTCCCAAATATAATGGTTGCTCAAGAGATGGGACGATATAGAGTTGTAGCGTATGTACTTGCTTATTAAATTTAAGCAAAGCATGAATGTATCCAAATACTCGTTGAGGTTCGCCACTAGCCGTATGAATATTGGTTGGAAAATTGTGAAATTTGACTGAAGAATCTGTTAAAAATTTTTCGGAACCTCGTCCTAAAACACTGACACTTGCTCCACTATCCAGAAGACCCGTATAAGGTTCATCATTTATAGTCACGACAGCATAGGGCCTTTTATCGCTGTTTTCTGTCGTAAGGATTGAAGCGAGGACACCGGCTTTTCTAATACGGTGGCCTTCCCAGTAATTTTTCGTTCTATCGTATCTTACATTGTAGGAGAAGCTGTTAGGATTTGATAAGCTCTTAGATACATTCATAGTGGAAAATGTAGTTGCTTCACTAGAAGAATAACCAAAATTATTGGAATGAGTTTGGTTTGTATTACTTAAATAATCGGTGGAAAATTCATCTAAATTATCTGGATTTGATATAAAATTTATTTGAGTTGAAAGATAGGGATTTGATGAATCGAACAGTGACTCTCTGTGATCTGAGGATACATCAGAAACTGTTGATTTAGTTACTGATGGATAATTGTATGAGGATAAATAATTTGAATTTAGGTTTTTGGAGATTTCATTCGACCGATCTCCGAATCCGTGTTCGTTGCTACATCTTCCTGGATATTCCTGAGTAAAACTGTTTTCGGCGGCCCCTGATTCCCAGACCTCGAAGGACCCCTCACTGAGTTTCCCGCACATCGTAAACATCTTGTGGTAATAGTGCCTTTTAGACCACATCGGTAACAAAAAATACCAGTAGGTGGATCTGGACAATCAATAAAAGTGTGTCCGATGTTGCAGCAATTATAACAAATTGGATTGTTACCCAAACTGAGTGCATGTGAATGTGTGTTTCGTCCCGATGTACTATAATTCGCTTGGTGGTTCTTTCGATCAATTTGAGAATTTTGTAATGCCGATACGGACTCCTGTATAGGCTGACTAAACTGACTTTCAGGCGTGCAGTAGGTATTATTTTCACCTGTTCGTAATTCGTTAATTCCCCGACGATTAGAGAATGAACTATCCGGTGGAATACGGAAACGCTTAAAAGTATCCTCCCATGCGGTACAACTTTTAATTAAGTCATTAATGGAAGTAAATCGACGATCAGTTAAGTGGTATTGAAGTGGAGGTTTCATATTTGATATCAACAACTGAATTAACTCTTCATCGCAATATGGAGAACGACATTGTAATGTCAAAGACCAAATATGATGGTAAAAATCGATAAATGATTCATTCGTCTGTTGCTTCCTAGATTCGATTGTTCTACGAATTTCAAAATCGGTTCGTCTATCTTTGAATCTATCAATGAAATCAAACTTTAATTTAGTCCATGATGTCTTAGGATTATGTCGGCGATACGTCCAGTACCATTGAAGTGCAACATCCTTAAGGACAGTGCTCATCTCCATCATCAATGATTCCTCAGATAAATTAATAGTTGCAGCGACTGTTTCTAATTGGAAGAAAAACATATCCACTGCTATTCCAGAAGGAGATCCATTGTAAGATATACCGCTTCGTGACAAATGTCGTTGATTAGAAGAATTAGCAGAGAAACCAGAGCTTTCACTCTGACGAGGATGTTGGTGGTTTGACAAATTCTGAGATGGTAATGGGTTATGCCTGGGCACAACAGACGGTGCATGTTCAGTGCTATGTGTTGTTATTGGACCATGAGTTAAAATTTGTGTCTGAGAATCTTCTCGTTTCTGGCTCAAAATCTGTACCTGTTCAGACAACTGATTTAATTGGGTCATCATTGCTATTAACAAGGCATTTTGTTCCAAAGGTAAATTCTCAGTAGAAGAAGGTATTGGATTTTCTGGTTTGACCAGATCATCTTCGCTGGTGTGACAAATTGGAAAAGATGGCTTAGACGGGATAGGGTTAGTGTCAGTCTCTGAAATAGTGGATGGTGCCGTGAGTTCTTCTTCTATTTCCTCAGCGGTTCTGATGGAATTATCCAAATCATCTGCATGTTCCAAGTAACCTTCAAGTGACTCAAGTAATTTTATACAAGTTAGTAATAACTGAGCAGCTGCACTTTGGTAAGTAGGAGAAGAAGACACACGCTCTAAACGGTTTCTAATATGTACTAAACGGGACCATATCTGTTCAGCGATATTTGTTTGTTCCAATTGTTCAATTGATTTGAGTTTGATAATATCATCTCGCAACCGTATAAGTTTGTTGCGACAACATTCTATTTCAGCATTAGGGTTTTTCGAAGCACGACCATGCATTCGACTGGGAGCATTCACTCTACCCGCCCTCTCAGCATCAACTTGTTGCTGTAAAATAACCACGGCGTCGACGGACCCCGATAAGATGGCTCGTAATTCGCATTCGATTTCGATTTCATCTGGTTTTAACGCGGTTACTTTCATTTTGTTTAAGCGAAATGTGCGAATGTTAAATAAATGAAATAAAATATAGACTTATTGATAAAAAATGCAATAAACGAGTTTTAATTTTGTGGATGTTTCGAAATGCACTAAAATTATAATTTTAGTCTTTGATTATTCAAAGTAGGATATTTATTTGATAAAGAGTTTAATGTAAATTTATATTAAAAAAATGATTAATCACGGAGATGATGAGATTAGGAGTTGTCATAGTCGATTCGTTACATATACGGAGAAGATACAAAATAAATTAAATATTAAAAGTACCATTTCATCAACAGAACAATAAAGTTGACTGGAAGAAAGTGGAAATTAAGGGTGTAGATTACCAATGAAATATATCTCGAAAATCAAACCAATAATGGGAAATCGAAATTAACATTAGATTAGTAGATCTACTTGTAGTTGCAAGAAATTTATGCTTCAAATTGATATAATCCTACTGAGGTCTACACTAAAAGTGGAAGCAGAGGATTATTTCAACTTATATTAAAAATAAAAATGAACTTTAAATTATCCAAGATCTAATCAAACAGCATAATGCTGGAAAAGAAAATTTATTTGGATATTATGCTTAAATTAAAATGAAAATTATAAAAATTGATACTAAAAGGAAAATATTCAACGTTTTACCGAAATGTTTGGGCGCCACTGTAACGTAATTTGTAACTGCTATTTCAATTGAAACTGCAGTGTCAAACTACGTTAACAGAATTAATCTAGCAGAGGCCTTTACGCGGTCTTAGTAGCCGACTAAAGCTCAGGGTTGGTCGTGGGGTTTGTAAAGGCTTGCATGATTCTTGAATAAACCGCAAAAATAAATTAAGATATTTGTAACGTACCGAAACTCAACCAGACAACACTTACGTAAGACTCATCATCCCGTATTTTGATCGACCTTAGACGATCATTTTGAACAAAGAATCAATATATTAAGATAAAAAAAAAAATTGAACAAAAATATTTTTGATTTCTAATTCGTTATAAATTCATAAATTCAAATGGTTTATTAAAGAAATTAAATTAAAATTTGAAATTACCAAAATTGAGATAAAAGTAATACTTTGAATGATATATGATAAACCAAAAAAAAAACAAATAAAAACTTAATCGAACTTAATAATACAAAAAACATTGTTTAGGAATCCGGATTTTTCTGTTTTTTTACTTAGCAAATATTCTTATTTAAATTATTAAAACTAGGTCTTAAAATATAAATATAATAATTAATGAAAAAAATAATAATAATACTTAATATTTTTATTTTGTTGAGTTATCAATGAATGGAATGGTGTGCTACGTTGATTGTAGTTCATCTGTAGATCTGCATTTATATCGTATGGATTGAAAATCGTATTTACCTCTCGTATGGATTGAAATTCGATTTTTTTTTTAATTTGTATTAAATGTTGTTGTTGTTTATGATTATTAATTTTATTGTTGTTGTTATATAAATATATTGTATTATTTTCTTTGGTTTATTATTATTATTAGCATTATATTATAATTTTGGATTAAACATGTGCTTTCACACATACTTATATATAGTTTTTTTTTGTTTTTTTTTTACAATTTAACAATTTCCATCTTCACTTATAAGAAATTTTATTTTTTATATATATTTATTAAAAATTTTTATTATTTCATTGTTTTTACAATTATTAATATTAATATTAATAAATTAAAACTATATCACTGATTATTATATGACATGATGAATAATATTCTAGTTGCTGCCTAAAAGATGTTCCATCCAACAAAATCCAAAAATCAAAGAGACCGCAACATTCACGTGCACCCCTATTTATTGCATTTTTTCCAATAAACAATTTTTTTTTTTTTTTTTTATAATGTCCCAATATTTAATTAACCGGGAAATTTTGAATTTTGAATAATATTTTGAATTCAGGGCAGGAAACACCAACGACCGCGGGTGGTGTTACAATTCTTTACTTAATTTGCTGTCTCTCCTCCAAGTGCAACTGCATCAGTTGTGGATGGGCTGCCTTCCTCTCGTGTTTCAGCCTCGTCTTTTTTGTAAACCGAAGTCGATTACTCCCTTAGTCGCGGCAAGCGGCGCCAGGAACTCCGTGTTGATTATCATAGTTGATAATCTGAAGCCCCCCTTTGCATCCTCTTGCCTCACGATCTTCCAGTTTCCTGTCGGAAGATCGGGGTTGCTGATTCTAATTATCTCAAGAATCTCTTCTGGGCTAGCCGGTTCGGTTGGCAGCCAGACGCGTGCTCTTCGCCTGCTAGGAGTCTCTTCTCTGCTTACAGCCGCCAGCTTCGCGCCTTGCCACACCTCTTCTACCTCCGCTACAGCCTTTTTATATAGCTCCACTGATCTGGCATCAGAGCACGCTATAAGTTTAACACGCCCTTGATGCCAGCCCGCATTTCTGCAGGATGGAGGGGGTCCTGGATTTTCTCTCAGGATCCTTTTCTCTCCCATCTTCATGAATCCTGTCAATGACGGCTAGCACCAACAAACGGTCCTTCACAATATCCCTGAAGGATTTTGGTCTAGCCTTGTTAGGAAGCAAAACCTTGTGAGGAGTTTCCTTCTCCGCCTGCATTTTGGGCCGTTTTGTGTCCACGAACTCCAGCTCATCCTGGGACCGCTGTCTTTTTGACACATGGTCCCTCTCTGAGTTTTCGACCGTTTTCTTGGCCCATGTCACGGATTGCTTTTGTTCAGTCGTAAGCTGCCCCTCAAGGGTTGCAGCCCACCCGTTCAAAACCCAAAACGCCGCGCGTCTATCTCTATAGTGCTGCTTCGATTGGTTGACGTTAGTCGAACCTCCTTCAGCAGCCCTTAACTTCCCCTGAGTTCCGCTCGTCCCTGGCTTAAATGCCTTGAACTTGCTTCTCCCTGGTGTCTTTGAGGGAGCCCCACCTTAACGGTTTGAGCTCTCACTTTTTGTTTCCGGCCTTTGGAGAGTGCCGGTCTCGGTTTTTTCCGGCCTTTGGAGAGAGCCGGTCTCGGTTTAGTTTTTATTGTTTTTGGATTCCATGTTGTTCCCACGAGTATCGGAGAAATATATGGTCCACCTGCGCAGAGATCCGCTTACGCAGGTAAGGCTACTTACAACTGGAGGTCGCCAGGTATCCAAAGGGCTCCGTTTGCGACTGGGCTTTGTTAAATGGGCCCCCAGCCTGGTAGTTGGTTGGCACGGGTCGCTTAACACCGTAAACCAGCCCACCAGCCGTCATTTAGCGTGACGCGCCCCACACCTAGGTCACTTTACCCACCCGTTCTAACGAACGAGGACCCGGAGGCGACTTCAATTATGAAGCAATTAATAATTAAGTGTATAGCGAAAAACTACCGAAATAAACCGGGAAAAAAATATTTGGGATTTCGTTTATCCAGTACGTTTTTGTTTGTATTTTTTGTGTTATAACTAACCTTATAATTAAAAAAAAAAAAAAAAAAAAAAAAAAAAAATGCTTTTTTAATTGATAATTTAACAAAATTTAACAAAATTTTGTGAAAAATATGGCGTAGTTTGTTTTGGTGTTTCGACAATATAAACATTTATTTTTACCAGTGCAGTAGGTTTAATATTACGAATATAGTACATAATATGCTCAAACAAAATGGCGCGCGTGTATAAGATATTTGATAGCTGTGGTATAAAATTAATTTTTGTTTATGTTTTGGTAACAATAAAATAAAGTTAAATAAAATAAAGTTGAATAACATTTAAATAAAATTAAGTTTAATAATTTTCTCATCGTTTAATTGGTTTATGTGTTCTTTTTCAGATTACGAAGGAGCGATAAAAATTGTTAATCAGTTTAGATGCCGAAGTAAACTATCAAACTAAAATGCAAAACGAGATTCATTTCTCTGCTCCATTTCCAAGGAATGTAACTTAACTCTATATTTTGTGGATTAGGCCTAATGGGGACACCACTTTAAAAAAACACACCAAGTACTCTTCCACTTGGGAGTACATTAAATATATATATATATATATATATATATATATATATATATATATATATATATATATAAATATATATATATATATATATATATAAATATATATATATATATATATATATATATATATATATATATATATATATATATATATATATATATATATATATATATATATATATATATATATATATATATATATATATATATATATATATATACATATGATATGACCAACGGTTCAAATCTAGTTAAAATCGGCAACTTCATTGCAAATCCCTCTTCTAGAATTATTAGTCCGCCTATGGCATTTTTCTACCTTTCTCTTTTCTTTTCCAAATTTGGAACGCTTGACGTTTACTATATTCATTCTATATAATAAGTATATTTCTATGCTCCCTCATAGTTTATACTAGGTAAAGACATAAGGGACGAAGTAATATTTGATGTGACTATGCATAGTGTAAACACGGTGAAAGTCAGTGATTTTGATTTGTTTCGTTTATTTAACATCTTCAGGCAATTAGAATAATTTCTATAGAAAAATCCAATATAATAGAACTAACAAAATTCGAAATTGCGCTAGAAGGTGTTGATATTTTCATGTGTTCGGTCAACGCGTTTTGTTTCCCTATATATTGTAAAATACAACCAGCTAAATTATTTAAGTGTTGGTGAGTTAGAAAATAAAAAATATAGCTTTTGTTTATTCCTTTCAAGCTATATGTATTTTATATACCACTTTTTCGTTTATCTTTTCCTGACAAAAACTTATAGAATTATAGTACATATCGTTACCCAGTTACGTAGAATGGGGAAATTCATTTTGATCTTATTCTTCAATTGCATATAATTTTAATCAGAAAATATTATTGAATATCTAAAATAAAAATTGGTGCAATTTCAAATGCAATACCCACAGTTCGTCAAATGCGTATTTTCATATTCTGAAAAATGTCGTTTTTATATTTTAGTCATTCTGCGAATTATTAAGCGATCACTGTTCTTACACAATGCATAATTGCTCAACGGAATGACATCAATTTTCGTTTACACGAGAATATGTTGTTGATGTTACTTACGCATGTATGCGTTAATTTATTTTTATTTTGTTTCGGTTTTTATGTTAAAATTATTACTTGTTGCTGTAATTCTATATTGCGATTTTGTCTGAGACTGATTACATAAAACATTTATCACTTGGATTCCATAAGCATGGATTATTCCTGAACTCACGATTTAAAATTAATGTTTGCTGTCGAGTCCAATTTTCCACAGTATTTTCAATTTCTGACATGGTTTTTTATATTTTTAACTCTCAATAATTAATTTGTAATTACACAGAAGTACACTTTTAGATTAAGATATTATTTTACGGACACACAGATATTTATTCAAAAATTTTGAATAACAACAATATTCAAAATATATTCTTTATGTAATAAAAAGTAATAAGTATATTGAGGATAAGGACCAGAAAATGTGAATATTTGAATGTCCTCTCAGAATTATTTAATTAACTAATAAATAATTTAAATAATTGTTAATTATTTAATTAAATATGATTAAATCAAATAATTAATAAACTGAATTAAATTCAATTTTGGTTTTTCTAAAAATAGTTATTTATTAAAAACGAACAATTTAAATTTAAAACGACATATTTACACAAAGGATAACAAAATGTACCTCATTTAAAATAAAATTAGATTTTTCTAATTATAGAACTTAGATACTAAAACTTCAGCCTAACGAAATTTTTTGGGGCGGTACAATATTCTAAGAGGTTATTCAAATATTCACATTTTATAGTCCTTCTCCTAATATACTTATTACTTTTTATTACACAAAGAATATATTTTTAAATATTGTTGTTATTCAAAATTTTATGAATAAATATCTGTATATCTGCAAAATATATTATAATCTAAAAGTCTACTTCTGTGTAATTTCAAACTAATAATTGAGAGTCGAAAAATCATGTCAGAAATTGAAAATACTGTGGAAAATTGAACTCGACAGCAAACATTAATTTTAAATCGTGAGCTCAGGAATAATCCATGCTTATGGAATCCAAGTGATAAATGTTTTATGTAATCAGTTTCACACAAAATCTCAATATAGAGAGCAACAAATAACAATTTTAACATAAAAACCGAAACAAAATGAAAATAAATTAACGCATACATGCGCAAGTAACATCAACAACATATTCTTGTGTAAACGAAAATTGCATAGTGATTCCCAAGTATAACATAATTCGACTTTTTCGTCAAATATCGAAGTAAAAACTTATATTTAGTTTCGGCTTTTACATAGTTTTGCTTTCGACTTAGAATAAGATTTCGTATGAAAGTGTCGCGATAAGTCGAATCTGACGAAACTCAATATAGTAAAACTGTGCTTATGTATGTGTGTTCAAATGTCAAAAATAAATTTGTCGGGAATATTTTAATGCATGTATATGTGAAACGTCAAATTCAAATTAAATAAAACTACAAATTTTAATGGTTTAGAAACAACAAAATAATTTTTATTAATTTGTAATTGTAATACAACTGTAATTTACATTAAAAATTTATTAAATAAAAAATAAAATGAATATTCATATAAACTTTAAATTTTTCGAATGTAAAACGTAATTTTAATAAATTATGTAAATAAATATGATTTAAAATTAATATACAAGATTGAATAATGTTTTAAATTATTTTTTCCGTAATAATGAATATTAGTTAGATCATATTAATTTATTTCTAAATCTGAAACAAAATGTTCACAACACAGTAATTTTTCTTAGATTCCACCAATAAGGACGATCTTTCTCCATTGTAATTATGATTACACTTATATTTATTTGAAATCACAAGACACAGAAATTGACATGCACTATTTGATAAATCGCTTAGAACGCTTGAGTGATGAATAAAAACCAACTATGTACATATGAAACTTGTGTCTCCTCCCCATTTTTTACCAAAAAATAGGATAGATTTTTAAGGTATAATAAACTCGTTTTATCACTGTTTTACCAAGAAAATTAAATACATATTTTCGAACGAATACTCACAATTAACTTACAATTTCCACCCAGAAATTTTATTAAAGTGCAGGTGTTCACATTTCTTAGAAATTCCAAATATATAAATAAACAAGAAAAATTTTAAAAATGTCAAATAATACGCAGTTTTCTAAGCACAACGCTGTATACATATACGCACCACTACTAATGTATTTATCTTTCGACTATTTTCGCATATTTCGAAGGGAAAAACGATAGCTCATTTTTGAGTTTAGCTTTGTTATACTTGGGTTATGTACAAATTTAAGCTAAATTTTTTAGTTAAAATTCGATAAACTAGTTTATTGCAAAAAATTGACTAGCTAGTCAATTTTTTTTTTTTAGAAAACTGAATGCAACCAAAACTGCTATATATTGTTTTCGTGTATGTAACCAATAATCAAAAATTCGATAAAATATGAAAATTTTTAGATGTACGTTGGTAGGTGTGAATAAAAAAAACATTAAAATAAAATATTTGAATTTTAAATATATGTTTTTTTTATTATATGTACTTTATTATATATACCTATATATTTAATAAATTATAATAACATTTATGAATTATTTTTTGATTGATAAACGTCAACGACTTGATTGATAAACGTCAAATATCCTTGTATTTTGTAAACAAAACATAGCGAAGTTCGAACCGACGTACGTTACTACAATACAAAAAATGTACTTTAATCTACGACACATGTTTTTCTAGTTAAAAACTGACAAGTTTATCGAATTTTTTTAGTTAAAATTTGTACATAATCGCTATGCAGATGTCATTCCGCTGTGCAATTATGCATAGTGTAAACACAGTGATACACCGTGTTTACACTATGCAAAGTCACATCAAATATTACTTCGTCCCTCATGTCTTTACCAATAAACTATGATGGAGGGGAAAATGTTTTTGATGTTCTTTTTCAACACAAAATTTAGCTGCGGAACGAGTTAAAATTTACTAACCCAAACATAAAACCATAAAAAAAATGTTAAATAATTTTTTTATTGCTCTTATTTTCAATTTGTATTTTGACGAGCAAACACCGCTACAAGAAATATTATATCTTTTATGAATTGATAATTTTAGATTTTCCGTTCTTCTTTAAATTCGATAATCGAGATGTATATTATGGAATTTTTTGAATGGTCCGCGTATAGAATAATTTAATTTACTTTAAAATATATAATTCTTAATGTTAAATATGTTTTGTTGCCAGTATATATGATTTAATTAAATAATAAATAAATTAAATAATTATTAATAATTCAATTAAATATGATTAAATCAAATAATTAACAGACTGAATTAAATTCAATTTTGGTTTTTCTAAAACTAGTTATTTATTAAAAACGAACAATTTAAATTTAAAACGACATATTTACACAAAGGATAATAAAATGTACCTCATTTAAATAAAATTGGATTTTTCTAATTATAGAACTTGGAACTAAAACTTCAGCCTAACGAAATTTTTTGGGGCGGTACAATATTCTAAGAGGTTATTCAAATATTCACATTTTATGGTCCTTATCCTCAATATACTTATTACTTTTTATTACACAAAGAATATATTTTTAAATATTGTTGTTATTCAAAATTTTTTAAAAAGTGTTTCTAAAAGTGTACTTCTGTGTAATTAAAAATTAATTATTGAGAGTTAAAAATATAAAAATCCATCTCAGAAATTGAAAATACTATGGAAAATTGGACTCGGCAGCAAACATTAATTTTAATTCGTGAGTTCAGGAATAATCCATGCTTATGGAATCCAAGTGATAAATGTTTTATGTTTTACAAAAGCTCAATATAGAATGACAGCAACAAATAAGAATTTTAACATAAAAACCGAAACAAGAAAAAACCGAAAATAAATTAACGCATACATGCGCAAGTAACATCAACAACATATTCTTGTGTAAACAAAAACTGATGTCATTTCGCTGAGCAATTATGCAGAATTCATAGTAAACATTTATCGTTGTGCGATCGTTATTGAAATATTGAACAACGAAAAGAAATAATATAGTTAATCAGATTTTGTATAGTGGAACCGTTTGATATACATTTATTTCCCCTTTAAAATTATTAAATTTTAGTTAGTATGCATCGACGCTCCGTATACTCTGGCTTTCTGTTAGTAATTTTTTGTGCTATTACTATGGAAATATATATTCCGTTTTTTTTAAACTGATTTTTAATTTTTTGACTTTTTTTTTTAATTTTTAATAGAATCTTTCTATTTTACACGTGGTTACTGGATTTTCCTTCTAGAAGTTATGCTTCCATTCATAATTTTCTTAAACGACATTTATGGCTCGACCGTCTCACGTTGCGTAGCGTAATTTATACCCATGTGCTCGCCTGTGGCCCTATTCTGGTTTTACCTGGGAATTGGGAAAAAAAAGTTCTCAATTCCCAACTATAATAATTTCCAATATTTTATTCCCCAATTCCCAAAAGTGTATTCTGGCGTGCTGGGAATTATTTCCTCTCTGTGAAACAAATAGTTTTAAATGTTCGCCACTAGAGTACCTTTTTAATGGTTTTTTTCATGGTGCGCTATAACGCCAGAATACACTTTCGGGAATTGGGGAATAAAATATTGGGAATTATTATAATTGGGAATTGGGAATTTTTTTTCCCAATTCCCAATTCCCAGGGAAAACCAGAATAGGGCCACTGGCGTGCTGGGAATTATTTCCCCTCTGTGAAACAAATAGTTTTAAATGTTCGCCACTAGAGTACCTTTTTAATGGTTTTTTTCATGGTGCGCTATGTTATTATCAGGCGCGGTCCGTCATAATGGGCAAGGTGGGCAGTGCCCACCTTTACCATTTACTAAACTTCTATCAAGATCAAACAAATTATAGTTTAAAAAAATCGTTTACCATAGATTCACAAGATTTGTTTTAAATTTACGCGCATATTGTTTGTAACCTGTTCAAAAAATCATGTTAAAACGTTTTAAAGTAAAATATTCGTAATACATGCATATATATCTAATACACACATATACGAGTACATAAAGTAAAATGCAAAAAATGGTTCATTTCATCTCTATTTCTCTCAAAAAATATACATACGTATGCATCTCCTCTTCTATTTGCATTTTATATTTGGATTTTGTCTATAAACTCTCATTAGGCAAATCGCAAAGTGCTACATATTTGAGTATAAATATGCATTATTTCTCTCTCAGCTTTACGATTTTATTAAACCAAATACCATGGTAATATCGTCTCTCAGTTTGGTTTTATACAAGAATAGTGGGCAAATGACGTAAATCACTTGCTGGTATAATTTTATCTCTCTCCTTTTTAACATAGGAATTAATTTTAAGGTGAGATGAAATAGAAAAAATGTTTTTTGATTTGGTTTATGTGTTGACTTTTGCGGTTTTTAAATAATACTAGATTCCCTCAACTTACGTGATTTTATATAATTATAGATTTTCAATATGATATCGGTTAGTAGTTAAAATTTGTGGCAGTTGCGAATTGACCTTATGTGGCCATAATGAAAAAACTGATTCAGATCGACCGGGAGTGTTCAGAGCCATATTCGAATCATTTTGCAGAAATTAGGGTACTTTAAAAGCATATTATGCTACTACTCCAATTTTTAATGGAACTTTCAAGCACATTCAAAATGATGTTCTCAAATGTATCAATACCGTATATAACGACTTCGTTTATGCAGAAATTCAAGATATTCTTTACATTTCCATTCAAGCAGAAACTACTGATGTCTCAAACAAAAGTTAATTTGTGTTCATATTTTGATTAGTTTCTAAAGAACGTATTTAAACAGGAGAAGTCGTCTAAAGATTTATTTCTTTTGTAGAAATCCAAGATCGTTCAGCTAATGGATAAGGTGTACAAATAGAATATTACCAGTGACAAAAATACTGCTCAAACTAACGACGGTGTTACAGTTATGAGTGGAAATAAAGGTGGAGTGCAAATCATATTAAAACAGGATTTTCCTAACGTATATTTTGTCTACTGTTATGTTTCAAATTTAGTCCTTCAGCCGTGTGCGCCAAACAAATATCAGAACTGCGTATTTTTTGCCAATTTATATGAGATATCACCATTTCTTTGTATCTCTTAAAAAATAAGTAAGTTATTGCAAATCTGTGACAAAAAGCTACCACGACCAAATTTCATCTCGGGAATTTCCAGTCGTACAATTAACGTAGTGTATGAAAAAGTGCAAGAGATAAAAAAAATTGCATGGCAACCATTCAGAACGACACAACTTTGGATACAAGAACGATTCGCGAAGCGTGTGGTTTTATTTTATTATTAAACGATTTAAAGTTTATTATGTTTGAAAGATTTTTTTCTCATTAAACAATTAAATTTATTTTAAAAGAGGCGTATGCCGTAATACGAGAGCTTGTTAACGATAGGTTTAGCAACGCAGAATATTTAGTAATCAGTACTTTTAGATTGCACAAAGATTAAGCTTTATGCTTTAAACTCTTCTTACCAGCTGCAATACAATAGCCAATTTATATCCATTTTTAGATAAAGCACTCTTGAAATCTTAACTACAGGTAGTTTATCAGCAAACAATGATTTTTCAGCCCGCAAAACTATTTGTGAGCTAGTCAAAACGATTTATAGTAACAATTTAGGAAAAATACTCGAAGAAGTTATTCGCCTTTCGATAATAATAATAACCATACCGATGTCGACTGCAGTATCAAAACGATGTTTTTTAAACGCTGAAAACTGTAAAATCTTATTAAAGAAGCACAATGAGGGACGAATGATTGAAGAAATTAGCAATATATTCAATTAAAGAACCCTGATCAATGAAATAGACAATTTTAATGGCAGAGTTCTGTATCGATAACACTTCTATTTTTAATTTAATTTTTCATGAAGTTTTATATAATTTTGCCCACCCATGTTTGAAACCCACGGACCGCTACTGGTTATTATATTTGAATATGATTTAAATATTGACGGATGAATAACAAATTTAAAAAAAAAATAGGTGTTTTCGCTTTTGAAAAACAATAAAAAAAATTTTTAGGGTCGGAATTATTTTCTACATTCACTATTTATAATGATTATTAGTATTTATGAATGAGCTAATTTTTTTATATTTTAGGGCAGATAAGACCAAATTTTAAAAAAATAGTTTTTTTGCCTATAAGAAATAATAAAAAAAAATTTAAATTTATACTCTAGTATTATGATTATGAGTATTTTACCATAAGAAATATGAATTCCCAAAAATTTTAATAGGGAAAAATAAACGTCAAAACTGTTATAATTTGGAATTATTTTTTCCAAACGAAATATTTTTCCCAATAGACAGAATACACTTTTGGAAAAAATAATTCCCAACTGTTATAAAAAAGTCAAAAATTCCCAATTCCCAATTCCCTGGGAAAACCAGAATAGCCACTGGTATTGTAATACCGAAAATTCAGTTAAATTATTATCATCCACAATGTTGGCTTTTGGTTTACATATACCATATGTATCAATTATTTAAAAAAATAATAATTTTTGCACTAAGAACACTTAGGTGTTTAGTTATAAACACTAACGTTTAGGTATAATTTAATTACTTTTTTTTTACCTGATATATAGTACAGAATTCCTTTTCTATTCGATAGTCGTATTTATTGCAATAAAAATCTAATTCTTATAATTTTTTTTGTTATTTTCTTTGCGGAAGCTTTACGATTATTGAATCCACATAAAAAATTTATTATCGAATAAAAATCACAAATTATCTCAATTCTAACTAAATAACAAGATATATATAAACATACATATATAAAAATCTATGTATAGTACTATATACTTGTATACTAGGAGACAGAAAAAAACAAGATCATGGACCAAACTATTACGTCACACCAAAAAAATTAAATAATTTCATCGTACAACAACTAAAATTTAAATAGAATAAATTAGTATGTTTTTTTAAAGTTCATTGAACTCGTTTTATGTTGGCGTTGTAGTCAGGTACGGAAATAAAAATTAAAATCTCACAGCTGTGTAGAATATGCAATTTTTGTTTAATTTTTTGTTTTTTAAGTTGCAGTAGTAACACTTCGTCCGATGATCCAATTTAATCCAATTTATTGTAGCTCAATGTTTCACGTCCGACATCCAATACGAATCCATTTCGTTTCACGAAGTCCATTCCCAGGATGACCTCATTCACAATATCCGCAACCAGAATTGCATGTCGAAAACTGTTGTTCCTTATTGGTATTGACACCTCCATCCTTCCTTTAATAGCCGCACTGTCGCCTGTCACCGTTTGTAACTTGAACCCTTCCATTGTCCGAACTCCATCCATTATTAAATCCGGCCTCACATTCATTCTGGTTGCTCTGGCGTCCAACGTTATCATACTGTTTTGTCCCTCTACGTCACCTCGACCCAAGCTATCGCCACCTTTTGCCAATCTGGAAATGGGGATGAAGGTTATGGAGCATTTGGTTGTGGGAGTCAGCTTTTGCTCTTCAAAGCTGACCCTTATTCATTTAACGCCTTCGACGTTGATTTTCTTTCCTCCGGTGGTCTTCGGTACATCGGCGATGGTGTTCTCATCCAATTACGCCTTATTTCCCAGCATTCCCTTGAGATGTGTCCTGTTTTGTCACAAATTCAACACTAATTGTTCACCAGTTATCTGCTGGTTTGATAGCATTTCTCTGTTTGTGACTGATTGCTGGTTCCACTTCCATACGACGTACCTTGACTGCTGGTTTGATGGTGATGTTTGTAGTCTCGTTGGTTAGTGCACACGCGATGGTTTCCGCAAACGATGCTTTTCGAGACAGCACTACCGCACGTCTCGTATCGGGATCCCGTATTCGGTGAAACTGTGAATCTTGATTCGCTCTGTGTATTCACCTGCCATGTTGTAGTGGGTGAGGTGCACTAACCACTCAATTGTAACATTTGGCTGTTACAGGTTTTGAAAATTAGGCATTCGTAAAAATATTCCAACCATAAATTAAGTACTTTTGTCGGGTACTGTAAAAAAATAGCATTTCAACTGCATACAACTTCTTTAGATTTAATGTTTATGTACGTAATGAAACAAGTTTTCAAATATTTGCCCTGAAATAGAAAATGCAAAAAAAAAAAAATAAAGAAATCAAAATTTTGTTGTGCATTATCTCGCTTACCACCGAGAAAAGTAGTTAAAATTGTGAACCGTATCCTTGTGTGTGTGCCCGTATAGACAAAGTCTAAGTAACACATCTGAGTCTAGTGAATACGAATGTGCCATTTTACACTGGCACTCTCGCGTCAGTTTCGCTTTTTTGTGCAGCAGAGTTTTTTTTTAATATTTGTCTATGTGTGTGTGGAAAATATTTCATTATCAATGAATACTTGGTCGAGCGAACATCATATAACCAAATGAAGAAAAACAAATTTTAGCACGATTTTTTTTTCATTTTTACAGGAACGTGTATATTTTTTATATAATATTATTTAATATATTATATATGTATTTATATATTTTCATCATTCCAACGTTTTTACCATTTTTAGTAACGTCATCAATATATGTATAATATTTTATTATTAATAAAAAAATATTATAATAAATCAATGAATTCCATTACAATAATAAATAAATAAATTACAATTTATATAAATAAATATAAAAATAAATTACAATTTATCAAACTAACATACAAAAATTATATTTTTTACGAATCAATATATTTTATATTTATTTTCTGTAAAAAAATCGTCATCTGTAATAAATTTCCTCATCTGTAAAACAAAAATCGTCATACATAACCATATTTTTCTATTTCATCTGCACTCTTCAAAATGCAAAATGAAAATGTTGAGTCGAAAACAATAAAAAAATTTTGAACCTCATAAAATATTTTTATTGCTTTTTATATGTATTGTGCGAAACTCACAAGAGTGCAAAATAATTTTTGTCGAAAGTTGTGCGTCGAGAAATCCCCACTCCAAAATTAGTTTATAGACAAAAGAAGAAAGAGACGAGGAAAAAACCGGTTTGAGTCACACGCAAGAGTGCCAGTGTAAAATGGCACAATAAACCAACACAATTTTGTCATCTGTTTTTGTAACATTTTTTCTACTGATACGCTTACCAAGAAACAGGCCTGTTTACACATACGGTGGTAAAGTGCTGTTTTACTTGGTAAGCGTGAATTTATTTTCGAACTTATTATTTTGCATGTACACATTATTCTTATATCGCTTCCAAATTTACGAAGTATTTGGAAATTAAGTTTACTGAAAAAGAAAAATGTATAATCACGTGATCGATGAATTACTTGATCATGAAATTTGATGTCGATGGTGGATAATGGCGTCCATACTTAAAATATATCTATATTAAGATTTTGTTATTTAGTATATAAATTATATTTTTTTATTTATTCTATTGCCATATTGAATAACCTTTTTGTGGTACATCGGATGTGATGGACTAAATTTATTATTTACATTTAGTATTAGTAATTTATGTTATTTAAATTAATTTATATTGTTTTATAATGTGCTAAGAACCATGGTTCATTGAAGGGTAAAGGCCTATCAAATCACTATTTAAATTTATTATATTTTTATGTAATTTCTATTTATTAATTTATAAATCTCCTAACATTATAAATATATGTATATACCTTTTTTTTGATAAACTTATTGATATTATGTGCACGCGGATACACATTTTACTAAGTAGTCAGTGATGTGTACAGATTTATTTCTTTATATTTTTTTTTGCATTAATTAAACTTTTCATTACATAATAAATTTTGGTTATTTTTATTATATTGCCTTTGCTGAAGTTAATTCTTTCTTACGAGTTGTGTGTTGGGGAAATGCTTTCATGATTAATTTCGAGTTTTGGTTATTAAGACTGGTGTCATATTTTAAAGTGATAAGTTTGTTTGAGTGAATCAATTGTGATAATGCGACATTAAAGCATTAATTTTACTGTGATGTGTTAAGTTCTTTTAACCACTGAGGGAGTCTCAAGTCGATGAGACCATACATATGGAGGTGTGGGTTAAGAAAAGTGACCAGAATACCAAAGGTCACACGACATAGTTGTATACCAAACGGTGATACTAACCGTGATAAACAAGCTGTGATATTTCCTTTATTTATATCTATAGGTGGTCATTTATTTATTCAATTAATGTATAGTGTGCGTCTGTGTTCTTAATCCAGAAAGGGATATAATTATTAGCAGCATTTTCAAGCTCTTTGTGATTGGTGGAAAGATCCCCGCCCATACGACTGCCACCTAGCCGGTATGTAATGTGCTGCTCCACCATAAGAAATCACAAGAGATTCTGTTAACAGTAACTAAGGGAAAAATTTTCAAAACAGAGAAATCCCAGAGTTACTCGTTACAGTGGCGCCCAAAGGTATTAGCATTTCTAAATTATAAAATCTCATGGATAGAACATCATCATGAACACAGACACTACGCATTCAACTTTTCTGTGTTAAGTTTTTTTAGTCCGCGAAAGTATTTTTTAGGTAACCGAGCTTCACTGGTATCTATTTCCACTAGCGGTGTTTCGAGTTAGATATCATATCTGTAGTTCGGTAACCTGGTTTGCTGAGTCAGGGTTTGGTATTTCCGTTTTGGCGCGTAGATGAAAACGTTAAGTTGTTAACGACAACATTGATTTTACCGACGCACAATGACTTGTATTATTAATTAATTTTGCTAAAAATATCAAAATAATAATAATAATCCCACGAACTTCACATATTCACCAGATGGTTCGACTTCAGTGAATTGGGGTTAGAAATTTAAAGTGTATGGTTTTTATAGCTTTATAGAGTAAGTTCTCCGCCTGGGTGCGTTCAATAGTGAGAATTCACTGATATTAGACTACTTACCTGGTATAAAACCATTTAAGTTATAGATATTACCTTTTTTGTTTTTTTTTAGCATAGTAAGCTTATCCAAATTAACAGATTGGACCATCAATAGACAGGCTCCGTAAATTTAGTGTCATTTAGTAAGATATACAACTGAGTAGTTTTATGAAAACTTGGTTGAGACTTATAATATCATCACAGTAAAATATTTTCAAAAAAACAAAAATAAAATAATAATAATAATTAAAAACTTATTTAGTTTAGTTTACTGTAGATTTCGTTATTTATAGAATTAATCATACGTATATTCGTATTTGCATATAGTGCTTGCATTTGTACTTTTATAGTGCACTTTAATTAAATCCATTATTATTTGTCTTGTATAACGACCTTTAGTTTTATCATAAATTTGGTACTTTGTAAAACTCCATAATGGATGCCCAACTTTTGGACTGTGAGGAGTTAGATATCGAATGACAGATCCGAAATATTATCGGAACAATTTCAAACAGGCTGTCATTACTAACAGAAGCTATACGAAAAGAAACCACAGGAGAAATTGAGTGCATATCTGAACCGCATTTTCTGGCAGCACGCTATCCAAAGCGCGAAGTAACTACCTGTGCTAACAAGTTAAAGAAGATTCATGATACAATAGAAACCTTCATGCACGGTGGTGATACCATAGATCCTAACAAACTCGAAGAATGGACAACTGGGGTAGAACACGTCTCAGGCCAGCTTCGTAGACTTTCCTTGACTAAAGCTGGTCAAACTGTGGTAGTGGCTCAACAACTATTAGGGACGTGTGAAAAACTCATTAATTGTTTTAATGATCTACGTAATAAGGAGTGTTCAATTCCAGATGTTGAGAAGTCTCTGAAGGAATTAATGTTAGTAATACGCGATTCAGGTGAAGATGAAGAACAAACTGAAGATCCTCTTGGACACAGTAATGCAATCAAACCTGCAATAGAGCCCTGTTTAAGTAAAGATGATATACCGAACACCTCAGTACATGATATGCCCCTACAGCACATAGCTACTGGGCTAGAAAATGTTCCACTTCATCCACATCAGTTATATGCTATCGTGGATGCCCTCATTGCCAAACTCAATTTACCTATGGCTAATTTTGCCAATCAGAACAACCGGCTTCAGTCACCAGATACTCCCGTTGTTACAGAAATGCATTCATCTACTCTGATATCTCCAACAATTGCCGTAGCACAACCCAAGTTTAACGCTGCAGTTCCTCCTCCGAGTCACAGAAGTACGTTCGACCAACATAATACTCAATATCCAACACCAGTAACAATTCAGTCACAAGCCCCTAGTATAGAGACACATACTAAGAGAAATGGGCGGCTTGAAATTCATAGGTGGGGTATTTCGTTTAGCGGAGAAAGTGGAGAAATTCCTGTTGAAAGATTTATGTATAGAGTAGAGACACTAGCTAGATCCAATGATGTCAGTACCGATTTTCTGGTAAGAAATTTAAATGTGCTGTTACACGGTAAGACTAGGGAGTGGTACTGGGTTTTCATTGAGAGGACAAGGAATGTTAGTTGGGAAGAGCTGCGTTGTGCTATGGTACATCGTTTTCAAGATAGACGAACAGATTCAGACATTAAGCAAGCGTTGGAACGACGTAAACAGAGGGTTAAGGAGTCGTTCTTAGATTTTTACAACGACATCTTGTTTTTGTCCTTGCCTTTGCATAGTTCTATGACGGACGAAGAAACCATACAATTACTGATCCGAAACATGAGACCTGGCCTGCAATCAAATTTCGCTGGACAAACATTTAGTGATGTCTCAACCCTGGTTAATCGATCTGTAGCGGTGGAAGATGCCTGTAATCGTGTAGGATGGATTCCTGAGCTTGTCTATCAATCTAGACGACATATCAATGAGCTCGAAGTGAATGCTGATCATAGTGAAGTGATGCCAAATCAGGTCAATCCTGCTGAGCTGTCAAATACCTACGACTCTGTGTGCGCTGTAACCTTTCCAAATCAGTTAACATCTATGAATAATACACTCAACCGAAATGTCTGCTGGAACTGTGGAAGTAATTCAAATTTCTTTAAAGACTGTTCAACTCCAATGTCTAAGTTTTGTTTTGGTTGTGGAGCGAAAAACGTCATAAAAATCAATTGCCAAGTATGTCGCAATGTTAGAGCTTCGGGAAACTATCAGCGGGGTGTCAGAAATATGGGAGTTCTGAGATCCCGAAACCCATCACCAATTATTCCCAAACGGGAGATGGTGGATTCAGTGACGAACACAGACCCCGAGTTCTACAGTATCCTACAACGGAAGTCACAATAACAGCTGCTCCGAAGATCAGTAAATCAACCCAAACTAGTTTTGTTCAATACCAACCAGTAAAAGCCAGAACACATTTGGAACGCAGTTTAAATTACTTTAAAACCAGAAGAAGTATTAGAAAAATTATTTCAGAATCCACTATGACATGTAACAGTGATAATAGACCGTATGCGGAAGTTCTGATTGAAGGCATACCTTATCGGGGTCTATTGGATAGTGGAGCCAATATCTCAGTGCTTGGTAAGGGGTCAGAAAAATTCATTGAAGACAATAACATTAAACTACATAGCATGCCGTCACTATTAGGAACAGCGAGTGGTGAGCAACAACGAATTATCGGGCATTTGATTGTTAACGTGTCATATGGCGGAAAAACTAAAACAATGCGACTGCATATCGCTCCAAACCTTACACAACAACTTTTGGGAGTTATTTGGTCTTGTTCCTTTAATGGTTAATGAATTGGACAGCGGTAATCTTAAGTCAGATCCGGTAAATAATAAACATGGATTAGATTCGGTTCAGATGAAGATATTACATGACGTCATTCAACAATTTCCGTCTTGTGAAAGATATGGACTGGGTAAAACGCAAGTTTTAGAGCATAAAATCGACGTTGGGAACGCAACAGCCATAAAACAGAGATACTATTCCGTGTCACCTAAGGTACAAGATGATATGTATCGAGAACTGGACCGTATGATAGACTTGAAAGTGATTGAAGAAAGTACCAGTTATTGGTCATCTCCAGTAACTCTAGTGAAGAAGCCAAATGGAAAGGTACGTCTATGTCTCGATGCACGAAAAGTAAACTCCGTTACGGTGAAGGACGCTTATCCCTTGCCTTTGATCGAGGGCTTATTAGGTCGACTGGATAACACACGATTCATAAGTACCATCGACCTAAAAGATGCCTTTTGGCAAATACCCCTCGAGCCTTTGTCAAGGGATAAAACAGCCTTCACTGTACCTGCACTGAAAAAAATAATTGTTCAAACTGACCAAAATTACATTCACATTGAAAAATGCCTTATCAATATACAACCGACAAAGATTCCTATCAATGAGATTTACGAACTTATCAATAGCTAAAAAGTTCAAATAATATATTATCAATAAGAAAAGTGAATTTATCGATTGGAATATTTTATATTTTGATTTTAATAGATTTCTTATTTAATAATTCTATTTAATTAACTTCATATGTTTCAGTATATGCACATAAGTATGTTATACAATTTGTTAATTTAATTTAAATATATAAAAATATATGCTTAAAAATATATTATAAAAGAAAAAGCTTTCTTAATTTGGAACATTCTTCCGGGAAGGGAACAATTCATTTTGAACTTCCCCCTCTATAATCATCCCCCCAGTTATTATAATGAGTTTTGTTTTTAAGGCCGATTTTGGGAGAAGAGATTTTGGGTTTATTTCTAAGATCTATCATCTCCTATGGATGTAATTTTAATTTTTATTGTAGGTTTCTTACCGGAGTTGGAATATATAATTCCTTGTTGCTTTTTTGTTTATTGTTATAGTTCTGCTTTGGCCGGTTTCGATGTGTTGGATGACGTCATATTAAATAGCTGTGCGAGCGAATAGATCAAATCCATCTCTTCAGGCGTATATTACCTGATTTGACGTGCAATTATTATATATATACTTTCAGTCGAGTACGTTCAGTGCTAGCGAATTACAAGAATGTACGCGAAATATCGACCATTTTTGCAAATTTCTATTTTCTTATCGATCAAGATTGATGTTCACTTTGATAGCATACTGATCAGTTAGATCATTTAAAAAAATCTGATAAATTTATCATATAGAATACATTTTTATCATAGTGATAAAATATTGTTAAGAATAATGTTCAATAAGAATAATAAAAAATTATATTTTTGTTGAAAAATATAAACGAAAACATAACTGTAATATTCTAATTCGAAATGAAAATAAATTATCAGAATGAAATAATTTTTTCAAAATAACAATAAAAACACTGACAAATATTTATCAATATTTTTGTCACTAAAATTTGTCATATTGAGTGGTATATTTGGTTCAGTGTGGTCGTCCACTCTACCAGTTTACCGTCATGCCGTTTGGGCTGTGTAATGCAGCTCAAACGATGTGCCGGTTAATGCATAAGGTAATCCCTCACCACCTGCATGACCGTGTCTTTGTTTACCTGGACGATTTTCTGGTAGTATCTGCAACTTTCGAGGAGCATATATCATTATTATCTGAAGTAGCTAGATTGTTAAGGGCAGCAAATCTAACTATAAATGTAGACAAAAGCAAATTCGCATTAAAGGAAACAAAATACCTCGGCTATGTTATTGGTGAGGGCTGCCTCAGAGTGGACCCAGACAAAATTCGAGCTATAGATGAATACCTCGTTCCGAAAAACATCAAACAGATCCGAAGATTTCTGGGGATGACCAGCTGGTCCCGACGATTTGTTTCAAATTAGTCCAGTATCACAGCACCGATCACCGATCTACTGAAGAAGGGCAACACCAAGAGGTGGACCACCGAAGCACAACAAGCATTTGACATGCTAAAGAAAGCACTGATCACAGCACCAATTCTGGTAAACCCAAACTTCTCAAAACACTTTTACATACAGTGCGATGCGTCCACCACAGGACTAGGAAGTGTATTATTCCAACGATTCGACAATGGCGATGAACACCCAATAGCCTTCATGTCACACAAGCTAAATAAAGCTCAAAGGAACTACAGCGTCACAGAGTTGGAATGTTTAGCAGCAGTGATGAGTATTAAAAAATTTAGACCCTATATTGAAGGAAATCCGTTCACTGTAATCACTGACCATTCGAGTTTACGTTGGTTAATGGAACAGCGTGATCTGTCTGGTAGGTTGGCAAGATGGTCTATGAAGTTACAAGCATTCGATTTTACAATAGAATATCGAAAGAGCACATTAAATGTGGTTCCAGACAGTTTGTCGAGAGTATACGTTGAAGCTCTGGATGCAAATATTGAAGATGTGTTACATATTAATTTCGATTCGCTGGCATTTCAGGATGAAGAATATGTTGCACGAATTAAAGCGTTAGAACAAAACCCTGGTGCGTGCTCAAACTATAAAGTACAGGATGGAAAAATTTACGTCAAAACCGAAACTGACACAGATACTGATTTGCCTACTTGGAAACTGGTTGTTCCCGAGTCAGTGTCAGGGTTATTGATTGAAAGGGCACATAACCCGCCTACCGCCGCACATCAGGGTATAGCAAGAACGGTTGAATTATTGAAAAGGTACTATTTTTGGCCATCAATGACTGCCCAAGTAAGAGAATATGTTAACGCTTGTAAGATATGTAAATGTACCAAAGCAGTCAATTATTCAACGAGGCCGGAGATGGGTAAAATATTTGAAGTCCTACGCCCATGGCAACGACTTTATTTAGATTTCCTTGGCCCATATCCAAGAACTAAAAATGGATTCATATATATTTTCATTTTGTTGGATCAATATAGTCGATTTCCAGTACTGTTTCCTCTTCGATCAGCGTCGGCAGCAAAGGTAATTGAAATACTGGAAAGTAAAATTTTTAATCTTTTTGGGGTTCCTTAAAGTATTTTAACGGATAATGGCTCCCAGTTTGATTCTCATTTATTTGCTAATCTTATGCAGAAATACGGCATTAGACACGACTTTACGGCTAAATATTCACCACAGGCCAATGCCGTCGAGCGAGTCAACCGGTCAGTATTGTCAGCGGTACGTGCGTATATAAATGAATCAAACATGGGATCAGCATCTTGATGAAATAGCTGGTGCACTGAGGAACGTACTCCACTCAAGTACAGGCTACTCGCCACATTTTCTTGTGTTTGGGCAACACAAGATATTACACGGGTCGACTTACCCATTATTGCGAAACTTGAATTATCTGCGCGAAAATCAAGCATACGTGCCCAATAACGCAGACTTATTATCTTCAGCGCAAGAGATTGTATTAAGCCATCTTCAGAAAGCATCAGAGCAAAATTCCTCCAGATATAATCTTCGCGCTAGGAACAGACCATTTAATGTCGGTCAAAGTGTTTTCGTGAGGAACTTTGTACAGAGTAGCGCAGTTAAAAACTTCAGTGGGAAGTTAGCTGACAAATTTAAACCCGGCTTAATTATTAGAAAAATAGGCAATGTATCGTATGAGGTTGGAGATACTGATGGTAAATCTATGGGTGTTTACCACGCGAAAGACATCCATAGGTGTTTAGTGTCTGATAGTAGACAATAAGATTAATAAGATAGTTAACTACAATTGCTGGTTGGATGGAAATGGTTGTGACTCTTTTATCAAGTGGATTAGGCAATGCAAATTTGGCCCGGCTAATGAGACTATCGACAGGGTGTGAGTCGTCCCCACGATTGTAACATTTGGCTGTTACAGTTTTTGAAAATTAGGCATTCGTAAAAATATTCCAACCATAAATTAAGTACTTTAATTGTCGGGTACTGTAAAAAAAATAGCATTTCAACTGCATACAACTCTTTAGATTTAATGTTTATGTACGTAATGAAACAAGTTTTCAAATATTTCCCCTGAAATAGAAAATGCAAAAAAAAAAAATAAAGAAATCAAAATTTTGTTGTGCATTATCTCGCTTACCACCGAGAAAAGTAGTTAAAATTGTGAACCGTATCCTTGTGTGTGTGCCCGTATAGACAAAGTCTAAGTAACACATCTGAGTCTAGTGAATACGAATAAACCAACACAATTTTGTCATCTGTTTTTGTAACATTTTTTCTACTGATACGCTTACCAAGAAACAGGCCTGTTTACACATACGGTGGTAAAGTGCTGTTTTACTTGGTAAGCGTGAATTTATTTTCGAACTTATTATTTTGCATGTACACATTATTCTTATATCGCTTCCAAATTTACGAAGTATTTGGAAATTAAGTTTACTGAAAAAGAAAAATGTATAATCACGTGATCGATGAATTACTTGATCATGAAATTTGATGTCGATGGTGGATAATGGCGTCCATACTTAAAATATATCTATATTAAGATTTTGTTATTTAGTATATAAATTATATTTTTTTATTTATTCTATTGCCATATTGAATAACCTTTTTGTGGTACATCGGATGTGATGGACTAAATTTATTATTTACATTTAGTATTAGTAATTTATGTTATTTAAATTAATTTATATTATTTTATAATGTGCTAAGAACCATGGTTCATTGAAGGGTAAAGGCCTATCAAATCACTATTTAAATTTATTATATTTTTATGTAATTTCTATTTATTAATTTATAAATCTCCTAACATTATATATGTATATACCTTTTTTTTGATAAACTTATTGATATTATGTGCACGCGGATACACATTTTACTAAGTAGTCAGTGATGTGTACAGATTTATTTCTTTATATTTTTTTTTGCATTAATTAAACTTTTCATTACATAATAAATTTTGGTTATTTTTATTATATTGCCTTTTTTTTTTTTTTTTTTTTTTTTTTTTTTTAATTCTATGCTATCTTTTTTGGGGCTCAAGGCTCTCCCAGCTCTTTCGCGGTTCGCTTATTTACGTCCTACTTTACGCCTTAACGGCCAAATCTAGGACGTACGGCTATAGGTCCGATTTTCGTAGAACCATCTGCGCAATGCATAGCTCCATGCCAGCCTATAGTACTGACATGGAAGATGGGTCGGCCCATGAGTACTGCACTCCAACATATATATATTGCCTTTGCTGAAGTTAATTCTTTCTTACGAGTTGTGTGTTGGGGAAATGCTTTCATGATTAATTTCGAGTTTTGGTTATTAAGACTGGTGTCATATTTTAAAGTGATAAGTTTGTTTGAGTGAATCAATTGTGATAATGCGACATTAAAGCATTAATTTTACTGTGATGTGTTAAGTTCTTTTAACCACTGAGGGAGTCTCAAGTCGATGAGACCATACATATGGAGGTGTGGGTTAAGAAAAGTGACCAGAATACCAAAGGTCACACGACATAGTTGTATACCAAACTGTGATACTAACCGTGATAAACAAGCTGTGATATTTCCTTTATTTATATCTATAGGTGGTCATTTATTTATTCAATTAATGTATAGTGTGCGTCTGTGTTCTTAATCCAGAAAGGGATATAATTATTAGCAGCATTTTCAAGCTCTTTGTGATTGGTGGAAAGATCCCCGCCCATACGACTGCCACCTAGCCGGTATGTAATGTGCTGCTCCACCATAAGAAATCACAAGAGATTCTGTTAACAGTAACTAAGGGAAAAATTTTCAAAACAGAGAAATCCCAGAGTTACTCGTTACATAATATCGGCCGCATACTCCTGAAGCGTCCCTCCTATTCTTTGACATCGTCCCTTCAATCCCATACGATGTAGCTCCCGTCGGTGGTCACCTCTAAAGCTAACATGATTTTGCCGTAATCATCTGGTTCGTATTCCTACACGAGTTGAAGAAGTTCCGCAGCACTTTCTTTTAACGATACAAACCAAAGAAATTATCATCGGATAAGCTTGGGTTAAACCGGATTGTGACTACAGTGTACCGAAACGGGCTCTTAATTTATGACAAAAACAATCAAAAAGGGAACTATCATCGGCAGAAGTGAACTATCATCGACAATTCAATGTCATGCCATTTGGACTTTGTAGATCATATGAACAACTGTGTAACAAGAAGAGAATTGTTCGCTATAGTGAAATGTGTAGGACATTTCCGGAAATACCTCTATGGCCAATCATTTCTATTAAGAATGGATCATGGCGCCTTGACATGACTACTTCAGTTTAAAAATCCTGAATGACAAGTAGCACGATGAATAGAGCGATTGGGTAGTTTTGTCTACGAAATTTAACATTGGAAAGGAAGCGCTCAAGGAAATGCGAATGCATTGTCAAGACGACATGGATTGTAAACATTGCGGTCAGATAGAAAATATGGAAAACATCGTCGATATCAGACTCATGAAACTGTTGCCAGCTACGAATGGATCAAGGATATTATTTACAAAGAGCAACGGAAGGACCCAGATTTGGCAGTCATTATCAAATTCATGGAGGAAGAACGTCGTCCCACATGGAGCGATATAGTGGATAAAACCATAAGGCTTATTGGGCCCAATGGGATAGTTTAACCATGAAAGACGAATGCTTAAAGCGAACATGGTTGAGCTCCGATGGAACGACAAAGCAACCGTTGGTAGTAGTACCGAGGATCAGGATGGCAGAAATATTGGAGGAATATCACGGAGGAAGAAGCGGAGGCCACCTAGGGATTAACAAAACGTTAACCAAGGTACGTGAAAGATTCTATTAGGCACGATGCAGACAGGCAGTGATTGAAATGTGCCAAAAGTGTGACCAATGTATGGCAGTGTAAGCACCAGCAAAGAAGAGCCGTGGAGCGATGCAACAATATAATATTGGAGCACTATTCGAGAGGATTGACATAGATGTTGCAGGCTCATTGCCAACCAGCGAAAGCAGCAAAACATATGTGCTAGTAGTTATGGACTTCTTCAGTAAGTGACCAGAGGTATACCCTATCTCAAATCAGGAAACAACCTCAATCGCCACTGATGCAATTGGATAAGTTGTTAGGGAGTACCCATGGAACTACATTCCGACCAAGGGCGGAATTTTGAATCGGTTGTCTTCCAGTGGCCCTATTCTGGTTTTCCCAGGGAATTGGGAATTTGGAATTTTTGACGTTTTTATAACAGTTGGGAATTGGTTTTTCCAAAAGTGTATTCTGGCTATTGGGAAAAATATTTCGTTTGGAAAAAATAATTCCCAATTATAACAGTTTTGACGTTTATTTTTCCCTATTAAAATTGTTGGGAATTCATATTTCTTATGGTAAAATACTCATAATCATAATACTAGAGTATAAATTTAATTTATTTTTTTTATAATTTTTTATAAGCAAAACACATATTTTTTAAATTTGGTCTTATCTGCCCTAAAATATAAAAAGAATTTGCTCATTCATAAATAGTAATAATCATAATAAATAGTGAATGTAGAAAATAATTCCGACCCTAAAAAATTTTTAATTGTTTTTCAAAAGCACCTATTTTTTTTTTTAAATTTGTTATTCATCCGTCAATATTTAAATCATATTCAAATATAATAACATAGCGCATCATGAAAAAACCCATTAAAAAGGTACTCTAGTGGCGACCATTTAAAACTATTTGTTTCACAGAGGGGAAATAATTCCCAGCACGGCAGAATACACTTATGGGAATTTGTGAATAAAATATTGGGAATTATTATAGTTGGGAATTGGGAATAATTTTCCAATTCCCAATTCTCAGGGAAAAGGGCCGAAACGAATAGGGCCACAGGAGATGTGCCAATTATTGGTGAAATGGTTACCAATGTTTAGAATATGAGGTACCAATGTTGAACATTAACAATACTTACAAACTAACAACAGTAAAGGAGGTCCCTCGTATAGCACGTGTCCGGCTACTGACTCACGGCGTTGGGGTGGGATTAAATAAATTAAGGGTTCCCTTACTATCATGATAAAACTATGCAATGTCAGCGTTGTGAATCATCCATATTCTAATTTGCCACTCACAAGTCTTATTATTTAACACTAATTCATATTTATTTTACTTAAGGAAAATCCTAACAATATAACAATGACCAGTGGCCCTATTCTGGTTTTCCATGGGAATTGGGAATTGGGAAAAACAAATTCCCAATTCCCAACTATAATAATTCCCTATATTTTATTCCCCAATTCCCATAAGTGTATTCTGGCGTGCTGGGAATGATTTCCCCTTTGTGAAACACATAGTTTTAAATGTTCGCCACTAGAGTACCTTTTTAATGGTTTTTTCATGGTGCGCTATGTTATTATATTTGAATATGATTTAAATATTGACGGATGAATAACAAATTTAAAAAAAAATATGTGTAAGCGCTGTTGAAAAACAATTAAAAATTTTTTAGGGTCGGAATTATTTTTTACAATAACTATTTATTATGATTATTAGTATTTATGAATGAGATAATTTTTTTTTATATTTTAGGAAAATTTAAAAAAAATAGGTGTTTTTGCTTATAAGAAATTATAAAAAAAAATTTAAATTTATACTCTAGTATTATGATTATGAGTATTTTACTATAAGAAATATGAATTTCCAACAATTTTAATATGGAAAAATAAACGTCAAAGCTGTTATAATTGGGAATTATTTTTTCCAAACGAAATATTTTTCCCAATAGCCAGAAGACACTTCTGGAAAAAATAATTCCCAACTGTTATAAAAACGTCAAAAATTCCAAATTTCCAATTCCCAATTCCCTCGGAAAACCAGAATAGGGCCACAAAGTGTAATTTTGTGGTGCTTTGTCATACTTTCATATCACGGTTGGAGACTTTTTTCGTGATATAGAAAAAATAAAATAAGTCTAAATACACAACCCTCTGCAATAAACAATAAAGGGGAAATAATGAATTTTAAGGAGAAATGAATATTTTAGAGTGATAAATTGACGTTTCGCATAGCCCAGAAATTAATTATATCATTTTTTATATGAAGTGGTTGAATGGGTAGTGAGAATTTTTTTTAATAGGGTAAGTATAGGAAGTTAACTTAATTAATGATATTGGAAACCATTTTAACATGACATATGACTAACAGTATCAAATGTTGACAAGTTAAAGCGAGATGGAATATATTGCCGCCTTTTTTAATCGTTTCAATATATGACTTGAAGTTGTTCATTCATAATTAACCTGCAGTAAGCTACGACAATTTCATTATATCATAGTTTTTATCACGAAATGTGATAAAGCACCACAAAATGACCACCCATTACGCAAAAACAAAATCTGCAAAATATGATGTAAATTAGTAAATTTAAACTCTTACCCAAAAATCAGAGGTTGTATTGTAAATCAGAGTAACATCATTGAGGTTAATCGAAAGATTTATTGAAACCGCCACACGAAATGATTCAGGATCAATTTTTCTGGATTATGAGGTTGACGCCGGATGTAGCTTAATGGTAAAGAGAGTTTCTCATCACGCCGCGGTCTCGAGTTCGATTCCCGCCGTTGACTCAAAATTAACATGCAACCGGATGACATAAAAACGCGTTTGTGTGTAAAAACATTCGTTGGGCTAACCACCAACAATGTGCACCATTCGTTAAAATGGTTAGTAAAGTCTCAGTTGAGACGCGGTAAGGGCCGTTTACGGCCTATAAGCCATAGATTTATTTTTATTTTTATGAGGTTGTACAAAAGATCAAAGATCATAAACGCGTTTTTATATCATTCGGTTGCATGTTAATTTTTTGGTCAAAGGCGCGGAAATTAAACTCGAAACCGTGGCGTGATAAGAAACTCCCTTAACCATTAAGCTACAACCGGCGACATACGAACAAAATAAAAATAAATAACGAAATAGGCGAAGCGAACCAAATACTACGCAACGAAGCTTCGCGAAGTGTATAAATGCTATATTATGGAATGTTCTACATGTATTTGCGTCGTATAAATAGGTGTTGATATTTGAGTCACGAAACAGTTCAATTTTGAATTTCGAAGTGTTAAAATCAGGAAGTGATAAAAAGTTAACGTGAAGTGTTAAAATTAAGTATTGGTACTGCTATAAATAAACTCTCTTTAGCTATCACAGGCGACATCATCTGTGATTCGTCACATTTCCCTCCGTCCAAACCTGTTCAACCCGAACAGGATCCAGACCTCTTCCTCTATAGAATGTCAGTCGCTCCAGGTGTACAACTATGAGTTTTCCTCGTACTCCTCTTTGGACCCTATAGATCACATCATTAGTTCTGACCTTGTACGGCCCCTCTCATCCAGGTTCTAACTTCTTTGATAATCCTTTCCTTCGTTGTGTTTCAAGACCTCTATCCAATTTACCCCTAACAACCGTTTCCGTGTGTGGTGGTAGCTTCAGCCGATGATCCAGTTTAATCCTCCTTACGATTGGCTTCTTCCCGTTGTTCAGTTGCAAAGGCAGTTCGACATTACAGTAGCTCAATATTCCTCGTTCGACATCCAATACGAATCCATTTCGCTTCATAAAGTCCATTCCCAGGATGACCTCATCCACAATATCCGCAACCAGAACTTCATGTCGAAAACCATTTGTAACGCCGCTCTCGATCTTACGTTCCATGTTGTAGTAGGTTTAACACCCCCCAATAAATTTCACTCATACATTCACTTAATGAAAATAAAAATCACGGGAAAGATAAAAACAAAAAAAAAAAAGAAACAACCATACTTTAAGTGTATATGATACTTTTACGGGATTATTCCGTTTATGATTGATAATTGATGGTCACTGATGATGGATATAAAAGTATAACATTTTTGGTTCACGAGGGAATTTTAGTCTGATTTTTGGATGAAAAACAAATCATAAAATTAAAAAGTAATTTCCTAGCTAAGAAAAAAAAACTTAAAGGAAAAACATATTTAAGAATAAAGTTAAATTAGCTAATGTATAAAATTACTATAAATATAAAGTTTAAAATATAAAATTATAGAAAAAAAATGTGAAATTTGTAAACAGTAAGAAAATAAAAACATAACTGGTTGATTGTTGAAAAACATTTAGTGAGTGTATGGTATGATGGATAACTGTGTTTTTTCCCATATGTCTTAATGCATATATACTTGCAATAAAACATTTAATCTTGAGTGTGATGAAATAATGTATCGAAATATTATTTATTGAGTAATAGTTAAGATTTATGGGAAGACAAGTGAAAATGTGAGCACATGTCTTGGACGTTACAATTTGATATGAGTCGAATCAATTAATTAAAGCTCTGATAAAATGGTGGTATATAATAAATAATAATTTTAATTTAAATCCTGGAAATAAATTAATTAATAAAAAAAATCTAATCCTTCGAAATGAATTAATACAAAAAAAAAATTTAACCATCAGAAACTACGGTTTTGGAGATACTATTGTTACGATTTTGCCGAGTGGTTATTCTAATAATTTATCCGGTTCGATCACTGGATTGTGAATATTAAACTCGCAAAGATTAAATTTCAATTAAATTTATTTCCCACAAATATTACACAACTATTTCACAAATAATTATTTTCACTATTATTTTACACAATATTTATCACTACTATTATTTTAACACTTCACTTTTTATCACTTCCCGATATTAACACTTCGAAATTCAAAACTGAACTGTTTCGTAACTCAAATGTCTACACGTATTTATACGACGCATAGGCATGTAGAACATTCCATTATTTGCTTCTCTACACTTCTCGAATTTTCGTTGCGTCGTATTTGGTTCGCTCCGCCTATTTTGTTATTTCTTTTTATTTTGTTCGTTTATGTAAACATTTGGTTACAGGGTAATCCCTACTGTTATAATTTTCTTTTTAATTATCACAGGTGACATCTGTGATTCGTGACACTACCCTCCGCCCAAACCTGTTCGTCCCGAACAGGATCCAGACCTCTTCCTTTGTAGAACGCCAGTCGCTCCAAAAGGCCAACGATGGGTTTCCTCGTACTCCTCTTTGGATCCTATAGACCACGTCGTTAGTTCTGACCTTGTACGGTCCCTCCCATCTAGTTTCTATCTTCTTTGATAATCCTTTACTTCGTCGTGTTCCAGTTCCTCCATCCAACTTCCCACAAACAACCGTTTCCGAGTGTGGTGGTCGCTTCGTCCGATGATCCAATGTTATCCTCCTTACGACTGGCTCCTCCCCGTTGTTCAGTTCCAAAGGCAGTTCGACATTACCGTAGCGCAATGTTCCCCGTCCAAAATCCAATACGAATCCATTTCGTTTCATGAAGTCCATTCCCAGGATGACCTCATCCAAAATATCCGCAACCAGAACTTCATGTCGAAAACTGTTGTTCCCGATTCGTATGGTCACCTCCTTCTTTCCTTTGATAGCTGCACTGTCGCCTGTCGCCGTTTGTAACTTGAACCCTTCCATAGGCTCAACTCCATCCGTGATAAAATCCGGCCGCACAATCGTTCTCGTTGCTCCGGTGTCTAATGTTATCAAACTGGATCGTCCCTCTACTTCGCCTTTCACCATCAAGCTATCACCACCTTTTGCCAATCTGGAAATGGCGATGAAGGTTATGGAGCATTTGGTTGTGGGAGTCAGCTTTTGCTCCTCAAAGCTGACTCTTACTCGTTTAACGCCTTCGTTGTTGTTTGGCGTTCCTCCTCGGCTGCTGCTTTTCGTTCCTCCGGTGGCCTTCGGTACATCGGCGATGGTGTTCTCGCCCGTTTGCGCCTTATCTCCCAGCATTCGCCTTATCTCCCAGCAGTCCCATTTTGTCACAAACCCAACATCTGATTTTACTAGTTCTATCCCGGAATCTCGTTGTCCGCCAGTTATCTGCTGGTTTGATGTTATTTCCCTGTTTGTGACTGAAGGCTGGTTCCACTTTCACACGTCGTACCATGACTGCTGGTTTGATGATATTGTTTGCAGTCTCGTTGGTTAGAGCACACGCGATGGTTTCCGCAAATGTTGCTTTTGGAGACAACACAACAGCACGTCTCGTATCCGGATCCCGTATTCCATCTGTGAAGGCGTCGATCTTGATACGCTCTGTGTATTCTCCTGCCATGTTGTAGTGGACGAGGTGCACTAACCGCTCTATATCAGCCGCATACTCCTGGAGCGTCTCTCCAACCCGCTGACATCGTCCCTTCAACTCCATACGATGTAGCTCCCGTCGATGATCTCCTCCATATTTGCGCTCCAAAGCCAACATAATTTTTCCGTAGTCTTCCCGTTCGTATTCCGGAACAATTTGTAGGAGCTCCGCAGCACTACCTTTTAGCGCCACAATTAATGCTGCTATCCGATCCTCTTCACACCAACCGTTCCTTGTGGCCGCCATTTCAAACTGGAGTTTGAAGATGTTGAATGGTGTGGTTCCGTCAAATGTTGGTGGCTTCAATTTAATCGAGCTGGTTGGTCGAGCAATTTGAGCGCTGCCGTTGGTTTTTAGATCCATTAGCTCCTTTTCAAGTTTCTGGAATCGTTGATCGGTCACCTCGATTTGATGATCTATCTTTCGAGAATTTCTGGATTCATACTCTTCCAATTTATTTTCCATATCAAGTTTTGATCGTATCAACTTTTGCGTTGAATGTCATGGGCATATCTCGAAATTTCTCCTTCACGTCAGCCATTAAATCTTGCTGAAATTTTTCCGTGCGATCCATCCGTTCTATTAACATTTCTTGTCCGCTAGATATTTTTCCCACGAGGCCACCGATCATTAGCTCCTGTTCAGCACGCAATGCTCTTTGCTCGATAATCATTTTTACTTCGAAGCCGCCGATCAATTGCTGCATTGCGGCCATTAATTGCCCCATGTCGAACGCTCCTGGTGTTGTTGGAGTGGTTTCTCGTACGGTGACATTCTCGTCTTCCGCTCTGGTCGTTGACTCCGTTGTCACTTCAATCGCTTGCACCTCGGTTGAATCCGGTGCCCCAAAATTAAACTCATGTTGATCTGGGTCAACATTATCATCCAACAAAGCTGTACGGAGTCTCAACTGCAACTCATTTCGGTTGCCCGCAGTTGGTAGATTCCGTAGCCCCAACTCCTTCTTCAAACCTGCCACTTTTAAGTCCAATAATTTCATTTTGGATATTCACAATCCCACCGCTGTCACCAATTGTTACGATCGAGTGGTTATTCTAATAATTTATCTGGTTCGATCACTGGATTGTGAATATTAAACTCGCAAAGATTAAATTTCAATTAAATTTATTTCCCACAAATATTACACAACTATTTCACAAATATTTATTTTCACTATTATTTTACACAATATTTATCACTACTATTATTTTAACACTTCACTTTTTATCACTTCCCGATATTAACACTTCGAAATTCAAAACTGAACTGTTTCGTAACTCAAATGTCTACACGTATTTATACGACGCAAAGGCATGTAGAACATTCCATTATTTTGCTTCTCTACACTTCTCGAATTTTCGTTGCGTCGTATTTGGTTCGCTCCGCCTATTTTGTTATTTCTTTTTATTTTGTTCGTTTATGTAAACATTTGGTTACAGGGTAATCCCTACTGTTATAATTTTCTTTTTAATTATCACAGGTGACATCTGTGATTCGTGACACTATTTTGATGTATAGCAGCACATTCTTTTCAACACATCAGGTTTTCTTTATATTTACTACTTTTTAATATAATTTTTTTTAGTTAAATTAATATTAAGTAAACTCACTTAATTATAAGTTATTTGATTTTTTTGAAATTTTATTTAAGTTTATTTTTCCTTATATATAAATTTAAGCTTAGTAATGACGTCATAGGTAATTTAATTAAGTTATATTGTTTTTTTTTGTTTCTTGAATTCTAAATATATGAATTTAACTATTAGTACTATACTATACTATTAGTATCCATTGTGATTTTTCTTTCTTTCGCTGGATATAATATTGCTTTGCTTTCGTTCTGTTGTTTTTTATCATGAAGTGCTAAACGCGTAAAAGCGGGTATAGAGGATGGTAAGTCTGACCGCAGTCTAAAAATGGTAAGTTGATTCCTGTTTGGTTGCCTTTCCTATCAAATTCATTTTTCTTTCCATTTGTATCCTTTCCTTGCGGTCTGACAAGACATACTCAAGCTTTGAGAAACCCCACACCCAACCCTGAGCTTTAGCTGGCCATAGATGACCGCCTCAAAGCCTCTGAGTATGTAAAAGTTCTAGTAACCACCAATAGGAAACTACTGGTTCTCGTTACAGATGGCGCCCAAACACATTGGCTTTTGATTTCTTCCATTCATTTTATTTTTTTTTTTAATTTTCTATTATGTCATGTACGCAATTTTAGATCTTTATTACACTTATCTATAATAAATTGAGTCAGTTGTTAGTCTCTTATAATATACTAGTTTATTAAGTCCCAATTTAATGTTATAATTTTTTTTGTGATTCAATCGCATGTGCGCATTGATTCTAGTTATCGACTATCGATTGTTAATGTTTGAATAGTGGCAATCGGATCACATTTTATGAAAAGTTTTTTTTGTTGTGTTTCTCGCATTGGTTTCCGCTACTTTAGTGTTGATTACGATGTTTAGTGATAAGCATAACAGAAGTAAACTCCATGAAACATACCATCAAGAGTGTATCCATTTTTCTAAAAAAAAAGTGTTGAATCATTCTATTATAGAGCATGGTCTGTTTTATTTGCTCTTAGTCTTTTCCCTTTTTCTCCCTTTCCAATCCCCCAAACAAGAATCAACTTACAACAAAATAATTATTTTTCCAAACAGAACTGTGGTCAAAGTCCATACCTACCTTATACATACTAGCATTTTTTTATCGTAATTAATATTTCATTTTTTTTTGTGCATCCAGATTTGCGAATTATCAATACTCAAGTAATTATTATCATTATAATTATATTTAATAAGTGTTGTTTCTTCTTTTTTTTATTTTTCAATTATATATTTAGTTTTAACAAACATTGTTTCTGGGTTTATGGTGAATTTTCTTTTTAATTGTTATCATGGATATTGAACATCTAGAATTTGATGAATTTTCACTTGAGTGTAGTATACGTGAAATTAGTGGCAAGTCAGCAAATGAGAATCTAATTAATTTAAAGAAAAGGTTAGAATTAGAGAAACTTCATTCCTGTCTGATTCCTAATAGACCTCATGAAGCAGCGCGAAAGAACCCAAACAAAGTAAAAAGAAATAATGAAATAGGCGGAGCGAACCAAATACGACGCAACGAAAATTCGAGAAGTGTAGAGAAGCAAAATAATGGAATGTTCTACAAGCCTTTGCGTCGTATAAATACGTGTAGACATTTGAGTTACGGGAAAGTTCAATTTTGAATTTTGAAGTGTTAATATCGGGAAGTGAAAATAATAGTGAAAGTGAAGTGTTAAAATAATAGTAGTGATAAATATTGTGGAAAATAATAGTGAAAATAAATATTAGTGAATTATTTGTGAAATAGTTGTGTAATTTTTGTGGGAAATAAATTTAATTGAAATTCAATCTTTGCGAGTTTAATATTCACAATCCAGTGATCGAACCGGAAAAATTATTAGAATAACCACTCGGCGAAATCGTAACAATTGGTGACAGCGGTGGGATTGTGAATATCCAAAATGAAATTATTGGACTTAAAAGTGGCAGATTTGAAGAAGGAGTTGGGGCTACGGAATCTACCAACAGCGGGCAACCGAAATGAGTTGCAGTTGAGACTCCGTACAGCTTTGTTGGATGAAAATGTTGACCCAGATCAACATGAGTTTAATTTTGGGGCACCGGATTCAACCGAGGTGCAAGCGGTTGAAGTAACAACAGAAACAACGACCAGAGCGGAAGACCAGAATGTCATCGTTAAAGAAACTACTCCAACAACATCTGGAGGTTTCGACATGGGACAATTAATGGCCACAATGCAACATATGATTGGAGGTCTTAAAAATGAAATGGTTAGTGTGCAGGAGCAAATGATCGGCGGCCTCGAAGGAAAAATAACAAGCGGCCAAGAAAGATTGGAGGCGCAGATGCGAGTCGATCAGGAAAGATTGTTGGCTGAACAGGAGGTCATGAGAACCGGTCAAGAGAGCATCATCGAACGGTTGGAGCAGCAAGAAAAATGTGTCAACGAGAAGTTTCGAGAGCTTTCCGTTACATTTAACACAAAAGTTGACACCATCAAAATCGAAATGGATCAGCAATTTGAGGTGGCCGACCAACGATTCATGAAGATTGAAAAGGAGCTAATGCATCTCAAAACCAATGGCAGCGCTCAAATTACCCGACCAACCAGCTCGATAAAATTGAAGCCACCAACGTTCGACGGAACCACACCATTCAACATCTTCAAACTCCAGTTTAAAATGGCGGCCACAAGGAATGGTTGGTGTGAAGAGGATCGGGTAGCAGCATTAATGGTGGCGTTAAAGGGAAGTGCTGCGGAGCTCCTACAAATCGTGCCAGAATACGAACGAGAGAATTACGGAAAAATCATGTTGGCTCTGGAGCGCAAATACGGAGGTGACCATCGACGGGAGCTACATCGTATGGAGTTGAAAGGACGGTGTCAGCGGGTTGGAGAGACGCTCCAGGAGTATGCGGCTGATATAGAGCGACTAGTGCACCTCGCCCACTACAACATGGCAGGAGAATACACGGAGCGTATTAAGATCGACGCCTTCACAGATGGAATACGGGATCCGGATACGAGACGTGCTGTTGTGTTGTCTCCAAAAGCAACGTTTGCGGAAACCATCGCGTGTGCCCTAACTAACGAGACTGCTAACAAGATCATCAAACCAGCAGTCAAGGTACGTCGTGTGGAAGTGGAACCAGCAATCGGTCACAAACAGGGAAACAATATCAAACCAGCAGATAACTGGCGGACAACGAGATTCCGGGATGGAACTAGTAAAATAAGATGTGGGGTTTGTGACAAAATAGGACACATATCAAGGGAATGCTGGGAGATAAGGCGCAAACGGGCGAGAACACCATCGCCGATCTACCGAAGGCCACCGGAGGAACGAAAAATACCAGCCGAGGAGGAACGCCAAACAACTACAAAGGCGTTAAACGAGTAAGAGTCAGCTTTGAGGAGCAAAAGCTGACTCCCACAACCAAATGCTCCATAACCTTCATCCCCATTTCCAGATTGGCAAAAGGTGGTGATAGCTTGATGGTGCGAGGAGAAGTAGAGAGGCGATCCAGTATAATAACGTTGGACACCGGAGCAACGAGAACGATTGTGCGACCAGATTTCATCACGGATGGAGTTCGGACAATGGATGGATTCAAGTTACAAACGGCGACAGGCGACAGTGCGGCTATCAAAGGAAAGAAGGAGGTAACAATACGAATCGGGAACAACAGTTTTCGACATGAAGTTCTGGTTGCGGATATTGTGGATGAAGTCATCCTGGGAATGGACTTCATGAAACGAAATGGATTCGTATTGGATGTCGGACGGGGAACATTAAGCTACGGTAATGTCGAACTGCCTTTGCAACTAAACAACGGGAAGGAGCCAGTCGTAAGGAGGATAACATTGGATCATCGGATGAAGCTACCACCACACTCGGAAACGGTTGTTTGGGGGAAATTGGATGGAGGTCCTGGAACACAACGGTTGTGGGTTGTGGAAGCCAACAGGGACGAGCTACAAACCAAAGAAATTATCATCGGAAAAGCTTTGGTTAAACCGGATTGTGACTTTAGAGTTCCGATAAGGGCTCTTAATTTATCGGATGTGACAAAAACAATTAAAAAGGGAACTATCATCGGCCGAGGAGAGGAAGTATCCACCATTATAAAATGCGAGGAGGCGAATCCGTGTGTAAAGGCCAAGGACCAACGACAACGGAAAATAACGGAGGAACTAACACAGAAATGGACGCAACAATTAACACCAAAAGAAAAACAAGCAGCAAAGGAGTTGCTTCAAAAATATATGTCCATTTTCTGTGGTGCACCGGAAGATAATGGCAGAACAAATATGGTTAAACACCGGATCGACACAGGAACATCAACACCTATTCGACAAGCGCCAAGAAGATTACCATTGGCTAAACAAGCAGAAGTGGATCAGATGGTAACTGATATGCAAACATCGGGAGTAATTGAGCAGTCAACGAGTCCATGGAGTTCACCCGTAGTATTGGTGGAAAAGAAGGATGGAAGCATGAGATTCTGCGTTGATTATCGGAAGCTCAACACAGTTACCAAAAAGGATAGTTACCCGTTACCAAGGATCGACGACACACTGGATACATTGGCAGGAGCACGGATGTTTTCAACATTAGATCTGCAGAGCGGTTATTGGCAAGTAGAGGTCGCAGACGAAGATAAGGAAAAGACAGCGTTCAGTGTGGGCAATGGATTATGGCAATTCAATGTCATGCCATTTGGACTTTGTAACGCCCCTGCGACTTTCGAACGGCTAATGGAACGCGTACTTAAAGGACTCCACTGGAAAACATGCCTGGTTTATTTGGACGACATCATAGTTATGGGGAAGGACTTTAACGAGCACCTACGTAATCTAGAGGAAGTATTCGAAAGAATCCAAGCAGCTGGATTGAAGTTAAGTCCGAAGAAATGTGTATTGTTCCGGGATGAAGTCAAATATTTGGGACACAAAATAACAACAAGCGGCATTCATACAGATGAAGACAAGATCTCCGCTGTAAAGGATTGGCCAAGACCGCAGAATTTACATGAACTAAGGAGTTTCATCGGACTATGCAATATTATCGACGATTTGTGCCAGGATTTGCCAACATCGCAAGGAATTTACACGAGCTGACACAGAAGAACAAGCCGTTCCAATGGAGTGATGAACACGAGGAAGCGTTCAACGAACTGAAGCAGCGATTATGTACAGCACCATTGCTTTCGTATCCGGTTCCGAATAAACGTTTTATTTTGGATACGGATGCAAGCAATTATGGCTTGGGAGGAGTGTTGTCACAGGAAATCGATGGGCAGGAACGTGTCATCGCATATTATTCAAAGATCTTATCGAAGCCAGAACGGAACTACTGTGTAACAAGAAGAGAATTGTTGGCCATAGTGAAATGTGTGGAACATTTCAGGAAATACCTTTATGGCCAATCATTTCTATTAAGAACGGATCATGGCGCCTTGACATGGCTACTTCAGTTTAAAAATCCCGAAGGACAAGTAGCACGGTGGATTGAGCGATTGGGGAGTTTTGTTTACGAAATCCAACATCGGAAGGGAAGTGCTCATGGAAATGCGGATGCATTGTCAAGACGGCCATGTCGAGTGGATTGTAAACATTGCGGACGGGTGGAAAACAAGGAAAACATCGTCGATATCAGACTAATGAAAGTGTTGCCAGCTGATGAGTGGACCAACGATGTTATCTCCAAAGAGCAACAGGAGGACCCAGATTTGGCAGTGATTATCAAATTCATGGAGGAAGAACGTCGTCCCACATGGAGCGATATTGCAGATAAAGGCCCAGCTATCAAGGCTTACTGGGCCCAATGGGATAGTTTAACCATGGAAAACGGATGCTTAAAACGAACATGGGAAAGCTCCGATGGCAAAACAAAGCAATCGCTAGTGGTGGTACCGAAGATCAGGATGGCAGAAATATTGGAGGAATACCACGGAGGAACAAGCGGAGGTCACCTAGGAATCAACAAAACGTTAGCCAAGGTACGTGAAAGATTCTACTGGGCAGGATGTAGACAGGCAGTGGCTGAATGGTGTCAAAAGTGTGACCAATGTATGGCAGTGAAAGGACCGGCAAAGAAGAGCCGTGGAGCGATGCAACAATATAATGTGGGAGCACCATTTGAGAGGATTGCCATAGATGTTGCAGGACCATTTCCAACCAGCGATAGTGGCAACAAATATGTATTGGTTATAATGGACTACTTCAGTAAGTGGCCAGAGGTATATCCGATTCCAAATCAGGAAACAACCACAATCGCCAATGCAGTGGTATACAATTGGATAAGCCGTTATGGGGTACCAATGGAACTGCATTCCAACCAAGGGCGGAATTTTGAATCGGTTGTCTTCCAGGAGATGTGCCAGTTACTGGGAATTAATAAAACGCGGACAACGCCTTTCCACCCACAGTCTGATGGCATGGTGGAGCGTTTCAATGCCACATTGGAGGAGTTTATAGCCAAAACAGTGGATAAAAACCAGCGGAATTGGGATCAAGGTATTCCATTGTTCTTAATGGCTTATCGATCGGCGGTGCATAATACAACAGGAGTAACACCAGCGACAATACTTTTTGGCAACAATTTAAGACTACCAGGCGATCTCAAATTCGGAGCGGTCCCATCATCAGCTAAATGTGGACAAGCATATGTGGATAACTTGAAAGAGGAGATCAACAACATACACGGATTTGTCAGAGAGAAAATCAAATTGTCAAGTGATAAAACAAAGACTCGGTATGATGTACGAGCGAACAATAAAGGATTTGACGAGGGACAATTGGTATGGCTTCACAACCCACAACGTAAGAAAGGGTTATCGCAGAAATTACAACCTGGATGGGAGGGACCGTACAAGGTCATAACAAGAATAAATGATGTGATCTATAGGAACCAAAGAGGAGTACGAGGAAAACCCAAGGTTGTACACCTGGAGCGACTGGCGTTCTATAGAGGAAGAGATCTGGATCCTGTTCGGGACGAACAGGTTTGGGCGGAGGGTAGTGTCACGAATCACAGATGTCACGTGTGATAATTGAAAAGAAAATTATAACAGTAGGGATTACCCTGTAACCAAATGTTTACACATACGAACAAAGTAAAAAGAAATAATGAAATAGGCGGAGCGAACCAAATACGACGCAACGAAAATTCGAGAAGTGTAGAGAAGAAAAATAATGGAATGTTCTACAAGCCTTTGCGTCGTATAAATACGTGTAGACATTTGAGTTACGGGAAAGTTCAATTTTGAATTTTGAAGTGTTAATATCGGGAAGTGAAAATAATAGTGAAAGTGAAGTGTTAAAATAATAGTAGTGATAAATATTGTGGAAAATAAAGTGAAAATAAATATTAGTGAATTATTTGTGAAATAGTTGTGTAATTTTTGTGGGAAATAAATTTAATTGAAATTCAATCTTTGCGAGTTTAATATTCACAATCCAGTGATCGAACCGGAAAAATTATTAGAATAACCACTCGGCGAAATCGTAACAGTACCATTAAACGAAAGTATAACAAAATTGCAAGAAATCGAAATAGGCACTGATGATACAGATTATGATGAGTCGGATGAAGATTCTGTAAATGGATCTAAGGCGTCGAAAGCTTCATCGCTAAAGGAGCATTTTAACACTAGTATAAAAGATACTCTTTCGAACAATGAAGCAGATCAGCAACCAGGACCATCTAAACCTATAAATCAGCGGATGAATAGTACCGCCGAGCATCCACCACCAAATACAGATCATAAATCTACTAGTTTAGAAGTTAATAATCTTAAAGTACCTAACTATCCAAATCAATTTAGACAGCAAGATCTTTATAGTTTTCCTCATGTACCAAATAATTCTGGAAGATCCTTATCAAAATGGAATATTCATTTTGATGGTTCTCTTACCGGTATCAATGTAAAAAGATTTCTGGTAAGAATAGAACATATAGCTAAATCCGAAAGCATCTCAGAGTATCGATTAGTTAATGAATTACATTACGTCCTTCGAGTATCAGCTGTAGAATGGTATTGGACCATGATTGAAAGAAATACGGATATTTCTTGGCCCACTCTCAAAACAGAACTGAAAAAGCGTTTCCAAGATCGACGCTCTGATTTCGATATACGTCATCAAATTGATTCCAAGAAACAGAAACCACGTGATTCTTTTTATGAGTTTTATAGTGATTTAATTTCATTATCTCTTCAATTAGAGATTCCTTTGACAGATGCTGAACTAATGCGTATTATTCGACAAAACATGCGCCCTGGATTACAGGATCGATTGACTGAAGTTCATTTTGAGAATGTAGATGAGTTGGTTCGTCGCTGCGTGACCCATGAGGATACTTGGAATCGAACTAGTTTTGTTCCTGAACTTCTTTGCCAACCAAAACGATATGTAAGCGAATTAGATACCCAAGAAACAACAAACTTAGCTATGAGAAATGTTTTAGCAGCCCTGCAATTAAACGCAACTAGCAATCTTGACCCAAATATTAAGTCTGTATCAAAGTCATCAATACAGAATTGCTGTTGGAATTGTTCACAGCCCAATCATTTTTATCCTGACTGTCCTGTGCCTATACGTCACAGATTTTGTTTTGGATGTGGGAATAAAGGTGTTATTAAACCCGAATGTCCATATTGTCGTCAAAAGTCGGGAAACGGGTATGCGGGGGCCCGAAACAGAAATCTTTCTGGTCCCAAGTCAAAGAAGGTAAGGTGGATTCGGTATGCAATACAGACCCGGAGTTTTACGAAATCTGTCGCCGTCCACAGTAAATCTAAACCAATTGTCATTTCCTAATAGTTCTAAATTACAATCAATCAGGTCACCAGCTAAACGGCATAATTATCAAACAGCGCGGATAATTAAATATTGGAAATTAAAAAAATCAATAAGGAAGAAAATAAATGCATCTATCATATCTGATAAATTAGACGGTCGACATTATGTCGAAGTACAAATTTTTGGTCAAAAACACATAGGCTTATTAGATAGCGGAGCGAACATTTCTATTTTAGGCAAGGGTTGCGAAAGTGTACTAAATGATCCTACTATTAAATTTTATTATTTACCATCATCAGTGAAAACTGCCAATGGACATGTAGAAACCATCCTTGGTTATATTAACGTACCTGTGTGCCTTGGTGGTAAAACAAATGTCGTCACCCTACATTTAGCACCTAACCTAACCCAACCATTATATCTAGGCATCGATTTCTGGCGTGCATTTGATATTAAGATTTCATTTGTGCCAATCTCATCAAACCATTCTCGATCAATTACCTCAACTTTTGATTGTACCATAAACAAAACTTCAGCAGAACTCTATAGTGACAAATAAATCAGGGATAACGATTCGTTACAGCATTCATTAAGTGAGAATCAGCAAATTATTTTAGATCAGGTTATACGAACATTTCCGTCTTCGTCTGTACTTGGCTTAGGAAGAACTACATTGCTGTCTCATTCCATTGAGGTGGGCGATGCAAAACCAGTAAAGCAAAGACACTACCCTGTATCGCCAGCAGTAGAAGCGGAAATGTATAAGGAACTTGACCGTATGTTATCGCTAGGGGTGATTGAGCCGAGTATTAGTTCTTGGTGTTCACCAATCGCAGTGGTGCGCAAGACGAACGGCGTGGTTCGACTGTGTCTTGATGCACGTAAAGTCAATGAGGTTACAGTGAAGGATGCTTATCCCTTACCAATTATCGACGGTTTGCTGGGGCGTCTGGATAAAACCAAATTTATTTCAAGTTTGGATTTGAAGGACGCTTTGTGGCAAATTCCGCTCGATGAAAGGTCAAGAGATAAGACAGCCTTTGCTGTTCCCGGACGACCACTGTATCAATTCACAGCCATGCCGTTCGGTCTCTGCAACGCACCACAAACAATGTGTCGCCTGATGCATCGCGTCATACCGTATGAATTACACTCGCAAATATTTGTGTATTTAGATGATCTTCTAATTACTAGCTCTACCTTCGAGGAACATATCAGTCTATTGACCCAAGTGGCAAATCTTTTGAAACGAGCAAATTTAACTATTAACGTAACAAAAAGTAAATTTTGTCTCAAAGAAATTAAATACCTTGGTCACATAGTAGGTGATGGAGTGTTAAAGGTAGATCCATCAAAAGTCGCAGCTATAAAAGAATATCCTCGACCTAAGACTGTTCGTCGTTTCTTGGGAGTTACAGGGTGGTATCGACGTTTCATTTCCCGATATGCCGAAATTGTTGAGCCTCTTACTAATCTTCTTAAAAAAAATAAGAAATTTCTGTGGACTGATAATGTGGAAAAATCTTTTAATAGCCTGAAAAATGTTCTTTGTACCTCTCCAGTTCTCTGCAATGCTGATTATTCGCGGCCGTTTTATATACAATGTGACGCTTCAAAAAGTGGCGTCGGAAGTGTTTTGTTCCAAAAGTCATCCAGCGGCGATGAACGTCCCGTTGCTTACTTTTCGAAGAAACTCAATGCAGCGCAACGCAATTACAGTGTTACAGAACTGGAATGCCTTGCTGCTGTGTTGAGTGTCAAGAAATTTAGGCAATATGTAGAAGGATACCCTTTTACCATAATCACGGATCACGCAAGTTTGAAGTGGTTAATGGGACAGAGGGATCTTTCTGGACGTCTCGCTCGCTGGAGCCTTCAACTACAAGGATTCAATTTTGCAATTGAATATAGGAAGGGTAAAGATAACTGTGTGCCAGACGCTTTGTCGCGCCTTTATTGTGATGCATTCCACCTCGATAGTCAAAATTCTTCTTCTTTGCACGTTAATATTAACGACAAACAATTTTCTGATCAATCGTATTTGGAGTTAATAAAAACTATAAATGAAAATCCAACTGCTTGCTCTAAATTACAAGTTATAAATGATCGAATATATTTTCGTTGTAATGAATCCGAGTATAATAGTATAACTTCTGATTTACTCATTTGGAAGCTGTATATACCAAAGGCCTTGACACAAATTTTAATTGAATCAGCACACTGCCCTCCTTCAGCTTCTCATTTTGGAGTACGAAAAACGATTGAAAACTTACAAAGACTGTATTATTGGCCTACTCTGCGACAAGTTGTTTACCACTTTATATCTACATGCGAATCATGCAAGAAATGCAAAGCTCCCAACTCAATTCTCCGGCCACCTATGGGAAACTATACCGAAATTCAAAGAACTTGGCAAAAGATCTACATTGATTTTTTAGGACCGTATCTAAGGTCTAAAAACGGCAACTGCTACATATTTATAGTTATGGATCATTTGTCAAAATTCATTTGGTTAGAACCAATGCGGGATGCTAATACTACTAATGTATGTAAAGTTCTCGAACAAAGAATATTTTCGGTTTTCTCAGTTCCTGAAGTACTAGTAAGTGATAACGGAAAACAATTTAAATCTAAAACTTTTGCAGAACTTATGAAAAAGTATGGTGTTCGACATGTATTCACTCCTATATACCACCCTCAAGCAAATGCTTGCGAAAGGGTTGATCGCTCTATTATAGCGGGGATAAGAGCTTACATAGGAGAAACCCACAATGAATGGGATAAATATTTACACTTATCGGAGCAGCAATACGTAACGTCGTTCATGATTCAACGAAGGAATCTCCCCATTTTGTAGTTTTCGGTAAACACTATATCGGACATGGTATACCGACTATGAATTAATAAGAAGACTCCATGATCTAGGTGATGTTGAGCTTGATCTAACAAACGCTGAACGATATACCCACATACAAAAACTGGTATTAGAAGTAGAATACGACAATTTAACCCCGGTCAAGTTGTATTTGTGAGAAATTTTGTCCAAAGCGACGCATTTAATAAAATTTCCGCAAAATTTTGTCCGAAATTCAAGAGAGGTATAATAAACAAGTGTATCGGAAATGTTGCATACGAGGTTCATGATGCTAACGGAAAGAACTTGGGCATTTACCATGCAAAAGACATCCGGTTGTGATGTTATAGTTATCTTAAATAATTAAAATTCTTTTACTTTCATTCAATGATTTACACATAATTGCCCGGCCATGGATGAGACTATCTCCTGGGTGTGGGTCAGCACCACGATTTGTAACGCCGCTCTCGATCTTACGTTCCATGTTTAACACCCCACACTAAATTTCACTCATACATTCACTTAATGAAAATAAAAATCACGGGAAAGATAAAAACAAAAAAAAAAAGAAACAACCATACTTTAAGTGTATATGATACTTTTACGGGATTATTCCGTTTATGATTGATAATTGATGGTCACTGATGATGGATATAAAAGTATAACATTTTTGGTTCACGAGGGAATTTTAGTCTGATTTTTGGATGAAAAACAAATCATAAAATTAAAAAGTAATTTCCTAGCTAAGAAAAAAAAACTTAAAGGAAAAACATATTTAAGAATAAAGTTAAATTAGCTAATGTATAAAATTACTATAAATATAAAGTTTAAAATATAAAATTATAGAAAAAAAATGTGAAATTTGTAAACAGTAAGAAAATAAAAACATAACTGGTTGATTGTTGAAAAACATTTAGTGAGTGTATGGTATGATGGATAACTGTGTTTTTTCCCATATGTCTTAATGCATATATACTTGCAATAAAACATTTAATCTTGAGTGTGATGAAATAATGTATCGAAATATTATTTATTGAGTAATAGTTAAGATTTATGGGAAGACAAGTGAAAATGTGAGCACATGTCTTGGACGTTACAATTTGATATGAGTCGAATCAATTAATTAAAGCTCTGATAAAATGGTGGTATATAATAAATAATAATTTTAATTTAAATCCTGGAAATAAATTAATAAATAAAAAAAATCTAATCCTTCAAAATGAATTAATACAAAAAAAAAAAATTAACCATCAGAAACTACGGTTTTGGAGATACTATTTTGATGTATAGCAGCACCTTCTTTTCAACACATCAGGTTTTCTTTATATTTACTACTTTTTAATATAATTTTTTTTTAGTTAAATTAATATTAAGTAAACTCACTTAATTATAAGTTATTTGATTTTTTTGAAATTTTATTTAAGTTTATTTTTCCTTATATATAAATTTAAGCTTAGTAATGACGTCATAGGTAATTTAATTAAGTTATATTGTTTTTTTTTGTTTCTTGAATTCTAAATATATGAATTTAACTATTAGTACTATACTATACTATTAGTATCCATTGTGATTTTTCTTTCTTTCGCTGGATATAATATTGCTTTGCTTTCGTTCTGTTGTTTTTTATCATGAAGTGCTAAACGCGTAAAAGCGGGTATAGAGGATGGTAAGTCTGACCGCAGTCTAAAAATGGTAAGTTGATTCCTGTTTGGTTGCCTTTCCTATCAAAATCATTTTTCTTTCCATTTGTATCCTTTCCTTGCGGTCTGACAAGACATACTCAAGCTTTGAGAAACCCCCACACCCAACCCTGAGCTTTAGCTGGCCATAGATGACCGCCTCAAAGCCTCTGAGTATGTAAAAGTTCTAGTAACCACCAATAGGAAACTACTGGTTCTCGTTACACATTGTTCTCGATTCGTATTGTCACCTCCTTCTTACCTTTAATAGCTGTACTGTCGCCTGTCGCCGTTTTTAACTTGAACCCATCCATTGGCTCAACTTCATCCGTTATTAAATCCGGCCACACAATCGTTCTCGTTGCTCCGGTGTCCAACGTTATCATACTGGATCGTCCCGCCACTTGGCTTCGCACTATCAAGCTGTCACCAACTTTTGCCAATCCCCAGTGGCCTTCGGTATATCGGCGATGGTGTTCTCGTCCAAATACGCCTCATTTCCCAGCAGTCCATCGAGATGTGTCCTGTTTTGTCACACACCCAACATCGAATTTTACTATTTCCATCTTGTGGTCCGCCGGTTATCTGCTGGAAAGATGCTATTTCCATGTTTGTGACTGATTGCTGGTTCCACTTCCACACGACGTACCTTGACTACTGGTTTGATGATGTTGTTTGCAGTCTCGTTGATTAGTGCACACGCGATGGTTGCCGCGAACGATGATTTCGGAAACAATACTACCGCACGTCTCGTATCCAGATCCCGTATACCATCGGTGAAAGCGTCGATCTTGATCTGCTCTGTGTATTCACCCGCCATGTTGTAGTGGGCGAGGTGCACTAACCGCTCAATATCAGTCGCATACTCCTGGAGCGACTCTCCAATCTTCTGACATCGTCCCTTCAATTCCATACGATGTAGCTCTCTTTTGTGGTCACCTTCATATTTACGCTCCAAAGCCAACATGATTTTTCCGTAATCCTCCCGTTCGTATTCCGGCACGATTTGCATAAGTTCCGCAGCATTTCCTTTTAACGCCACAATTAACGCTGTCTCTTGATCCTCCTCACACCAACCGTTCCTTGTGGCCACCATTTTAAACTGGAGTTTGAAGATGTTGAATGGTGTGATTCCGTCGAACGTTGGTGGCTTCAATTTTATTGAGCTAGTTGGTCGAGCAAGTTGGGTACTTCCGTAGGTTTCTAGATCCATGATTTTCTCTCTCGAGTTTCTGGAATCTGCCACCTCAGATTACTGAAAACTGCGAGATTCAAACCTCTCCAGTTTACGCTTCATTTCTATTATCACTGTGTCGACTTTTGTGTTCAACGTTACGGAAAGCTCTCGAAATTTCTCGTTGACACATTATTCTTGCTTCTCCAACCGTTCGATGATACTCTTTTGTCCTCTTCTCATTCTTTCCTGATCGGCACGCATCTGCTCCTTTAGGTCGTTTTTCAATTGATCTGAGCCGCTTATCATATCGGGTTTAAGCCCACCGATTTGTTGCATTGCAAGCATTAGTTCCTCCATATCGAAACCTCCATATGATGTTGGAGTAGTTTCTTTAACGACGACATTCTGCTCTTCTTCTGTTTTGGCCGTTGATTCCGTTTTCGCCTCAACATGCTGAATTTCTGTTGAACCCGGAGCTCTCGTATTGAATTCATGTTGATCTGGGTCAGCATTTTCCTCCGACAAAGCTGTACGGAGTCTCAAATGTAACTCTTTATAATTAATCCGGTTCGATCACTGGATCGTGTATATTAAAACTCGCAAACTTTTATTTCTACAATAAAATTAGTTCCCAATAAATTTGACAAATAATTATTATTATACTACTTTTCCACGGTAATTATCACTACAATAATTTCAATACTTCACTTTCACTTACCATCACTTTCCTGATATTAACACTTCGAAATTCAGAATTGAACGGTTTCATAACTCAAATGTCTACACGTATTAATACGACGCAAATACTTGTAGAACATTCCATTATTTTGCATCTCAACACTTCCCGAAGCTTCGTTGCGTCGTATGTGGTTCGCTTCGCCTATTCCATTATTCATTTTTATTTTGTTCGTATGTGTAAACATATGGTTACAGGGTAGTCTCTAAACTACTGCTTTAATTTATAAATTTTTTTAATTATTACTAGTGACATCTATGATTCGTCACACCATGAAATTGCTTTAAAAAAATTGATCTGAAGAAACGCAATACTGAAGTCATTATTTTTGCTAAATTTAGCGTCACCCTACCTTACCCTACGTTTACATTATTGTTTTCGAGTGTTGTTTTCGAGTATTGTTTTCGATTTTTGGTACTTATCGTGAGGCAACAACAAAAACTAAACTGATCGTCTTCAATTCATCCATATTTGTTTTGATTTGTTGTCATCCATAAATATGCTTTGTTTTGCTGTGTTTTGAAACTGTTGAGAATTGTGTACAATTTAATTAATAATTATATTTAAATAATTAATAATAATATATAAATTTTGTTTCATTTGTTTATTTTGTGAACTAATATATATGTATATATATAAGTTCACAAAATAATTATCACAAAATAATCAATAATTGATTTTCACACTTTGCCGCTCTTTGTTTATAATCTATTTGGTTTATAATCTATTTTTCAAATAAATATCGGTGTCGATAAGTTTAATTTTTAATATTTAAAAAAACTACCAAAAACATTTAAATATATATTTTTTAATCAATTTTAATTATTAAATGTATAAATTACAATTCAAAATATTAATAAAAAGAAAAAAAATTAAAAATATTTTCGATAAATCGATATTTTTATTTCGAAAACAACGAAAAAGATGTATGAGCTACATCTTTTTGTTGTTTTCGAGTATTGTTTTCAAATAGAAACGATAACTTTTTATATGGGAAAACAGCAACAACAATCTAATATTGAAAACAAAACTCGAAAACAACACTCGAAAACAATAATGTAAACGTAGGGCAAATATAACGAAGTCCAAGTATAACAAAGCTAAACTCAAAAGTGAGCTATCGTTTTTCACTTCGAAATATGCGAAAATAGTCGAAAGATAAATACCTTAGTAGTGGTGCGTATATGTATACAGCGTTGTGTTTAGAAAACTGCGTATTATTTGACATGTTTAAAATTTGGCTTGTTTATTTATATATTTGGAATTTCTAAGAAATGTGAACACCTGCACTTTAATAAAATTTCTGGGTGGAAATTGTAAGTAAAAAGTATTCATTCGAAAATATGTATTTAATTTTTTTGGTAAAACAGTGATAAAACGAGTTTATTATTCCTTAAATATCTATTCTATTTTTAGGTAAAAAATGGGGAGGAGACACAAGTTTCATATGTACATAGTTTGTTTTCATTCATCACTCAACCGTTCTAGGCTATTTATCAAATAGTGCAAGTCAATCTCTGTGTCTTGTGATTTCAAATAAATATAAGTGTAATCATAATTACAATGGAGAAAGATCGTCATTATTGGTGGCATCTAAGAAAAATTACTGTGTTGTGGACATTTTGTTTCAGATTTGGAAATAAATTAATATGATCTTTCTGATATTCATTATTACGGACAAAATAATTTAAAATATTCAAACTATCTACTATATTAATTTTCAATCAAAAATTACGTTTTACATTCGAAAATTTTAAAGTTTATATGAATATTAATTTTTTTTTTATTTAATAAAATTTTTATGCATATTAAGTTATATTACAATAACAAATTAATAAAAATAATTTTGTTGTTTCTAAACCATTAAAATTTGTAGTTTTATTTAATTAATCCGCTAACATTTGAATTTGACGTTTTACATATAAATGCACAAAAATATTCCCGCCAAATTTATTTTTGACATTTGTACACACATACATAAGCACAGTTTTACTATATTGAGTTTCGTCAGATTCGACTTATCGCGACACGTTTCATACGAAATCTTATTCTAAGTCGAAAGCAAAACTAACTAAAAGTCGAAATTAAATATAAGTTTTTACTTCGATATTTGACGAAAAAGTCGAATTTTGAAGTATAACAAAATTCGACTTTTTCGTCAAATATCGAAGTAAAAACTTATATTTAGTTTCGACTTTTACATAGTTTTGCTTTCGACTTAGAATAAGATTTCGTATGAAACGTGTCGCGATAAGTCGAATCTGACGAAACTCAATATAGTAAAACTGTGCTTATGTATGTGTGTTCAAATGTCAAAAATAAATTTGGCGGGAATATTTTTGTGCATTTATATGTAAAACGTCAAATTCAAATGTTAGCGGATTAATTAAATAAAACTACAAATTTTAATGGTTTAGAAACAACAAAATTATTTTTATTAATTTGTTATTGTAATATAACTTAATATGCATAAAAATTTTATTAAATAAAAAAAAAATTAATATTCATATAAACTTTAAAATTTTCGAATGTAAAACGTAATTTTTGATTGAAAATTAATATAGTAGATAGTTTGAATATTTTAAATTATTTTGTCCGTAATAATGAATATCAGAAAGATCATATTAATTTATTTCCAAATCTGAAACAAAATGTCCACAACACAGTAATTTTTCTTAGATGCCACCAATAATGACGATCTTTCTCCATTGTAATTATGTACTTGTAGGTACTTATATTTATTTGAAATCACAAGACACAGAAATTGAAATGCACTATTTGATAAATCGCTTAGAACGGTTGAGTGATGAATGAAAACAAACTATGTACATATGAAACTTGTGTCTCCTCCCCATTTTTTATCAAAAAATAGGATAGATATTTAAGGTATAATAAACTCGTTTTATCACTGTTTTACTAAAAAAATTAAAAACATATTTTCGAAGTAAAAGTATTCGTAGTATTTCCACCCAGAAATTTTATTAAAGTGCAGGTGTTCACATTTCTTAGAAATTCCAAATATATAAATAAACAAGCCAAATTTTAAACATGTCAAATAATACGTAGTTTTCTAAACACAACGCTGTATACATATACGCACCACTACTAAGGTACTTATCTTTCGACTATTTACGAATATTTCGAAGGGAAAAACGATAGCTCATTTTTGAGTTTAGTTTTGTTATACTTGGGTACCCAAGTATAACAAAACTAAACTCAAAACTGAGCTATCGTTTTTCCCTTCGAAATATGCGAGAATAGTCGAAAGAGAAATACCTTAGTAGTGGTGCCTATATGTATACAGCGTTGTGTTTAGAAATCTGCGTATTATTTGACGTGTTTAAAATTTGGCTTGTTTATTTATAAATTTGGAATTTCTAAGAAATGTGAACACCTGCACTTTAATAAAATTTCTGGTTGGAAATTGTAAGTTAAAAGTATTCGTTCGAAAATATGTATTTAATTTTTTTGGTAAAACAGTGATAAAACGAGTTTATTATACCTTAAATATCTATCCTATTTTTTAGGTAAAAAATGGGGAGGAGAGACAAGTTTCATATGTACATAGTTTGTTTATGTACATATGAATATATATGTACATAGTTTGTTTTCATTCATCACTCAACCGTTCTAAGTGATTTATCAAATAGTGCATTTAAATTTCTGTGTCATGTGATTTCAAATAAATATAAGTGTAATCATAATTACAATGGAGAAAGATCGTCTTTATTGGTGGCATCTAAGAAAAATAACTGTGTTGTGGACATTTTGTTTCAGATTTGGAAATAAATTAATATGATCTTTCTAATATTCACTATTACGGAAAAAATAATTTAAAATATTATTATTTAAACTATCTTTTTTGACATTTGAACACACATACATAAGCACAGTTTTACTATATTGAGTTTCGTCAGATTCGACTTATCGCGACACGTTTCATACGAAATCTTATTCTAAGTCGAAAGTAAAACTATGTAAAAGTCGAAACTAAATATAAGTTTTTACTTCGATATTTGACGAAAAAGTCGAATTTTGTTATACTTGGGTACCCAAGTATAACATAATTCGACTTTTTCGTCAAATATCGAAGTAAAAACTTATATTTAGTTTCGACTTTTACATAGTTTTTCTTTCGACTTAGAATAAGATTTCGTATGAAACGTGTCGCGATAAGTCGAATCTGACGAAACTCAATATAGTAAATCTGTGCTTATGTATGTGTGTTCAAATGTCAAAAATAAATTTGGCGGGAATATTTTAGTGCATGCATATGTAAAACGTCAAATTCAAATTGTAGCGGATTAATTAAATAAAACTACAAATTTTAATGGTTAAGAAACAACAAAATAATTTTTATTAATGTGTAATTGTAATATAACTGAATATGCATTAAAAATTTATTAAATAAAAAATTAAATGAATATTCATATAAACTTTAAATTTTTCGAATGTAAAACGTAATTTCAATAAATTATGTATATAAATATGATTTAAAATTAATATAGAAGATAGTTTGAATATTATTTTAAATTATTTTTTCCGTGATAGTGAATATAAGAAAGATCATATTAATTTATTTCCAAATCTGAAACAAAATGTCCACAACACAGTAATTTTTCTTAGATGCCACCAATAAGGACGATCTTTCTCCACTGTAATTATGATTACACTTATATTTAATTGAAATCACAAGACACAGAAATTGAAATGCACTATTTGATAAATCGCTTAGAACGGTTGAGTGATGAATGAAAACAAACAATGTACATATGAAACTTGTGTCTCCTTCCCATTTTTTACCTCAAAAATAGGATAGATATTTAGGGTGTAATAAACTCGTTTTATCACTGTTTTACCAAAAAAATAAATACATATTTTCAAACGAATAATTTTAACTTACAATTTCCACCCAGAAATTTTATTAAAGTTTATTTAATTTCTTAGAAATTCCAAATATATAAATAAACATGCAAAATTTTATACACGTCAAATAATACGCAGATTTTTAAACACAACGCTGTATACCTGTATACATATACGCACCACTACTAAGGTATTTATCTTTCGACTATTTTCGCATATTTCGAAGGGAAAAACGATAGCTCATTTTTGAGTTTAGCTTTGTTATACTTGGGTAATGTAACAAATAGAGCAACTCCCCTCCAAACATTGCGTAACGAAAACGTAAAGTTTTTGAGGACTTCGTTATACTGTAGTCTTTAAATTCGTTACTTTTTTTCGTAACGAAAAGATAAAGAAAATGATAGTTTTACCACATGAGAATTGAAACGAAAAAATGTATACATTTTCTCTGCGCTTGCTCGTAATATTATTGAACAGCTTTTACTAAACATTTTCGAACAGTTAATACTTGATGTTTTCGAACAGTATTTACTTAACGTTTCTGAACATCTTTTATAAAACGTTTCCGAACATTTATTACTTGACGATTCCAAACTTTTATTAATAATTTTTAAATAAAAGATAAATTTTCATAAATACGCAAAATTCTTTTCATTTTTTCAAAATTCAATATTATACCATGATTAATTGAATAATTTAAATATACAAAATTAATTCAATTATAAAAATGATTAAATTTACTTAAAATTACATCCAAAAATGTATTAATACATATAAATTTATAACGAAAGGCAATATTAAATTTATATTTTAAAGGGTAAAATTTAATTTTAATATATTTAAATACATATAAATATTCTAATATAAATGAATTTGTCCACACTTCATAGTTACCTTATAATTAATATTTTATTTTAATAATCATTTTACCGCCCAGTGGCCCTATTCTGGTTTTCCCAGGGAATTGGGAATTGGGAATTTTTGACGTTTTTATAACAGTTGGGAATTATTTTTTCCAAAAGTGTATTCTGTCTATTGGGAAAAATATTTGGTTTGGAAAAAATAATTCCCAATTATAACAGTTTTGACGTTTATTTTTCCGTATTAAAATTGTTGGGAATTCATATTTCTTATGTTAAAATACACATAATTATAATACTAGAGTATAAATTTAAATTTTTTTTATTATTTCTTATAAGCAAAAACATCTTTTTTTTTAAATTTGGTCTTATCTGCCCTAATATATAAAAAAAATTAGCTCATTCATAAATACTAATAATCATAATAAATAGTGGATGTAGAAAATAATTCCGACCCTAAAAAATGTTTAATTGTTTTTCAAAAACACCTATTTTTTTTTAAATTTGTTATTCATCCGTCAATATTTAAATCATATTCAAATATAATAACATAGCGCACCATGAAAAAAAACCATTAAAAAGGTACTCTAGTGGCGAACATTTAAAACTATTTGTTTCACAGAGGGGAAATAATTCCCAGCACGCCAGAATACACTTTCGGGAATTGGGGAATAAAATATTGGGAATTATTATAGTTGGGAATTGGGAATTTTTTTTTCCCAATTCCCAATTCCCAGGGAAAACCAGAATAGGGCCACAGTGGCCCTATTTCGCAGGGAATTGGGAATTTTTGACGTTTTTATAACAGTTGGGAATTAGTTTTTATAAAAGTGTATTCTGGCTATTAGGAAAAATATTTGGTTTGGAAAAAATAATTCCCAATTATAACAGTTTTGACGTTTATTTTTCACTATTAAAATTGTTGGGAATTCATATTTCTTATGGTAAAATACTCATAATTATAATACTAGAGTATAAATTTAATTTTTTTTATTATTTCTTATAAGCAAAAACACCTATTTTTTTTAAATTTGGTCTTATCTGCCCTAAAATATAAAAAAATTTGCTCATTCATAAATACTAATAATCATAATAAATAGTGAATGTAGAAAATAATTCCGACCCTAAAAAATTTTTAATTGTTTTTCAAAAACACCTATTTTTTTCAAATTTGTTATTCATCCGTCAATATTTAAATCATATTCAAATATAATAACATAGCGCATCATGAAAAAACCCATTAAAAAGGTACTCTAGTGGCGAACATTTAAAACTATTTGTCTCACAGAGGGAAAATAATTCCCAGCACGCCAGAATACACTTATGGGAATTGGGGAATAAAATATTGGGAATTACTATAGTTGTGAATTGGGAATTTTTTTTTCCCAATTCCTAGGGAAAACCAGAATAGGGCCACAGGTGGCTCAGTGGTTAAGGCTGTGGCAGTTGAAGCGGGAGGTACCGTGTTCGAATCCCGATAGGGGCAGGATGCAAAAGGGATTTTTCACCATCTGTGGCCCTATTCTGGTTTTCCCAGGGAATTGGGAATTGGAAATTTGGAATTTTTGACGTTTTTATAACAGTTGGGAATTATTTTTTCCAAAAGTGTATTCTGACTATTGGGAAAAATATTTTGTTTGGAAAAAATAATTCCCAATTATAACAGTTTTGACGTTTATTTTTCCCTATTAAAATTGTTGGGAATTCATATTTCTTATGGTAAAATACTCATAATCAAAATACTAGAGTATAAATTTAAATTTTTTTTATTATTTCTTATAAGCAAAAACACCTATGTTTTTAAATTTGGTCTTATCTGCTCTAATATATAAAAAAAATTAGCTCATTCATAAATACTAATAATCATAATAAATAGTGAATGTAGAAAATAATTCCGACCCTAAAAAATTTTTAATTGTTTTTCAAAAGCGAAAACACCTACTTTTTTTTTTAAAATTTGTTATTCATCCGTCAATATTTAAATCATATTCAAATATAATAACATAGCGCACCATGGAAAAAACTGTTACGATTTCGCCGAGTGGTTATTCAATTAGTATTTTATCCGGTTCGATCACTGGATTGTGAATATAAACTCGCAAAGATTAAATTTTAACTAAATTTATTTTCCACAATAATTTCACAAATAATTCACTGATATTTATTTTCACTATTATTTTACACAATATTTATCACTACTATTATTTTAACACTTCACTTTTTATCACTTCCCGATATTAACACTTCGAAATTCAAAATTGAACTATCTCGTAACTCAAATGTCTACACGTATTTATACGACGCAAAGGCTTGTAGAACATTCCATTATTTTTCTTCTCTACACTTCTCGAATTTTCGTTGCGTCGTATTTGGTTCGCTCCGCCTATTTCATTATTTCTTTTTACTTTGTCCGTATGTGTAAACATTTGGTTACAGGGTAATCCCTACTGTTATAATTTTCTTTTCAATTATCACAGGTTGTTCGTGATTAATAAATACAAACCATCATCAAAATTCATATCATCAGCTGTTCGATCAAGTTCAAGGTCAATAAATACAAAACGTAAACAACTAAATTGAAATCTGTATTTATTGATTATACACATTACACAGTAATTTCCGAATGACGTATTTGAGCAGCAATCCATCGCTTTTGTCCCATTGAAGTATTACTGCTGCATGACATCCTGAGTACCATTGGAATTACCTAAAATAAAACAAAGAAATTGTTAGTCGGATGTCGATCAACACACCAGATGTGATATAATTTCTACTTATCTTTTCAAGTAACTGAAGCTACTTGATAATCCAATCACGAATCAGAAACTAGGGAATGCTATTGTAAATTAAATTAAGAATATTATGTTAAATTAGTTAATACATTAAATTAAAATAAGAATATTTATATTGTAAAATACTTACTGTAACAAATGGCTACTGACAGTTCATTGTACTTGTATACTTTCGTAAATCTCACATTTAGTAATTTAAAATCTAGTACAACTTTGTAATAGCGTATTCATACTTTTGGTTGAGTTGTATGGTCAAAGGAAAAAACTCGTCCACTTGTTTTATAATCAGCAGCCGCATAACACCAAAACTCAATACTTAAAAATTAAAAAGGTGGAAAAATAATTTTCCACATCAGTTTTTAAGAAATAAATAAACTAAATAAGTTTAAGTTGAAGTAGCGTGTTTTGTTTATTTCTTACCCAAGAACATATGGTCCTTCGAGCCGGATTTGGTAAAATTTAAGAACATTTTCTTACCGATCCACATCTACCTAAAATTCGAGCTGTAAGTCGTAAGTAAATGCTGTCTGATCAATGTTTTTAAGTGCGAACATTCTAATACAAGTGCATAAAGTTTAAATAGTGCAAAGTTTAAGTGAACACATATTGAAGAGGTATTCCGTTCAAATCGTATAAGAAAACCCACGCGGTAACTTAACCTCAAAGCGCATCAATTCGCGTAAAAGAAAAACAACAACAGAGTAATAATTACAAGTACGTGCAATCAACCGCAAAGGATAAATATCTAACTGTTTATCGAAATCAACTGCATAAACGCCGATTATTAGTAAAATGTCGTCAGAAAAAATAAAGGACTGGACAAGCAAACGGGGTCAAGCTAAGGGCAGTATTACACGTATCGCATCATTTGCGGACCACATGGACAAGGATACTAGGGCGAATGAAGTATCATCTCGCTTAGAACTGTTAGAGCGCGCGTTTAATGTTTTTCAAGAAGCCGATGCCAAACTAACTGCTTTAGACTGCGAATCAGAAATTGTTGAAAACGAGGCGAAATATTTGAATTTAAAGGTTAAGTTGAGTGAGTTTCTAGCTACACGTGCTACAGCAAGCGTCTCAATACTCGATCAGTTTAATGAAGTCATGGCGCGTACAACGGCACAGCAGAATGCATTTTTATCTAAGTTTACCGACACCGTGTCTTCGTCATTAAATCAAAGCTTCTTGAATCAGTCATCCGAAGAACCGCATATCACAGCAAGGCTTCCACGGTTACAAGTGCCAACTTTTAATGGAGATTATAAAGAATTCCAAAGTTTTAAGGATTTATTCATGGCATCTGTTCATAACAAATCATACCTTGCAAATGTTGAAAAATTTCAATACTTGAGAAGCTGCCTGAAGGGTGAGCCTGCCGAGCTTATACGACACTTGAATATATCAGATGCAAATTATGATACTGCGTGGTCTAAAATTTGCAATCGCTACGATAAAAGGAATATTACCATAAGCCATTTCATTCAAACATTCCTTGATATACCATCTATGAAAGAGAAATCCGCTAAGAAGCTAAGAAATATACACAATATTGCTGACCAGGTTATTCGTGGGCTGCAAGCCCTGGGGACAGAAGCCGAAACGCGAGATCATTGGTTATTACATATCTTGCTAAAGAAAACTGATGCTGAAACGCAGCAAGCATGGGCATTCTCAACTGATAATGATAAAAATCCGACATTCGAACAATGTTTACAGTTTATTAATAAACGTTGCGATGGTTTAGAGCCATGCGAAGCCAGCAATCCACATCAAGGCAAACTAATGACGGCAAAATCGCACAGCGTTTCCATGGAACAGAAATATTCAAGCATACCAAGACCATGTCCATTTTGTCAGCAGTTGCACAAATTATTCGAATGTGAGAAATTTAGAAAGCTTGAGTCAATGAGTAAACGAGACGAAGTACTCAAATTAAATGCATGTTTCAATTGTTTATCCACATCGCACCGAGCTAACCGATGTCAATCTCGACGATCTTGTAACAAATGTGGTCGCAGGCATCACAGTTTGTTGCACGACAGCGTCATATATAATGTAAGCAGTACATCGCACGCAGACAGTGAAATCCAGAGAGAAAAGCCAGTTGCACAACTTCATATTAAGTTAAACCCACCAGTCGTAAGCAGCTCATCTAATCCTGATGATGTCCACCAAGAGGTACAGAGCGCCAAGCCAAATTCGAATAACGCGAAAACTCATTTAGCATGCATGGGATATGCCATACTACCCACAGCCGAGGTGCATATACTTGATCGTTTCGGTCATTCACACGAGTGTAGTGCGTTGCTAGACTCGGGCTCGCAAGTATCCTTTATTTCCGCTCAATGTGTAAAAAGATTACAATTGCTACGTCAGAGAGCTAATGTTATTGTTAGTGGACTGGCCACTTCCAACACAACTACCAAAGGCAAAACTACTGTCGTGATTCGTTCCAGGTTCAATGATTCCAATGAAATTCAGCTAAATGCATTCATCCTAGATCACATAACTACAACATCTCAATATGAACGCCTAGATGATCAGGTTGCCAACCGATTTAATGATCTTCAATTAGCTGATCCGACCTTTTGCAATAAGAAAACCATCGATATCTTGATCGGCGCTGATCACTTTTTTAATATTCTGAAACACGGCCAAGTGATCGTCTCACCAACTTCACCAATAGCTCAAGACACTATTTTTGGTTGGGTAATATCTGGTCCATCACAAAGCGAATCAACTGGTAAAATCGAAGTATTACGGAATGCCAATATATCAATGCAGGATGAGACAAACTTAGATGATATGCTTAAAAGATTCTGGGAACTGGAAGCAGTTGGTACGGAGAATGAATGGACTCAAGAGGAAAATAAATGTGAGCTGCATTTTAAGACCACAACGAAACAAGATTATTCTGGAAGATTTATTGTCCAACTCCCATTTAAAGGTGGCATGCCAAACCTGGGTAATACGTATACAGCTGCCAAACATCGATTACTAGCCATGGAGCGCAAAATGAGATCAAATCCTGGTTTCGGACAGCTATATCGCGAGTTTATTCACGAATACGAGTCACTACGGCACATGACCAAACTATCAGCTGCAGAATTAGCTCAAAAGCATGAAGAAATGTGCTATTTGCCACATCACGGCATTTGGAAAGACAACAGCGAAACAACGAAATTAAGAGTTGTGTTCGATGGGTCATGCCTATCTTCAAACGGAGTATCACTCAACAACAAATTATTGGTAGGTCCTGTCGTTCAACCATCACTATGGACAGTATTGTTAAGATTTCGACAATTTCCAATAGCATTATGCGCTGACATTGAAAAAATGTACAGGCAAGTCTTAATCGATCCCAGTCAGTGCAGATATCAACGAATTCTATGGAGAAATTCTGAGGATACAACAATAGATACATACGAGTTAAAAACCGTGACCTATGGCACATCAGCAGCATCCTTTTTAGCTACTCGAGCATTGTGTGCAGTGGCTGAAGACAACGAGCAAAAGTTTCCCACGGTCGCTAAGGTGATTAAGCAAAATTTCTACGTTGACGACCTCCTCACTGGTGCCAAAGACGAAATAGAAGCTGCAAACCTGAAATCGAAGTTGATATTACTATTGCAAAATTATGGATTCCCATTACGGAAATGGAGATCAAATGTACAGAATCTGGCAGATCACTCACAATCCATTTCATTTACTGACCAACAGAACGTGACACATGTTTTAGGCTTGATTTGGGATCCAATTAAGGACCATTTTTATTTTAATGTGAATATTCCACCGGAAAGGGTTTGTACGAAAAGAACCATCCTATCTATAATAGCACGAATTTACGATCCATTGGGTTGGTTGACTCCCTTTACAATCAAAACCAAAATAATGATGCAATACTTATGGCTCGCTAAGCTGTCTTGGGACGAGGAAATACCAGAAAGTCCACCAAAGAGATGGAAAGTCTACGTCGCGAACCGAACAGCCGAGATTCACAAATTGGTGCCAAAAGCTATTTGGAAACATGTAAGCAGTGGAGAGAATCCTTCCGATTTAGCAACTCGAGGCATCAAACCAGCTAAGTTAATCGCAAGCAAATTATGGTGGAAAGGACCCAAATGGCTTTATATGCACGATGAACCCTGGCCAAAGGCATTCGAAATAAGGGAAACCAAAGAAGAACAACGGGCTAATATAAGTAATTTACAACTAAGTACAAGTGGAGATGTCGGCATGCTTGACGAAATGATTGAAAGAACTGAAAGCTGGATGAAGTTAGTGAGAACTTTATCTACAATACTAAGGTTCATATCTAAGTTGCGCAACCCTGAAGTTAAGAAATCCGGATTCTTGACCATAGAAGAGCTGAACGAAGCCGAATTTACGATTATTAAGCATATACAAGAACAAGCGTTTTCCTCCGAGCTAAGCAGTCTAAGATCAGGCAAGCAATTAAAATCGAAATCAGCATTATTGATGTTATCTCCGTTCATCGATCAAAGGGGTTTGTTAAGAGTTGGTGGACGATTAAAAAATGCAACATGTTCCTACGCTACAAAACATCCGCTGATCATCCCAAAGGGTCAGAAGATATCGAGAATGATTCTCAATTATTTACATGCCAAACATTTGCATCCGGGGCCCTCACTACTTGTATCACTATCCCGCATGAAATATTGGATCATAGGAGTACGTTGCCTAGTTCGTACCATATGTCGTAAATGCATCATATGTTTCCGATATTCAACACACACGTCAACACAATTAATGGGTAATTTACCAAGTGAAAGAATTACTCCTTCCCGTCCATTCTCTAGTACCGGTGTAGATTACGCCGGCCCTATTATGTTGGCGTCTAAACGAGGCAGAGGATCCAAACTAATCAAAGGATACATAGTAATTTTTGTGTGTCTTTGTACGAAAGCACTTCACGTGGAGGTAGCCGGTGATATGACGACAGCTACGTTCATGGGTGCTTTAAGAAGGTTCACGTCACGAAGGGGAGTACCCAACCAAATTTTAATGTTCCAAACAGATGAGTACAAGAATGCTGTACATCAATACGTAACTGACCATCAAATTAAGTGGTCATTCATTCCTCCACTTGCACCGAATTTTGGCGGAATTTGGGAGAGAGCAGTCCGTTCCATCAAGGCACATTTGATAAGAGTTGTGGGTAACTCACATCTAACGTATGAAGAGATGGCCACGGTGTTGGCCCAAATTGAATGCATATTAAATTCACGGCCGCTATGTCGTCTAAGCAATGAAGACCCCACTAATATAGATGCACTTACGCCAGCGCATTTTTTAATACTCAAAGCTCCAGCAATTATACCTGATGAGAATTTTACCGACATTGCCATTTCGAGACTATCACGGTGGCAGCTCGTTCAACAATTGGTCCAATCATACTGGAAACGATATTCCATAGAGTATTTACACACGCTTCAACAGCGAACTACCGCAAAATTTAAGGCACGCAATCTTCAAGTAAATGACGTCGTATTGGTAAAAGATGAAGCCAATCCACCAGGTTGCTGGCCTTTGGGAAAAATCATCGAGGTACATCCGGGAAATGATGGCATCGTAAGAGTCGCTACGATCAAAACAAAGCAGTCGACGTTCAAACGGCCAATATCCAAATTATTCCTATTGCCACTTGATGATCATGACCACATCGATCAACCGTTAAAATCTTCAGCTTTTAACGAAGGGGAGTTATGTTCGTGATTAATAAATACAAACCATCATCAAAATTCATATCATCAGCTGTTCGATCAAGTTCAAGGTCAATAAATACAAAACGTAAACAACTAAATTGAAATCTGTATTTATTGATTATACACATTACACAGTAATTTCCGAATGACGTATTTGAGCAGCAATCCATCGCTTTTGTCCCATTGAAGTATTACTGCTGCATGACATCCTGAGTACCATTGGAATTACCTAAAATAAAACAAAGAAATTGTTAGTCGGATGTCGATCAACACACCAGATGTGATATAATTTCTACTTATCTTTTCAAGTAACTGAAGCTACTTGATAATCCAATCACGAATCAGAAACTAGGGAATGCTATTGTAAATTAAATTAAGAATATTATGTTAAATTAGTTAATACATTAAATTAAAATAAGAATATTTATATTGTAAAATACTTACTGTAACAAATGGCTACTGACAGTTCATTGTACTTGTATACTTTCGTAAATCTCACATTTAGTAATTTAAAATCTAGTACAACTTTGTAATAGCGTATTCATACTTTTGGTTGAGTTGTATGGTCAAAGGAAAAAACTCGTCCACTTGTTTTATAATCAGCAGCCGCATAACACCAAAACTCAATACTTAAAAATTAAAAAGGTGGAAAAATAATTTTCCACATCAGTTTTTAAGAAATAAATAAACTAAATAAGTTTAAGTTGAAGTAGCGTGTTTTGTTTATTTCTTACCCAAGAACACAGGTGACATCTGTGATTCGTGACACTACCCTCCGCCCAAACCTGTTCGTCCTGAACAGGATCCAGATCTCTTCCTCTATAGAACGCCAGTCTATCCAGGTGTATAACCTTGGGTTTTCCTCGTACTCCTCTTTGGATACTATAGATCACGTCGTTAGTTCTGACCTTGTACGGTCCCTCCCATCTAGTTTCTATCTTCTTTGATAATCCGTTATTTCGTCGTGTTCCAGTTCCTCCATCCAATTTCCCACAAACAACCGTTTCCGAGTGTGGTGGTAGCTTTGTCCGATGATCCAATGTTATCCTCCTTACGATTGGCTCCTCCCCTTTGTTCATTTCCAAAGGCAGTTTGACATTACCGTAGCCCAATGTTCCCCGTCCAAAATCCAATACGAATCCATTTCGTTTCATGAAGTCCATTCCCAGGATGACCTCATCCATAATATCCGCAACCAGAACTTCATGTCGAAAACCATTGTTCCCGATTCGTATGGTCACCTCCTTCTTTCCTTTGATAGCTGCACTGTCGCCTGTCGCCGTTTGTAACTTGAACCCTTCCATAGGCTCAACTCCATCCGTGATAAAATCCGGCCGCACAATCGTTCTCGTTGCTCCGGTGTCCAATGTTATCAAACTGGATCGTCCTTCTACTTCGCCTCTCACCATCAAGCTCTCACCACCTTTTGCCAATCTGGAAATGGGGATGAAGGTTATGGAGCATTTGGTTGTGGGAGTCAGCTTTTGCTCCTCAAAGCTGACGCGTTCATTTAACGCCTTCGTTGTTGTTTGGCGTTCCTCCTCGGCTGGTATTCTTCGTTCCTCCGGTGGCCTTCGGTACATCGGCGATGGTGTTCTCGCCCGTTTGCGCCTTATCTCCCAGCATTTCCGCGAGATGTGTCCTATTTTGTCACAAACCCAACATCTGATTTTACTAGTTCCATCCCGGAATCTCGTTGTCCGCCAGTTATCTGCTGGTTTGATGTTATTGCCCTGTTTGTGACTGATTGCTGGTTCCACTTCCACACGACGTACCTTGACTGCTGGTTTGATGATGTTGTTTGCAGTCTCATTGGTTAATGCACACGCGATGGTTTCCGCGAACGATGATTTTGGAGACAATACAACTGCACGTCTCGTATCCGGATCCCGTATACCATCGGTGAAAGCGTCGATCTTGATCCGCTCTGTATATTCTCCTGCCATGTTGTAGTGAGCGAGGTGCACTAACCGCTCTATATCAGCCGCATACTCCTGGAGCGTCTCTCCAACCCGCTGACATCGTCCCTTCAACTCCATACGATGTAACTCCCGTCGATGGTCACCACCGTATTTGCGCTCCAGAGCCAACATGATTTTTCCGTAATCCTCTCTATCGTATTCCGGCACGATTTGCAAAAGATCCGCAGCACTTCCTTTTAACGCCACAATTAACGCTGCCACTCGATCCTCCTTGCACCAACCATTCCTTGTGGCCGCCATTTCAAACTGGAGTTTGAAGATGTTGAATGGTGTAGTTCCGTCGAACGTTGGTGGCTTCAATTTCATTGAGCTGGTTGGTCGAGCAATTTGAGCGCTGCCGTTGGTTTTGAGATCCATTTTAGCTCCTTTTCAAGTTTCTGGAATCGTTGATCGGTCACCTCGATTTGTTGATCTAATTTGTGATCCATTTCCATTTTGATGGTATCGACTTTTGTGTTCAACGTAACGGAAAGCTCTCGAAACTTCTCGTTGACACATTTTTCTTGCTGCTCCAACCGTTCGATGATGTTCTCTTGACCGGTTCTCATGACCTCCTGTTCCGCCAACAATCTTTCTTGATCGGCTCGCATCTGCTCCTTTATATCGCTCTTCATTTGATCTTGGCTGGTAATCATATCGGTTTTTAACCCACCGATCATTTGCTGCATTGCGGCCATTAATTGCCCCATGTCGAACGCTCCTGGTGTTGTTGGAGTGGTTTCCCGTACGGTGACATTCTCGTCTTCCGCTCTGGTCGTTGACTCTGTAGTCACTTCAATCGCTTGCACCTCGGTTGAATCCGGTGCCCCAAAATTAAATTCATGTTGATCTGGGTCAACATTCTCATCCAACAAAGCTGTACGGAGTCTCAACTGCAACTCATTTCGGTTGCCCACAGTTGGTAGATTCCGTAGCCCCAACTCCTTCTTCAAATCTACCACTTTTAAGTCCATTAATTTCATTTTGGATATTCACAATCCCACCGCTGTCACCAATTGTTACGATTTCGCCGAGTGGTTATTCTAATAATTTTATCCGGTTCGATCACTGGATTGTGAATATAAACTCGCAAAGATTAAATTTTAACTAAATTTATTTTCCACAATAATTTCACAAATATTTCACAAATAATTCACTGATATTTATTTTCACTTTTATTTTACACAATATTTATCACTACTATTATTTTAACACTTCACTTTTTATCACTTCCCGATATTAACACTTCGAAATTCAAAATTGAACTATCTCGTAACTCAAATGTCTACACGTATTTATACGACGCAAAGGCTTGTAGAACATTCCATTATTTTTCTTCTCTACACTTCTCGAATTTTCGTTGCGTCGTATTTGGTTCGCTCCGCCTATTTCATTATTTCTTTTTACTTTGTCCGTATGTGTAAACATTTGGTTACAGTTACAAGTTACATATTTGTCTCACAGAGGGGAAATAATTCCCAGCACGCCAGAATACACTTTTGGGAATTGGGGAATAAAATATTGGGAATTATTATAGTTGGGAATTGGGAAAATTTTTTTCCCAATTCCCAGGGAAAACCAGAATAGGGCCACTGATTACGATCGGTGGTGAAAATGAACACATCTATGACCCCCTGTTGGAGTGCAGAACTCATGGGCCGACCCATCTTCCATGTCAGTACTATAGGCTGGCATGGAGCTATGCAATGTGCAGTTGGTTCTACGAAAATCGAACCTATAGCCGTACGTCCTCGATTTGGCCGTTAAGGTGTAAAGTAGGGCGTAAATAAGCGAACCGCGAAAGAGGTGGGAGAGCCTTGAGCCCCAAAAAAGATAGCATAGATTAAAACATAAAAAACAAAAAAAAAAAAAAAAATCATTTAAATTTAGTTCATCTTCTGAAATATATGATTTTGAAAAAAGTTTTTTTTGTTTAATTCGTTGTCTATCTTAAGCGTATTGAAACCATTTTTTTACTGTGGTTTCAATATCCACAGGCCTTGCTCCAAATTTTTTTGATAGTTGCCTCTGTTAATTGATATTTACATTAGTCACTATTTAATAAATTTACCATATGATCAAATGACGCTATATATATATATATATATATATATATATATATATATATATATATATATATATATATATATATATATATATATATATCCGACGTGGATGGTCTCTTTGTATTGTTAAGGTGGTTAATCTGGGTTGAAGTTTCCGGCCTCATAATTCTATCAATTTTTTTTAAAAATTCTTTGTAGTTTTTTTCTGTGTCCAATTCAAATTGAGATTCTTCCAAATTTCGACTCGTATTCATTTCTGTAATCTAAATATAAATAGGTATCAATGTAGCATAGGAACATAAACTGAAATATTGTTTGCTTTTAAACTCAATATTTTGTTTTTTATTTCAATTATGTCAAAAGAAATAGTTCGTTCTTCAAATTGTTCGTTTTTAGTGCTACATATTCCTAAATGTTCTGAATATATAGGATCATTAAAATAAATATCCAAGTTCAATAGGAATTTGCCTTTAATTTTATTTTCATTGTTCCATAATTTTAAAAATTCTATCATTTACTAGAAAATAATTGTTCGGAAACGTGGAGCTAACAGTGAATACGGGCCGTAAAGAACAAGATTGATAACTTTCTTTTAAATTTTCTTGTTCTATCAACCTATTATTTATCTGCTGCAAAGGTTGTGAGGCTTTTTTTACCAGTTTCTTCAATAGTTGCATATAGTTTTCAAACTCAAATGCACTATAATTATCTAAATGACCATACATTTTAGCATCATCTGACAGGTGAAGTAAATTATGCATATTGTACGTCATGTTCTCAGTTCCAAACAATCTGCAAAATGTCTGACAAAATGATTCCAGCAAATTTGCAGCACATTCATTGTTATGGAAACAATCTTGTGGATGACCCAAAATCCTGATTGCACACACCAAATGTAAAAACAGATTATAATATTTCATATTGAGGACATTTTTAAATGCAACCATGCCAGTATAGAACAAAAACAAACAAAAAATTCTGATGCTTTCCAATGTTCCAGCTCGTTTAATGCTCTTTGTTTCCTTTGGAATTCCAGTGGAATGCATTTACGCAGCTGTAATAGTTTTAAATTAATGGACTCTAATTGATGTCTCGTTAGAGAAAATTCCTGTGTTCTGATTTTAATTAATCGATTGAGCATCTGTTTCATTACTCCAAGTAACACGCAGTGCATATAATCTATTGAGAACTGTGAAACACACCCAATAGGTAGTGTGTCTAATTTAATATTTAATTTTAGGTGATGGTTTGTATCTGTTTTATATTTAAATTCAGTGGCTGTTCTTGGTTCAGCGACAACCCCGATAAAGCAAATTTTGTGCTTAAAATATGTTCCGGTTATTTTACATTTCGTGCAACTGGAATACCCAGAGTGTGATTTTATCCCTGCCAAAAAATATAACTCATATATGAATTGAATATTGATATTGTTTGTTACACTTACTAATAAATATGACCTCGCAGGTGCATCGCAAATAAAAGCACGAAGTTTCAAGGAAATATGTTTATCATCATAATAAATACCATTTTTCAATAGATGTTTAACTTCTTTTGTAAATTCTTCCAAAAATTCATCAGCATTAAATGGTTTCTTATAACCATGAAATATACTAATAGGAAACACTTCTGTGTGATACTATTCGACCAAGAATAGGCCATAATTGATTAGTAGAGCTCTTGGTTAATAGGACTCCATCTACATCAATGTCAATAGTTATTGAGTCTTCGTAAAACTTGGTACTAAGAAGAATATTTCTCAATTGTTTTTCTAGCCCAATGTGTAAATATTCTCCTTCCCCCATAGGTATAACCGATTTTACTTTATTTGGAGTCTTTCTCAATGTCCTAACTCTCTAAGGATCCTAAGGATGTTGAGGGTGGTAGTCAACTCCCTAAGGATGTTGAGGGTGGTAGTTTTTAAGTATTCGAAGCAACGCATTTACTGATTCACTCGAAATGTTAAATTTTACACTCCATTCTGAAATTTCATCTAGAATGTTACCACCCACAATATATTCATTATTTTTATTTTCAAAATCCAAATCAGATTCAGATTCTGAAGTTGCTGTACTTGAATCAATATTATTTTCAAGCTCATTTATAATACCAACTGGTCTTTCGCTTTTGTGACTAGTCAGATTATTGTTCTGAGAAACACGATTTTGTTCATCTTCGTCACTTGCACTATAACGGACAATTTGAGAATCGGTTCTATTCAACATAATTTTTATTTCTTGTCGAATTGAGTGATATATTTTTTGCTTAGACATTTTTAAAACGCAAGTATTTAAAAAAATAGTTATCTAAATTATACAAAAAAAATACCGTGTAATTAATAATATTCAAATAATTATTATTAATTTTATTTTTCACAAAAAAGTAAAAAATGTTCAATTTATTTAACACAATTACCGTCCAATATCACAAAAAAACAATAACTGTCTCAAAAGTTGACTATTTCTACTATTTTTCAAATTAATTAAATTTTATACACATATATACATTTAAAACTAAATATATAGATTATAAAGAAAATGCATATACTTTTAGACTAAAAAATATACAGTTATCACTAAAAAAAAGTATTAATAAACTAATATAACTACGTCGTAATTCAAAAATAATTTATTAACATACATTTGGTGCGTACGCCACAACAATTGAATACAAAACAAAATTGTTAATTTTGTGTTTTATTTTTCGGTCTAAAAACATATAGCGCTGTAACCGTTTAAAAGCCGTTCATACCCAAGTATAACATAATTCGACTTTTTCGTCAAAAATCGAAGTAAAAACTTATATTTAGTTTCGACTTTTACATAGTTTTGCTTTCGACTTAGAATAAGATTTCGTATGAAACGTGTCGCGATAAGCCGAATCTGACGAAACTCAATATAGTAAAACTGTGCTTATGCATGTGTGTTCAAATGTCAAAAATAAATTTGGCGGGAATATTTTTGTGCATTTATATGTGAAAGGTCAAATTCGAATTTTGGCGGTTAAATTAAAAAATAAATAAAACTACAAATATTTATGGTGTAGAAACAATAACAAAATATTTATTAATTTTAATATAACTTAATTGTAATAAAATTAATATAACTTAATTGTAATATAGCTTAATATGCTAAGTATTAAACATTTATTAAATAAAAATAAAATGAATTGAATTCATATTAATTTTAAATTAACACTTAACAACACTAAAATATTTAGATTGATAAGGGTTACTTGCATTGCAAATCACAATCAATTTCATTTAAAAAACATCATTTCTTAATTAACATTAAACTATACTATAATTTTTACATAAATAAGGATTACTTGTATTGCAAAATCACAGTTGATTTCATTTTATAAAATTCATTATCCTTAATAAACATTAAACTACAATGTTTAAAATAAAAATGATTATATAAATCAAAGTCGATTTAAAAAAAATTAAAAATAATTATAATAATTATATTTTATTAATAAATAATAAAATAGTAAGTATTTTCATAATTAAATCACATTGGAAGTCACAGTTAGTTAAAATGCACAGTTAGTATTATACGATTCCAATGTTAATTTCTGGCTTTTAAATGAACATTTGAAACAGCATTTAAATTATCCTTCCCTGTCTTTAATATAATAAAAGAAATTTCTTACGTTCATATTAGATTGTGATGGCGTCATGTTTGGAAATTTTTCGAAAGTGCAATCTAAAATTAAAACAGAATTTGTAATACATTTTTAATTAAAATTAAATGGTTGTTGAAATGCTTAATTTCATAGTTAATACTTACCACTTTCCATGCAGAAATTTTATTTAAATGCAGGTGTTATGGAAGTTCAAAATATCTATCTAAATAATAACAAGCAAAATTTTAACCACATCAAATAATACGCAGTTTTCTAAACACAACATTTAACACAACGCAGTATACATATACGCACCACTACTAAACTATTTATCTTTCGACTATTTTCGCATATTTCGAAGGGAAAAACGATAGTTCTTTTTTGAGTTTAGTTTTGTTATTGGGTAAACTTAACATTTGCGCCACGAAGACAATGTATACATATTTTTGTTGGGAGGGTCGATTCGACGACATTTGTCAAATTTGATTAATTTTTATTTCTAGTTTCTTGTCAAATAAATTTATGAAATCAACATTACGGATTTCATTCACTAATTTCTGTTACATATATTCTATTTGCTTTATAATAAGTTAATTGTATTCAGAAAAACCTAATTTTTTATCATTAATATACGAGTATCAATCTATTAAACAAATATAATTATTTAATATGGCGACAGCTGATGTAATTATACGGCTTGCTTCTGATCGAATTGATAATGCTTTAGTAACAGAAGATCAAACTCCAAGATTATACACCCCTGGAGAAGAAATAACGGGTAAATCCGGATTTATGAGGTACTTATAAATAAATTTTAATTTAACATTTAATTGATTAATTTATAATTTTCAGAGGCCATGGAACATATATGAATAATGATACCATTTATGCATCTGTGGCAGGTGTTATGGAGCAAGTTAATAAACTAATTTCAATTAAACCATTAAAAAGTCGATATGTTGGTGAAATTGGTGATGTTGTTGTTGGAAGAGTACTCGAAGTTCAACAAAAACGCTGGAAGATGGAAACAAATTCGCGTCTTGATTCAGTGCTTTTACTTTCATCGGTAAATTTGCCTGGTGGAGAATTAAGACGCCGGTCAGTAGAAGATGAACAAATGATGAGAAAATATTTACAAGAAGGGGATCTTATTTCTGCAGAAGTTCAGAACGTATATGTTGACGGAAGTTTGTCGTTGCACACAAGGAGCTTAAAGTACGGAAAATTGTCTCAAGGTATTCTAGTCAAAGTTTTTCCATCCCTAATAAAACGACGTAAAACTCATTTTCACAACCTTCCGTGTGGAGCATCAATTATTCTGGGTAATAATGGTTTCATATGGATTTCACCCACAATTAATTCTGAACTTGAAGGTGATGGAGGTTTTACCCAAAATCTACAAGAAGTTATTCCAAGACATGAAAGAGAGGTTATTTCAAGACTTCGGAATTGTATTATTGCCTTAGCTAATTGTAAAATGATGTTATATGATACGAGTATTTTGTACGCATTTGAGGAATCTATGAAGTACGAAATTCGCGAATTACTTAATCAAGAGGTTATTTTTGATATTGCTTTCCTGACTCAACATCGACTGAGACTACAAGATGATTAAAATATCAATAAAAAACATTACATTTTATATTAGTATCATTTATTATTAGTTGATTGTATTTTCAGTTATAAGCAATCCTCTTTCCCAGAGATCTGAACAAACGTTTACACATTTTTCAATGTCATCATTCGGCAAATCGCTTAAGCTCGCGAATAAAGGATATATTCTTATTAAATACTCGACTATCGGAGCATCATCTTCCTCTATCTCTAAGAAAAGTTGATCAAGTTCATGGTACTCCTTAGAATTTTCAGATGAATAATAAATTAAAATTTTCTCTTCTTCCTTGACAAGACGCAAAACATTTAAACGCAATAAACGTATTTTTGATTCTATATTAATAGGATGTTCTATTTTAACAAATCCATTATCAGTAAATTCAGGTTTCATTCCAAAAACTGAACGTGATAATTCGTGAAGTGTTAAAACGGGTGGCAAAGCATCATGTTGAAATTTTTTTTGTATGGCGTCTACTCCATCATCCAAGAGTGCATAATCAATTAGTTTATTAAACAAAGATTTAATTTTTAGAATTGCTGATTCTCGTTCATTAGAATGTTGATCAGAGTAAACAATACCCATGTGCTGACCCAAATGGAGTGGTAAACCCTGACGAAATTCAACATCATTAGCGATTGCGTTATTCAAAGCATTTGGCACTAGAATTTCCATTAAATCACCCCAACTATTTTTTTGATAAACACTTAATGTGATATGTAAGGAATGATATCCTTCTACAGTGCTAGCTTGGTGAATAAAACCACGGGGAAAGTATAACACATCTCCAGCTTCTAACACAGTATCATAAATAGGTTGCCCGATATCATCATCTCGAAGATTTTCAGATGAAAACCGAGGTAAAACTTCTAATTTGGTTCGGGGTTTATAAATCTTCCAGCGTTTCTTTCCCTCGACTTGAAGTACAAACGCTTCAATGTCATCGTAATGTGGTGCAAATCCTTGACTATTAGCTGGAGTCAAATAAACATTTGCTCCAGTCATACATTGAAAATACTCTTGTAAAGTTGCATTTAACTTATGTATTTTAGGAATAAACGTTTGTGGATTCACTAAACGAACACTACATCCATTTTTATAGTAGTCCCATACAACGGGTGGTAAGGCTCGCCCAATTGGATTATGTGTCAATCTGTTTTGTTTCTCATACGAAGTTATATCAATATTCTTAGTAAATTCAACGCGGTTTTGTCGTAACATTGCATCTATTTTCGGCATAGATATGAGAGAAGAAAAATAGTTAGGATCATGATGTATGATATGAAGATAATTTTTTTCCCAAGTCTCTCTACAAATAGAAAAAGCGTTGTATATATATTCGACAAATTATTTATTTATATACTTACTTAAAGAACTTATCCAAATCGATGGTGTTTAAAATCCATGTTAACACACTCTTCCCTTGTTTCACGCTATTATCTTCAAATTCTTCCTTTTTACCATTAGATTCAAGTTCACACTCCAAAGACGCATAAGTTCCACACTCTTTTGTAAATCGATTTATATTATGAAGGACGGCCATCGGTGGCTCAGAACACGATGAAGTCACACTTTTCCGTTTTTTCCCAGTTTTAAATTCTTTTTTAAAATCTTCAATAATTAAATCAAGAACATTGTTTTTGATATTTGGCAAAGATTTTTTCATAACATTTTTTTTATTTCGTTTAACTTTAGATAAGTGTTTTACTTTATTTTTAATGATACCTTTTTCGCGATAAGTAGTAAAAGCAGTTTTGTCTGACATTTTTCTTATTAATTTGATTGTTAGTTATTTACAACAAACTAGATGGAAATATTTTAAATGCGTTACTTTCAAAACTAACCTCAAAAACTAAGTTTTGACATCAAATAATTTATTTAATAAATTGTTTGAGACACAAGGACGGCTTTCAGCTTTGTTGTGCTAAACTGCTAAATGCTCCAGACTAGATGGAAATGTGACGAATTACAGTGACACCTGTGATAAATAACACGAAGTAAAAAAAACGTAAAAGTTGAAGGGTTACCCTGTAACCAAATATTATAAAAATTGTTACTATTTAGCCGAGACCAAATATTTTATATTGTTACTATTTCGCCGAGTGGTCATTTAAATAATTTATCCGGTTCGATCACTGCATTGTGAATATTAAACTCGCAAACTTTTATTTTAACAATAAATTTATTTCCTAATAAATTCCACAATTATTTCACAAATAATTATTACTACACCTATTTTACACAACACCGAGTTCGTTTCAATCACGAGATCAGGAATTTAATGCAAATTCCTGATATCGTGCATGAAATCAAAGGATAGCGAGTACGCTGGCTCGGTCACGTTCTGCGTGCTGATCCGAACCGAATGATACAGCGATCTTTGAAGGGAGAGCTGCCTTTCGGTAGGCGAAGAGGTCACTGTCGGTGACGATGGCTTCACGGCTTAGAGAGCGATCTGGCATATTTTGGTTGCTTGCAACAGTATGAAAAGCTGACTCGTGATCGAAACCGATGGAGTCACATTGTTGACACGGTACGAGCCAAAAATGGCCTGTAAAAGCCGTCAAAAAAAATTTACACAATAATTATCACAACAATTATTTCAACACTTCACTTTTACTTGTTATCACTTCCCGATATTAACACTTCGAAATTCAAAATTGAACTATTTCGTAACTCAAATCTCTACACGTATTGATTCGACGCAAATACTTATAGAACATTCCATTATTTTGCTTCTCTACACTTCGCGAATGTTTTGTTCGTCGTGTGTTGTTCGCTCCGCTTTTTTTATTATTTATTTTTATTCTGTTCGTATGTGTAAACATTTGGTTACAGGGTAACCCCTACTTCTATAAATTATAACTCATTGTTACGATTTCGCCGAGTGGTTATTCTAATAATTTTTCCGGTTCGATCACTGGACTGTGAATATTAAACTCGCAAAGATTAAATTTCAATTAAATTTATTTCCCACAAATATTACACAACTATTTCACAAATAATTCACTAATATTTATTTTCACTATTATTTTACACAATATTTATCACTACTTTTATTTTAACACTTCACTTTTTATCACTTCCCGATATTAACACTTCGAAATTCAAAATTGAACTAATCCGTAACTCAAATGTCTACACGTATTTATACGACGCAAAGGCTTGTAGAACATTCCATTATTTTTCTTCTCTACACTTCTCGAATTTTCGTTGCGTCGTATTTGGTTCGCTCCGCCTATTTCATTATTTCTTTTTACTTTGTTCGTATGTGTAAACGTTTGGTTACAGGGTAATCCCTACTGTTATAATTTTCTTTTTAACTATCACAGGTGACATCTGTGATTCGTGACATCATTTTAGTTATCACTGGTGACATCTGTGATTCGTCACACTTACCTCCGTCCAAACCTGTTCGTCCCGAACAGGATCCAGACCAATACATCTGTAGAACGCCAGTCGCTCCACGTGTACAACCTTGGGTTTTTCTACTACTCCTCTTTGGATCCTATAGATCACATCATTTATTCTTGTTATGACCTTGTACGGTCCCTTCCATCCAGGTCCGGTCCATCCAGGTTTTACTTTCTGCGATAACCCTTTCTTACGTTGTGGGTTGTGAAGTCATACCAATTGACTCTCGTCAAATCCTTTATTGTTTGCTCGTTCATCATACCGAGCCTTTGTTTTATCATTGCACAAATTTGATTTTCTCTCTGTCAAATCCGTGTATGTTGTTGATCTCCTCTTTCAAGTTGTCCACATTTAGCTGATGATGGGACCGCTCCGAATTTGAGATCGCCTGGCAGTCTTAAATTGTTGCCGAAAAGTATTTTCGCTGGTGTTATTCCTGTTGTGTTATGCATCGCAGATCGATAGGCCATTTAGAACAATGGAATACCTTGATCCCAATTCCGCTTGTTTGTATCCACTGTTTTGGCTATTAAATCTTCCAATGTGGCATTGAAACGCTCCACTATGCCATCAGACTGTGGGTGGAAAGGCGTTGTCCGCGTTTTATTAATTCCCAGTAGTTGGCACATCTCCTGGAAGACAACCGATTCAAAATTCCGCCCTTGGTCGGAATGCAGTTCCATTGGTACTCCATAACGGCTTATCCAATTGTTTACCATTGCATTGGCGATTGTGGTTGTTTCCTGATTTGGAATCGGGTATACCTCTGGCCCCTTACTGAAGTACTATCACTGGTTGGAAATGGTCCTGCAACATCTATGGCAATCCTCTTAAATGGTGCTCCCACATTATATTGTTGCATCGCCCACACCTCTTCTTTGACGGTCCTTTCACTGCCATACATTGGTCACACTTTTGGCACCATTCAGCCACTGCCTATCTACATCCTGTCCAGTATAACCTTTCACGTACCTTGGCTAAGGTTTTGTTGATTCCTAGGTGACCTCCGCTTGTTCCTCCATGGTATTCCTCCAAAATCTCTGCCGTCCTGATCTTCGGTACCACCACTAGCGATTGCTTTGTTTTGCCATTAGAGCTTTCCCATGTTCGCTTTAAGCATCCTTCTTCCATGATTAAACTATTCCATTGGGTCCAATAAGCCTTGATAGCTGGGCTTTTATCCGCAATATCGCACCATGTGGGACGACGTTCTTCTTCCATGAATTTGATAATGACTGCCAAATCTGGATCCTCCCGTTGCTCTTTCTATATAACATCCTTGGTCCATTCATCAGCTGGAAAGACTTTCATAAGTCTGATATCGACGATGTTTTCTTTGTTTTCTACCCGTCCACAATGTTTACAATCCACTCGACATGGTCGTCTTGACAACGCATCCGTATTTCCATGAGCTCTTCCTTTCCGATGTTGGATTTCGTAGATAAAACTCCCGAATCGCTCAATCCACCGTGCTACTTGTCCTTCGGGATTTTTAAACTGAAGTAGCCATGTCAAGGCGTTATGATCCGTTCTTAATAGAAATGATTGGCCATAGAGGCATTTTCGGAAATGTTCCACACATTTCACTATGGCCAACAATTCTCTTCGTGTTACACAGTAGTTCCGTTCTGGCTTCGATAAGATCTTTGAATAATATGCGATGACACGTTCCTGTCCATCGATTTCCTGTGACCACACTCCTCCCAAGCCATAATTGCTTGCATCCGTATCCAAAATAAAACGTTTATTCGGAACCGGATACGAAAGCAATGGTGCTGTACATAATCGCTGCTTCAGTTCCTTGAACGCTTCCTCGCGTTCATCACTCCATTGGAACGACTTGTCCTTCTGTGTCTGCTCGTGTAAACTCCTTGCGATGTTGGTAAATCCAAGCACAAATCGTCGATAATATGTGCATAGTCCGATGAAACTCCTTAGTTCATGTAAATTTTGCGGTCTTGGCCAATCCTTTACGGCGGAGATCTTGTCTTCATCTGTATGAATGCCGCTAGTTGTTATTTTGTGTCCCAAATATTTGACTTCATCCCGGAACAATACACATTTCTTCGGATTTAACTTCAATCCAGCTGATTGGATTCTTTCGAATACTTCCTCTAGATTTCGTAGATGCTCGTTGAAGTCCTTGCCCATAACGATGATGTCGTCCAAATAAACCAGGCATGTTTTCCAGTGGAGTCCTTTAAGTACGCGTTCCATTAGCCGTTCGAATGTCGCAGGGGCATTTCAAAGTCCAAATGGCATGACATTGAATTGGCATAATCCATTGCCCACACTGAACGCTGTATTTTCCTTATCTTCATCTGCGACCTCCCCTTGCCAATCACCGCTCTGCAGAGCCAATGAATCTAGTGTATCGTCGATCCTTGGTAACGGATAACTATCCTTCTTGGTAACTGTGTTAAGCTTCCGATAATCAACGCAGAATCTCATGCTCCCATCCTTCTTTTCCACCAATACTACTGGTGAACTCCATGGACAAGTTGACTGCTCAATTACTCCCGATTTTTGCATATCAGTTACCATCTTATTCACCTCTGCTTAGCCAATGGCAAACTTCTTGGCGCTTGTCGAATTGTTGTTGATGTTCCTGTGTCGATCCGGTGTTTAACCATGTTTGTTCTGCCATTATCTTCCGGTGTCCCACAGAACATGGACATATACTTCTGGAGCAACTCCCTTGCTGCTTGTTTTTCTTCTGATGTTAATTGTTCCGTCCATTTCTGTGTTAGTTCCTCCGTTATTTTCCGTTGTCGTTGATCTTTGGCGTTTACACACGGATTCGTCTCCTCGCATTTTATAATGGTGGATACTTCCTCACCTCGGCCGATGATAGTTCCCTTTTTGATTGTTTTCGTCACATCCGATAAATTAAGAGCCCTTATCGGAACTCTAAAGTCATAATCCGGTTTAACCAAAGCTTTTCCAATGATAATTTCTTTGGTTTGTATCTCGTCACTGTTGGCTTCCACAACCCACAATCCTTGTGTCCGAGGACCTCCATCCAATTTCTCCCCAACAATCGTTTCCGAGTGTGGTGGTAGCTTCGTCTGATGATCCGATGTTGTCCTCCTTACGCCTGGCTCCTTCCCGTTGTTTAGTTGCAAAGGCAGTTCAACATTACCGTAGCTCAATGTTCCCCGTCCAACATCCAATACGAACCCATTCCGCTTCATGAAGTCCATTCCCAGGATGACCTCATCCACAATATCCGCAACCAGAACTTCATGTCGAAAACCATTGTTCCTGATTCGTATTGTCACCTTCTTCTTTCCTTTAATAGCCGCACTATCGCCTGTCACCGTTTGTAACTAGAACCCTTCCAAAGGTCGAACTCCATCCGTAATAAAATCCGGACGAACAATCGTTCTCGATGCTCCGTTGTCCAACGTTATGAAACTGGACCGTCCCTCTACTTCGCCTCGCACCATCAAGCTATCATCACCTTTTGCCAATCTGGAAATGGGGATGAAGGTTATGGAGCATTTGGTTGTGGGAGTCAGCTTTTGCTCCTCAAAGCTGACTCTTACTCGTTAACGCCTTTGTTGTTGTTTGGCGTTCCTCCTCGGCTGGTATTTTTCGTTCTTCCGGTGGCATGCGGTACATCGGCGATGGTGTTCTCGCCCGTTTGCGCCTTATCTTTGTGACGCATTGTGGTTTTGTCACAATTATAACTTGGCCTCATCTAAACAACTTTAACTACAATATAATTAACATCATTAATTATAAATTAACGTGTACTGCGATGATTCGTTGTTTTTTTTTTGGTCTAACATTTCCCCTCCTCCGATAACATCAACGGGTTATGAGATCGAAGAAAGTTTTATTTTTGTTGGTGGTGGAGTCTGATAATCGGTGTAGTAAGAGATACAACAAAAATAGCAAAAATTGAAAAAAAACCAAAAATAATAAACAAAATTTGATTATCCCAAATTATAATTACAACATAAAAGAGTCAATAAAAAAGTTCAACTTTGTGATGGTTTAATATTGAACTCGTATGTGATTTTTTTTTTGTTTATGTTGTTCGAGCTTTTTACTACATGAAAAGAATATGCATAGTATAAATATATAAAAAACTTTGAATTTTCTTGGTCCCATTTCCTTGAGCCCAATAGTTAAAAACAAAAAAATCAAATGTAAATATGATTGTATACATATAAGATACGTAGCATAAGTGCTTTCTGAATTATCATATCGTTTTATGTATATCTAATAATAAAGAAACAATTAATAATAATGAATATCAATAATAAATATTAATAGTGAAAGAAAAAAAAATTGAACTTTTCTTGTTGGTTTTTTTTACTGTAACTTTTCTTGTTGGCGATCACTTTCTACTGTATACACTGTAGTCTAATAAGAATTCATAATAAAAAAAAACAAAGCACAACAATTCTAATTGTGAGTTTGTACAGACCGCCATTAAGCAAAACTCGAGCCATACAGTGGTATTGGGCATGCAGTTAAGACGCAGTCAACGGGGTGTTTTTTTTTACCGCAAGGCTGTTATGTTGGTAATTTTTCTGGAGCACGTTTTTCTTTGTTCATCACAACTTCTGCAGCCGAACGTGGTTTGGATTCCAGTTGGGTGTAACTGATGATCTAGTTTCATCAAAACAATATACATTACCTATGTATATTAAAATACTAACCATTTATGTAGCTTTAAGTTCATAATTTTTTTTATTATTTAATTTCTATTTATATTATTAAATTGAAAAACATGTATATGTTTCATTTCTTAATGTCTTATCATATGGGTATTTAAAATCGGATTACGGGAAATAGGTTTGAAATTTGAACGGGAATAATTTATTTTGCATGAGGTGATTATAAGCAGTATAGTTCAGTTTAATTAGCGGTGTATTCTAGATTACTGTGTTCTTGGTAACATCCACGACCACACTGACGAGACATAGCCGGCAGAAAAAAACCGCACCAAGATTAGATATAAAACAGTAATATCTGCTAACAATCCAGCATTTTAAATGTTAGATTGTTACAGTGGCGCCCAAAACGTTGTTTACGGATAGATTTTTTTTAATGTTAAAACATATAAAAAAGAAAATTTTACAGTATCTAAATTATGAGAGTTTGTTAAAGTACAAGGTCAATTTAATTATATTAAGGTGTGATGACTGTTCATGTATTCTGCATTCGGTATTGAGTTACAGAAACAGGCATCACATTTTTGTAAAGTAATTCCGTTAAGCTCTGCGCTTAAGCATATTTTGAATAGGTATTTGTCCGGAATTACCGAATTAATCTTTAAAACTTTTTTTTTCTGCATTTATTGCATTGGAATATAAATTAATTATAATTATTATCTTTCTATAATCCTTGTACTTTATGATAATTAATTGCTAACAAAATTATTTCTGCTTATTGAGTCAATTTCAGCATTGAGTTAGTTTCAGCAAATAATTATCATAGTTTTATAACAAATAGAACTGCAATTACCATCATCAATATTTACATTTTGTTTTGATATCTGCTATACGTATCAGTATAGTATTGAGTTTCAGTTTCACGTATTGATGGTTGCTTTTGTAGGCATAATCACGTCATGTTTTGTGTTTCCGTCTTATTTCAATCCTATTCCCAATATTATCTATCGAAATTTTTGGTTTTTGTTTGATTTTTTTTATGTTAAAATTATAGTAATCAATATCAAATTATTTTTGTTGTTGTTGCTCATAAAAACTTTCTTCATCTGAATTTACATACGTCCGTTGTCAAACTTTCTATCCTTTCTAATTACTATTATTACAATTTTTTTTGACTATTTCCTTTTCGTATTTATTTTTTAATTAATTAATCATTTATTATATGTATAGTGTCTTTTGAATTTTCTATATTATTTTTTTCTTTTTCTCTTCTCGTCAATAATGAATCCAAATTTACTAAAACCAGACGAGATTCAAATCGAATTTGATCTTCGAAAAATTTCTCCCGATGATCCCCAAGCGTTACAAAAACTTGAACAAATTTTGCTCGCTGAATTTGAAGGCTCTATAGAGAAACCTAAAAAATGACGCATAGAGCTAGCAAAAAACCAGATTCTGAAATTGAATCCTGTCGCGCAAAATTACAATTTTTACAAAATCAAATCTTAAATCTTGGCAAAATATCAGAAAATGATTTTGATCAAGAAATATCACAAATTCAATCACGTTTGTTGCACACCCAAGGTCGCTTGGAGCGTGCATCATCTTCTCCGACTTATGAGGCACAGGCACGAGCAATTTTAAAATCGTGCAACGAGTTAATTAGTAGTTTAGAAAAGCATATGTTGTATAACGAGGACCTCGATAAGTCAATTGAAGGTGCGAAACTCGTGAGGATTGCGTCTACAACAAGTAGTACTTCACATGGTGAAGCATCGGGTGATTTGAGCAAGGCAGGACCGTCTCAGGAAATGTCTTCAACTCAAAATCAAAAGTCATCAGACCCAAAAGATGCAGTTCAATACACGGAAAAATCCAATAAGAATGTGAACTTTTCCGATTCGAATAACATAGCTCAGACACTAGTAGCGCAAATGCAGCAGTTATCAACCCAAATAGGTACATTAGCGGCTCAACAACGCGAGTTACAAACTAAATTTGAAATAGTAAAAACCACATCCTCCAATCTCGGTATAAATCCAAACCCCATTAGCACTTACTATATTACCAGGTCCAAACAACGTAGCAAACGATAACTTTGTTTCTACTTCACACCTCCATAGTACGAATCCGAATATTCAAGCGGGTGATTTACGATTTCCCCACATGCCAAATACGAGTGGAAGACACTCTAGCCCAAATAACAGGCCATATCACGACCAGTCACGAAGTCTTGCCAAATCAGGTATTTCGTTTGATGGTTCACCGAGTGGATTACCAGCCGATTTGTTCATTCTTCAGGTTGAAACACTAGCGAATACTATGTCTATTCCAGAACAATCCTTATTAAATGAAATTAGTTTTGTGTTGAAAGGTACAGCTTTACATTGGTATTGGAGTTACCGACGTAGCCAACCCAACCTTAGCTGGAACCAACTGAGAAATAATTTCTTGGAAAAGTTTGAAGATCGTCGAACAGACGTAGAGATAAGACAACAGATTGAAACACGATGGCAACAACCAAAAGAAAGTTTTTCACAATTTTACCAACATGTTTGGAGCCTCACTCTTCAATGGCATACACCGTACCCTGAGGATCGACTTATCGAAGTATTAATGCGAAACATGGTACCCCAATTGCAATACCACCTTACTGATAGGTATTTTACAAATGTGAATGACCTGATCAAAAGTTGTTCTGCTTGGGAAAATACTTGGTCACGCCTCAAAGTCAATCCACATTATAATACATTTTCAAGGGGAGTAGTTTCTTTAACGACGACATTCTGATCTTCCGCTCTGGTCGTTGATTCTGTTGTCACTTCAACCGCTTGCACCTCGGTGCCATCAAATTAAACTTATGTTGATCTGGGTCAACATTTTCTTCTACCAAAACAGCGCGGAGTCTGAGCTGCAACTTATTTATTTTTTTTTTTATTTATTTATCGCTGTCACCAATTATTACGATTTCGCCGAGTGGTTATTCCAATTATTTATCCGGTTCGATCACTGGATTGTGAATACATATTGTTACGATTTCGCCGAGTGGTTATTCTAATAATTTTATCCGGTTCGATCACTGGATTGTGAATATTAAACTCGCAAAGATTAAATTTAAATTAAATTTATTTCCCACAAATATTACACAAATATTTCACAAATAATTCACTAATATTTATTTTCACTATTATTTTACACAATATTTATCACTACTATTATTTTAACACTTCACTTTCACTATTATTTTCACTTCCCGATATTAACACTTCAAAATTCAAAATTGAACTGTTTCGTAACTCAAATGTCTACACGTATTTATACGACGCAAAGGCTTGTAGAACATTCCATTATTTTGCTTCTCTACACTTCTCGAATTTTCGTTGCGTCGTATTTGGTTCGCTCCGCCTATTTCATTATTTCTTTTTATTTTGTTCGTTTATGTAAACATTTGGTTACAGGGTAATCCCTACTATTATAATTTTCTTTTTAATTATCACAGGTGACATCTGGGATTCGTGACACTACCCTCCGCCCAAACCTGTTCGTCCCGAACAGGATCTAGATCTCTTCCTCTATAGAACGCCAGTCTATCCAGGTGTATAACCTTGGCTTTTCCTCGTACTCCTCTTTGGATCCTATAGATCACGTCGTTAGTTCTGACCTTGTACGGTCCCTCCCATCTAGTTTCTATCTTCTTTGATAATCCGTTACCTCGTCGTGTTCCAGTTCCTCCATCCAATTTCCCACAAACAACCGTTTCTGAGTGTGGTAGTCGCTTCGTCCGATGATCCAGTTTTATCCTCTTTACGATTGGCTCCTTTCCGTTGTTCAGTTCCAAAGGCAGTTCGACATTACCGTAGCCCAATGTTCCCCGTCCGACATCCAATACGAATCCATTTCGTTTCATGAAGTCCATTCCCAGGATGACCTCATCCACAATATCCGCAACCAGAACTTCATGTCGAAAACCATTGTTCCCAATTCGTATTGCTACCTCCTTCTTTCCTTTGATAGTTGCACTGTCGCCTGTCGCCGTTTGTAACTTGAACCCTTCCATTGATCGAACTCCATCCGTGATGAAATCTGGCCGCACAATCGTTCTCGTTGCTCCGGTATCCAACGTTATTATACTGGATCGTCCCTCTACTTCTCCTCGCACCATCAAGCTCTCACCACCTTTTGCCAATCTGGAAATGGGGATGAAGGTTATGGAGCATTTGGTTGTGATAGTCAGCTTTTGCTCCTCAAAGCTGACTCTTACTCGTTTAACGCCTTCGTTGTTGTTTGGCGTTCCTCCTCGGCTGGTATTTTTCGTTCCTCCGGTGGCCTTCGGTACATCGGCGATGGTGTTCTCGCCCGTTTGCGCCTTATCTCCCAGCATTCCCTTGAGATGTGTCCTATTTTGTCACAAACCCAACATCTGATTTTACTAGTTCCATCCCGGAATCTCGTTGTCCGCCAGTTATCTGCTGGTTTGATGTTATTGCCCTGTTTGTGACTGATTGCTGGTTCCACTTCCACACGACGTACCTTGACTGCTGGTTTGATGATGTTGTTTGCAGTCTCGTTGGTTAGGGCACACGCGATGGTTTCCGCAAACGTTGCTTTTGGAGACAACACAACAGCACGTCTCGTATCCGGATCCCGTATTCCATCTGTGAAGGCGTCGATCTTGATACGCTCTGTGTATTCACCTGCCATGTTGTAGTGGGGGAGGTGCACCAGTCGCTCTATATCAGCTGCATATTCTTGAAGCGTCTCTCCAACTCGCTGACATCGTCCCTTCAACTCCATACGATGTAGCTCCCGTCGATGGTCTCCTCCATATTTACGCTCCAACGCCAACATGATTTTTCCGTAGTCTTCCCGTTCGTATTCCGGCACGATTTGTAGGAGCTCCACAGCACTGCCTTTTAGCGCCACAATTAATGCTGCCACTCGATCCTCTTCACACCAACCGTTTCTTGTGGCCGCCATTTCAAACTGGAGTTTGAAGATGTTGAATGGTGTGGTTCCGTCGAACGTTGGTGGCTTCAACTTTACTGAGCTGGTTGGTCGAGCAATTTGGGTACTGCCGTTTGTTTTAAGATCCATCAACTCCTTTTCAATCCTCATGAATCGTTGGTCGGCCACCTCAAGTTGTTGATCGATTTCCTTCTTTACCGTGTCTACTTTTGTATTTAATGATTCCGACATTTCTCTAAATTTCTCGTTGACATCGGCCATTAAATTTTGCTGAAACTTTTCCTGGTGATCCATTCGTTCAATCAATTTTTCCTGATCACCTCGCATTTGCTCCTCCAATCTTTCTTGACCGCTTGTTATTTTCCCTTCGAGGCCGCCGACCATTTGCTGCATTTGTAGTTGCGTCTGAACTTGCATTTGTTGCATAGCAGCCATTAGTTGCCCCATGTCGAAACCTCCAGATGTTGTTGGAATAGTTTCTTTAACGATGACATTCTGGTCTTCCGCTCTGATCGTTGTTTCTGTTGTTACTTCCACCGCTTGCACCTCGGTTGAATCCGGTGCCCCAAAATTAAATTCATGTTGATCCGAGTCAACATGTTCATCTAACAAAGCAGTACGGAGTCTCAACTGCAACTCATTTCGGTTGCCCGCTGTTGGTAGATTCCGTAGCCCCAACTCCTTCTTCAAATCTGCCACTTTTAAGTCCAATAATTTCATCTTGGATATTCACAATCCCACCGCTGTCACCAATTGTTACGATTTCGCCGAGTGGTTATTCTAATAATTTTATCCGGTTCGATCACTGGATTGTGAATATTAAACTCGCAAAGATTAAATTTAAATTAAATTTATTTCCCACAAATATTACACAAATATTTCACAAATAATTCACTAATATTTATTTTCACTATTATTTTACACAATATTTATCACTATTATTATTTTAACACTTCATTTTCACTATTATTTTCACTTCCCGATATTAACACTTCAAAATTCAAAATTGAACTGTTTTGTAACTCAAATGTCTACACGTATTTATACGACGCAAAGGCTTGTAGAACATTCCATTATTTGCTTCTCTACACTTCTCGAATTTTCGTTGCGTCGTATTTGGTTCGCTCCGCCTATTTCATTATTTCTTTTTATTTTGTTCGTTTATGTAAACATTTGGTTACAGGGTAATCCCTACTATTATAATATTCTTTTTAATTATCACAGGTGACATCTGTGATTCGTGACAATATTAATCTCGCAAAAATGAATTTTTAACTATAAATTTATTCCGCAATAAATACCACAATTATTTCTTAAATAATTATTACTACACTTATTTCACACAATAATTATCAATTAAATTATTTCAACACTTCACTTTTTTTCACTTCCCGATAGTTAACACTTCGTAATTCAAATTGGAACTATCTCGTAACTCAAATGTCTACACCGTATTGATTCGACGCAAATACTTATAGAACACTCCATTATTTTTCATCTCTACACTTCGCGAATGTTCTCTTCGTCGTATTTTGTTTGCTCTGCCTATTTCATTATTTGTTTTTATTCTGTTCGTATGTGTAAACATTTGGTTACAGGGTAACCTCTACTGCTATACTTAATAACTCTTTTTAGTTATCAATGGTGACATCTGTGATTCGTCACACTACCCTCCATCCAAGCCTGTTCGTCCCGACCTCTTCATCTGTAGAACGCCAGTCGCTCCAGGTGTACAACCTTGGGTTTTCCACGTACTCTTCTTTGGATCCTATAGATCACATCATTTATTCTTGTTATTGTCACGAATCACAGATGTCACCTGTGATAATTAAAAAGAAAATTATAACAGTAGGGATTACCCTGTAACCAAATGTTTACACATACGAACAAAGTAAAAAAAAAAAAATGAAATAGGCGGAGCGAACCAAATACGACGCAACGAAATTTCGAGAAGTGTAGAGAAGCAAAATAATGGAATGTTCTACAAGCCTTTGCGTCGTATAAATACGTGTAGACATTTGAGTTACGGATTAGTTCAGTTTTGAATTTCGAAGTGTTAATATCGGGAAGTGATAAAAAGTGAAGTGTTAAAATAATAGTAGTGATAAATATTGTGTAAAATAATAGTGAAAATAAATATTAGTGAATTATTTGTGAAATAGTTGTGTAATATTTGTGGGAAATAAATTTAATTGAAATTTAATCTTTGCGAGTTTAATATTCACAATCCAGTGATCGAACCGGATAAATTATTAGAATAACCACTCGGTGAAATCGTAACGATTGGTGACAGCGGTGGGATTGTGAATATCCAAGATGAAATTAATGGACTTAAAAGTGGCAGATTTGAAGAAGGAGTTGGGTCTACGGAATCTACCAACAGCGGGCAACCGAAATGAGTTGCAGTTGAGAGTCCGTACAGCTTTGTTGGATGATAATGTTGACCCAGATCAACATGAATTTAATTTTGGGGCACCGGATTCAACCGAGGTGCAAGCGATTGAAGTGACTACAGAGTCAACGACCAGAGCGGAAGACGAGAATGTCACCGTACGAGAAACCACTCCAACAACACCAGGAGCGTTCAACATGGGGCAATTAATGGCCGCAATGCAGCAAATGATTGGAGGTCTAAAACTCGATATGATTACCGAGCAAAGAGCATTGCGTGCTGAACAGGAGCAGATGATCGGCGGCCTCGAAGGAAAAATAACCAGCGGACGATGAATGGGTTCAAGTTACAAACGGCGACAGGCGACAGTGCGGCTATCAAAGGAAAGAAGGAGGTTACAATACGAATCGGGAACAACAGTTTTCGACATGAAGTTCTGGTTGCGGATATTGTGGATGAGGTCATCCTGGGAATGGACTTCATGAAGCGAAATGGATTCGTATTGGATGTCGGACGGGGAACATTAAGCTACGGTAATGTCGAACTGCCTTTACAACTGAACAACGGGAACGAGCCAGTCGTAAGGAGGATAACATTGGATCATCGGACGAAGCTACCACCACACTCGGAAACGGTTGTTTGGGGGAAATTGGATGGAGGTCCTGGAACACAAGGGTTGTGGGTTGTGGAGGCCAACAGTGACGAGCTACAAACCAAAGAAATTATCATTGGAAAAGCTTTGGTTAAACCGGATTGTGACTTTAGAGTTCCGATACGGGCTCTTAATTTATCGGATGTGACAAAAACAATCAAAAAGGGAACTATCATCGGTCGAGGTGAGGAAGTATCCACCATTATAAAATGCGAGGAGGCGAATCCGTGTGTAAAGGCCAAGGACCAACGACAACGGAAAATAACGGAGGAACTAACACAGAAATGGACGGAACAATTAACATCTGAAGAAAAGCAAGCAGCAAAGAAGTTGCTCCAGAAATACATGTCCATTTTCTGTGGTGCACCGGAAGATAATGGCAGAACAAACATGGTTAAACACCGGATCGACACAGGAACATCAACACCTATTCGACAAGCGCCAAGAAGATTACCATTGGCTAAACAAGCAGAAGTGGATAAGATGGTAACTGATATGCAAACATCGGGAGTAATTGAGCAGTCAACGAGTCCATGGAGTTCACCCGTAGTATTGGTGGAAAAGAAGGATGGAAGCATGAGATTCTGCGTTGATTATTGGAAGCTCAACACAGTTACCAAAAAGGATAGTTACCCATTACCAAGGATCGACGACACACTGGATACATTGGCAGGAGCACGGATGTTTTCAACATTGGATTTGCAGAGCGGTTATTGGCAAGTGGAGGTCGCAGACGAAGATAAGGAAAAGACAGCGTTCAGTGTGGGCAATGGATTATGGCAATTCAATGTCATGCCATTTGGACTTTGTAACGCCCCTGCGACTTTCGAACGGCTAATGGAACGCGTACTAAAAGGACTCCACTGGAAAACATGCCTGGTTTATTTGGACGACATCATCGTTATGGGGAAGGACTTTAACGAGCACCTACGTAATCTAGAGGAAGTATTCGAAAGAATCCAAGCAGCTGGATTGAAGTTAAGTCCGAAGAAATGTGTATTGTTCCGGGATGAAGTCAAATATTTGGGACACAAAATAACAACAAGCGGCATTCATACAGATGAAGACAAGATCTCCGCCGTAAAGGATTGGCCAAGACCGCAGAATTTACATGAACTAAGGAGTTTCATCGGACTATGCACATATTATCGACGATTTGTGCCAGGATTTGCCAACATCGCAAGGAGTTTACACGAGCTGACACAGAAGTACAAGCCGTTCCAATGGAGTGATGAACACGAGGAAGCGTTCAATGAACTGAAGCAGCGATTATGTACAGCACCATTGCTTTCGTATCCGGTTCCGAAAAAACGTTTTATTTTGGATACGGATGCAAGCAATTATGGCTTGGGAGGAGTGTTGTCACAGGAAATCGATGGGCAGGAACGTGTCATCGCATATTATTCAAAGATCTTATCGAAGCCAGAACGGAACTACTGTGTAACAAGAAGAGAATTGTTGGCCATAGTGAAATGTGTGGAACATTTCAGGAAATACCTTTATGGCCAATCATTTCTATTAAGAACGGATCATGGCGCCTTGACATGGCTACTTCAGTTTAAAAATCCCGAAGGACAAGTAGCACGGTGGATTGAGCGATTGGGGAGTTTTGTTTACGAAATTCAACATCGGAAGGGAAGCGCTCATGGAAATGCGGATGCATTGTCAAGACGGCCATGTGGATTGTAAACATTGCGGACGGGTGGAAAACAAGGAAAACATCGTCGATATCAGACTAATGAAAGTGTTGCCAGCTGATGAATGGACCAACGATGTTATCTCCAAAGAGCAACAGGAGGACCCAGATTTGGCAGTGATTATCAAATTCATGGAGGAAGAACGTCGTCCCACATGGAGCGATATTGCAGATAAAGGCCCAGCTATCAAGGCTTACTGGGCCCAATGGGATAGTTTAACCATGGAAAACGGATGCTTAAAACGAACATGGGAAAGCTCCGATGGCAAAACAAAGCAGTCGCTAGTGGTGGTACCGAAGATCAGGATGGCGGAAATATTGGAGGAATACCACGGAGGAACAAGCGGAGGTCACCTAGGAATCAACAAAACGTTAGCCAAGGTACGTGAAAGATTCTACTGGGCAGGATGTAGACAGGCAGTGGCTGAATGGTGTCAAAAGTGTGACCAATGTATGGCCGTGAAAGGACCGGCAAAGAAGAGCCGTGGAGCGATGAAACAATATAATGTGGGAGCACCATTTGAGAGGATTGCCATAGATGTTGCAGGACCATTTCCAACCAGCGATAGTGGCAACAAATATGTTTTGGTAGTAATGGACTACTTCAGTAAGTGGCCAGAGGTATACCCGATTCCAAATCAGGAAACAACCATAAGCCGTTATGGGGTACCAATGGAACTGCATTCCGACCAAGGGCGGAATTTTGAATCGGTTGTCTTCCAGGAGATGTGCCAGTTACTGGGAATTAATAAAACGCGGACAACACCTTTCCACCCACAATCTGATGGCATGGTGGAGCGTTTCAATGCCACATTGGAGGAGTTTATAGCCAAAACAGTGGATAAAAACCAGCGGCATTGGGATCAAGGTATTCCATTGTTCTTAATGGCTTATCGATCGGCGGTGCATAACACAACAGGAGTAACACCAGCGACAATACTTTTTGGCAACAATTTAAGACTACCAGGCGATCTCAAATTCGGAGCGGTCCCATCATCAGCTAAATGTGGACAAGCATATGTGGATAACTTGAAAGAGGAGATCAACAACATACACGGATTTGTCAGAGAGAAAATCAAATTGTCAAGTGATAAAACAAAGGCTCGGTATGATGTACGAGCGAACAATAAAGGATTTGACGAGGGACAATTGGTATGGCTTCACAACCCACAACGTAAGAAAGGGTTATCGCAGAAATTACACCCTGGATGGGAGGGACCGTACAAAATCATCAAACTTCGAATAAAGGGATAGCACCCGTTAAATGGAATATACGTTTTGATGGTGCGCCAACAGGAGAAAACATTAAACGTTTCTTATTTAAAGTTGAGAATCTAGCGGATCACAATTATATTCCTTTATATCAAATGGTTACCGACTTAAATTTTTTATTAAAAGATACAGCTGCCGATTATTATTGGACTCTTATTGAGAGGAATCCCAATATTACGTGGTCTCACCTCAAATCTGCTTTGCTAAAACGATTTCAAGACCGACGTTCTGATGATGAAATTAGATGGTTGTTGGAAGCACGAAAGCAAAAACCTCGCGAGTCGTTCAATGAATTTTATAGCGATATTCTAAAAATAGCGTTGCAATGTGAAACACCGTTTAATGATAAACAACTGATTAATATTATGCGCCGTAATATGAGACCGGGTCTCCAAGATAAATTGGTTGATCAAGATTTTACTTATATCGAAGATATGGTTCGTAAATGTGTTGCATACGAAGACACATGGGCGAGAACAGGATTTGTTCCCGAGATGTTATGTGTTAATCGAAGATTTGTTTCCGAGCTTGCTAACCATGGTACTAATGAAATGAATTCTAACATGGGGTCCAATTATGAAAATGAACTATTTGAGCTAGATCGGCGTATGCATCGACATACAGAACTTTCTAATCAATTTAGCAAACCAATTCACTCGTCTGCGTATCAAAACTATGGTTCATCTCGTCCATACTGTTATGGATGTGGAGAACCCGGAATTATGAAATCAAATTGTGTGCGCTGTCGAAGTCAAGGGGGAAACGAGCAGCGGGAGCAGAGGACTGGCAATGTTCTGCCTCCCAAAATAAAGGTTGCCACAAACCCCAATCGAGCTCCAGTGAACTCAATAGAAGCAGCATCCAACACAGATCCAGAGTTAGCCCTCTTGGGATCAAAGAGGCATATATAATGTCTTCGCATAGTTCTTATCTCACAGCACTTCATCCTGTCCCTTCTAGATCAAGTCGCCGACCAAGATCCCGTAAATACTGGACCACTCGTCGAGGCATTAAAAGTTCAATCGCAGCTTCTTTAATAACGGAAGATATCGATGGGAGACCTTACGTTGATGTCATTATTTTAAACAAAACGTATTGTGGTTTACTAGATAGCGGGGCAAATATATCGGTCCTAGGGAAAGGTTGTGTGGAGTACCTGAATCACTCAGATGTACATTTTCGACACATGCCTTCTCGTGTCAGAACAGCAAATGGAACGAGTGAACTTATTTTAGGGCATATCTCGGTTCCTATCACGTTGGCAGGTCAAACTCATGTAATTAAATTACATTTAGCTCCTAAGCTAACTTAAGTCAAAACCTTTATCTGGGAATGGATTTTTGGAATTCCTTTGGATTTAAAATTCACCTTCCAAAACTAAATAATTATGCATCCTCCGTAAATGAAATAAATTTAGGCGGCAAATTAGACGAAAGCTCATTACAACACGAACTATCGCTACAACAACATAATACTCTTCGTGACGTTATCACTCAATTTCCATCATTCGAAACGTTAGGGTTGGGGAAAACCGATTATATTACTCACGTAATAGATGTAGGCTCGGCAAAGCCGATTAAACAACGGCACTACCCAATATCACCAGCTAAAGAAAAAGAACTTTACGATGAGTTGGATCGCATGCTTGCGATCTTACGATGAGTTGGATCGCATCACCCCTAGATGATAGAGGAGAGTTATAGCTCTTGGAGTAGTCCGGTTACCATAGTTCGGAAGGCGAGTGGCAAAACTCGATTGTGCATTGACGCCAGGACATTAAACTCGGTCACAGTAAAGGATGCTTACCCTCTTCCACTCATCGATGGATTGCTGGGGCGCCTCGACAAGACAAGGTTCATTACAAGCCTTGACTTGAAGGACGCCTTCTGGCAAATTCCATGAGATGAGGAGTCGAGGGATAAGACAGCTTTTGCTGTGCCCGGTAGACCGTTATACCAGTTCACCGTAATGCCTTTCGGGCTTTGTAATGCGCCACAAACAATGTGCCGTTTAGTGCACCGCGTTATCCCAAATGAACTACAACATCAGATTTTTGTTTATCTAGACGATCTGTTAGTTACATCTGAAACATTTGAGGAACATATTAGCTTGTTAACTAGAGTGGCAGAATTATTAAAACGTGCGAACTTAACAATCAATATCCAAAAAAGTAAGTTCATGCTCCGCGAAATTAAATGTTGGTGATGGTATCGTCAAGGCAGATTCGGATAAAGTCGCGGCAATCACAGATTATCCAGCGCCTAAGAATGTGAAGCAGGTGCGACGCTTCTTAGGGATGGCCGGTTGGTACAGGCGCTTCATCAGGAATTTTTCGGACATTGCAGGCGGGTTAACCAACCTTCTAAAAAAAAAATCGAAAATTCCTTTGGGATGAAGTTGCTGCATAATCATTTAATAAACTTAAGGAAGCACTGTCGACTTTACCGGTACTATGCAATGCAGATTATAATCGGCATTTTTATATACAGTGCGATGCATCAACCACCGGTATCGGAGGAGTCTTATTTCAAAAAACGGATGAAGGAGACGAGCGCCCCATTGCATATGTTTCAGCTAAGTTAAATCCTGCCCAACGCCGATACTCTATTACAGAGCTTGAATGCTTCGCCGCAGTGGTATCAGTAAAAAAATTCCGCCAATATGTGGAGGGTTTCCCATTCACGATCATAACGGATCATGCGAGTCTCAAGTGGCTGATGGACCAGCGTGATTTAACAGGGAGATTAGCTCGCTGGAGTTTGAAACTCCAAGCTTATAATTTTAAGATTGAATATTGCAAGGGTAGTGAAAATATAGTGCCGGATGCTTTATCTAGACAGAGTGCCGAAGAGCTGAAACTGTCTGATGGCGATATGGTGAACGTTACTCCCAATATCGATTTGGATGATGATGCCTTTAAAACTAAACACTATTTATCTTTGATTGATGCAGTTCTCTCTCAACCAAAGTTTCAAGAAACATTTTGCGTATCAAATGATAAAATATATTACAACACTGTTAATACTCCTTTTAAAGTCGACACAGATATTCCAGAGTGGAAGTTGTTTATACCTTCGGAGCTCACAACTAAATTAATTTTTAAGGCTCATTGCCTTCCGACCGCCGCTCACATGGGTTTTCATAAAACGCTAGATTTATTACGACGATTTTACTACTGGCCTACCATGAGCAGAGATGTGTGTGAATTTATTAAATCGTGCGTAACATGCAAGACTGAGAAAGCTCCAAACTATTCAACACGTCCACGTATGGGATTCTATAATCAAATTGATAGACCGTGGCAAAAATTATATATTGATTTTTTGGGACCGTACCCACGTTCTCCTTCTGGGAACAGTTATCTGTTCATCATTCTTGATCAATATTCACGATTCATTTTGTTAGAACCTATGCGGGAGGCGACTTCGAAAAAAGTTATTATGTGTCTCGAAAAAAAATTTCATTTATTTTCTGTGCCGGAAGTCATATTAAGTGATAATGGAAAACAGTTTGTATCTAGAGCGTTTGAAAGTTTTACGAAAAAACACGGTATTAAACATACTTTAACCCCAAAGTATTCACCTCAAGCGAACGCTGCTGAACGGGTAAACCGATCAATAATTGCAGCCATACGTGCGTATATAAAACAGGAGCATCGAAATTGGGATTCTCATATCCACGAAATCAGTTCAGCGTTACGTAATGTGAAGCACCAAAGCACCCAGCTTTCACCGCATTATCTGGTTTTCGGACAGCATCATATTGGACACGGTTCTTACTACGAGCTACTTAGAACCTTAAACGAAATATCGGGAAGAGATACTCCTATCTCAAATGGTGACCGTTTATCGTTATCTCAAAATTTAGTCCTTAAAAATCTTCAAGATTCGTACAACAAAAACTTAAATACTTATAACCTTCGCAGTCGTGATCGTAAATTTCAAATTGGCCAAATTGTTTTTGCTCGGAATTTCGTACAAAGCGATAAAGCACAAAAATTTAATGCAAAACTTGCTCCAAAATTTATAGAAGCAAAAATTATTAAACCTGTTGGCTCAGTAGCTTTTGAATTAGTTGACAGAACTGGGAAATCTATGGGAGTGTATCACATTAAGGATCTTAAAAGTTAGTGTGAAGTAAATTGCCCGGCTTATTAGTGAGACCTCTTCTCTAGGGTAAGGGACGTCCCCACGATTTGTAGCGCCCACGAACATGATCGCTACAAGTTGAGGGTTAAAAACAATTGATGACAATTATGTTTCGAATGATAACACTCAACGTAACTAATTATGCAAAGAAAAGGAAATTTTTAAAATTTTTGTATTCGTGATCGTAAAAAAAAGAAATTTTTAAAAAACCTGAAAAAAAAAAAAATCTCGGTCGCGTTAGGATTTTCTGCTATTCATTAAGTTTTTGATCTTGTTCGAGTAATGAACGAGAATCTAATTGGAAATTTAATTAAAATAAGTATAAAAAGCAATAAGTTAAAAGCATTGTGTGGTTGATGAAGAAATTGGTCGTGATAATTAGTATCGACATATAGAACTTTCTGCATCAAACTAATTCTATAAATTATACATTGTAATTAGTATTAAGTGAATAATAATATTACGTGTGCAACGCGACAATTTGCATGTAAATTGTATACATGTGCTTAGTGCCCACCAATAACATCGACCTGCTGGATGACAAAAGTCGATAAAATCACCATAATCGTATCATAGTCATAACACTGATGTAAAGATCAGTTTTAAATCAACAATGGTATGATAAATTATTCCTTCGATAAAACGTCCGCTGCTGATAATAATCAAAAGATCCGGAATAAATAGCGAGAAGAAAAAAACAGTTTCTACGAGTAATCATCATTTACGGCAATGTTTTCGGATGTTTGATGGTACATATTACGTAAAGACAATGTGACGTCACATGGGTTCGTTAATTCTTTTGAAGTAACTAAGGATTTTTTTTGTAAATTTAGATTTAAGTTTCTTCTTAGTATTAATTACGATTATTTTAAAATTTGGTGAAGGGATGGGGTTTAATTAAATTACATTTTTTTTTCTTGTATAATAGATTAATGTAAATGCAAGTTTAATATTTCGTTCTTCAACCATAAATACATATATGCATAATTACTGTATTACTTTAAAGTTTCATTTCATTATCAATTCTTATTTAGTGCTTTTACAATCAATTTCGCATTTCGCTTGTTGTTTTTTTTTCAGGTTTTGTTTTTGGTTTAGTATAATAATGTAAGGACCAAAGCGGGAGAGGTGAGTAGTTGGATAGGTTGATGAAATGGTGATGAATTTGTAGAACGTCGATATAATCGGTCTTTCAAGGCTTGATTATTTTCTTAAAACCCCCACGCCGACCCTGAGTAATAGCTGGCTTCAAACATGACCGAATAAGAACCGCTAATCAAGCAAATTCTGAAATGGAATGACCGTAAATATGGCGGTCATTTCGTTACAAATTGTTGCCGAAAAGTATTTTCGGCAACAATTATAATATCGACGATGTTTTCTTTGTTTTCTACCCGTCCTCAATGTTTACAATCTATCGACGATGTTTTCCTTATTTTCTACCCGTCCGCAATGTTTACAATCTACTCGACATGATCGTCTTGACAACGTATCCGTATTTCCATGAGCGCTTCCTTTCCGATGTTGGATTTCGTAGACAAAACTCCCCAATCGCTCAATCTACCGTGCAACTTGTCCTTCGGGATTTTTAAACTGAAGTAGCCATGTCAAGGCGCCATGATCCGTTCTTAATAAAAATGATTGGCCATAGAGGTATTTCCTCAAATGTTCCACACATTTCACTATGGCCAACAATTCTCTTCTTGTTACACAGTAGTTGCGTTCTGACTTCGATAAGATCTTTGAATAATATGCGATGACACGTTCCTGCCCATCGATTTCCTGTGACAACACTCCTCCCAAGCCATAATTGCTTACATCCGTATCCATAATAAAACGTTTATTCGGAACCGGATACGAAAGCAATGGTGCTGTACATAATCGCTGTTTCAGTTCATTGAACGCTTCCTCGTGTTCATCTCTCCATTGGAACGGCTTGTTCTTCTGTGTCAGCTCGTGTAAACTTCTTGCGATGTTGGCAAATCCTGGCACAAATCGTCGATAATATGTGCATAGCCCGATGAAACTCCTTAGTTCAAGTAAATTCTGCGGTCTTGGCCAATTCTTTAGGGCGGAGATCTTGTCTTAATCTGTATGAATGCCTTGTTGTTATTTTGTGTCCCAAATATTTGACTTAATCCCGGAACAATACGCATTTCTTCGGACTTAACTTCAATCCAGCTGGTTGGATTCTTTCGAATACTTCCTCTAGATTTCTTAGATGCTCGTGGAAGTCCTTTCCCATAACGAGGATGTCGTCCAAATAAACCAGGCATGTTTTCCAGTAGAGTTCTTGTAACGAAACGGCGTTACACTACTTGGGCGTCTCTGTAAGATTTGGGCGCCACTGTAACGGAACGACAGTTTCGTTAGCAGATTTATTTCATCAGAGGTTTCTGAGCGGTGTTTGGTAGCCGACTAGACTCCGGGTAAGGGCGTGGGGATTTTCAGAAACGTGAAGAAATCTTGCATACACCGCAGGGAAGGGAACTACCACATTTCAACAAACCACGTCTACTTCCTCTCAAGCACATCCATCTCTACGGGGGTCTTAAGCCATGTTTAGGTTTAGAACCATGCCGATAAACTTAGTGAATTTAATAATAACAACTTCGTTTTAAGTTTCGTAACAATAAAATGGTATAATGAACAAGAGATTTATTAAATTTCGTAACTCGCCTATTTCACAAATATCCAATAATAACTATATGGACATATCTATATTGACATATGTATACATATATATAAACGCATGTACAAATTTACTCAAAAAATTAATTAACTTTATATTTATTTGGCCAAACGAAAAAAATATAATATATAATTATAATAATATAAAGGTGTTATTCTATTCATATAATTAATTTTTTTTTCTTAATTTATTTAATTAACTTTATTAATTCCAAAAAAAAAAAATTTCCTTAACTAAGTAATATTAACTACTAATATAAAAATTATAAAAAAATGAGGTACTTAACAATTTAACAGTTGTTTTCGTACCCCGCCACACATGTGGAGCACCTCCGATCGTCCTCAGCCTATCTCCCTCGATGAGGAGTGTTATCTAACCATTATCTTTGATCGTGAATCGTGATTATATTTTGTTTTCTTGATATATATTTTTTTTTGTTCGTTCACGGGTTTACTTCACTAGTCTGAACCACCTTTTAGTTGCTTAAGACTATTAGTTTAATTTTTCTAAATTTTTGTTCATATTGTTACGATATCGCCGAGTGGTTATTCTAATTATTTTTCCGGTTCGATCACTGGATTGTGAATATTAAACTCGCAAAGATTAAATTTCAATTAAATTTATTTCCCACAAATATTACACAAATATTTCACAAATATTTATTTTCACTATTATTTTACACAATATTTATCACTATTATTATTTTAACACTTCACTTTCACTATTATTTTCACTTCCCGATATTAACACTTCAAAATTCAAAATTGAACTGTTTCGTAACTCAAATGTCTACACGTATTTATACGACGCAAAGGCTTGTAGAACATTCCATTATTTTTCTTCTCTACACTTCTCGAATTTTCGTTGCGTCGTATTTGGTTCGCTCCGCCTATTTCATTATTTCTTTTTATTTTGTTCGTTTATGTAAACATTTGGTTACAGGGTAATCCCTACTGTTATAATTTTCTTTTTAATTATCACAGGTGACATCTGTGATTCGTGACACTACCCTCCGCCCTAACCTGTTCGTCCCGAACAGGATCCAGATCTCTTCCTCTATAGAACGCCAGTCTATCCAGGTGTATAACCTTGGGTTTTCCTCGTACTCCTCTTTGGATTCTATAGATCACGTCGTTAGTTCTGACCTTGTACGGTCCCTCCCATCTAGTTTCTATCTTCTTTGATAATCCGTTATTTCGTTGTGTCACAGTTCCTCCATCCAATTTCCCACAAACAACCGTTTCCGAGTGTGGTGGTCGCTTCGTCCGATGATCCAATGTTATCCTCCTTACGATTGGCTCCTCCCCTTTGTTCAGTTCCAAAGGCAGTTCGACATTACCGTAGCCCAATGTTCCCCATCCAAAATCCAATACGAATCCATTTCGTTTCATGAAGTCCATTCCCAGGATGACCTCATCCATAATATCCGCAACCAGAACATCATGTCGAAAACCATTGTTCCCGATTCGTATGGTCACCTCCTTCTTTCCTTTGATAGCTGCACTGTCGCCTGTCGCCGTTTGTAACTTGAACCCTTCCATAGGCTCAACTCCATCCGTGATAAAATCCGGCCGCACAATCGTTCTCGTTGCTCCGGTGTCCAATGTTATCAAACTGGGTCGTCCTTCTACTTCGCCTCTCACCATCAAGCTCTCACCACCTTTTACCAATCTGGAAATGGGGATGAAGGTTATGGAGCATTTGGTTGTGGGAGTCAGCTTTTGCTCCTCAAAGCTGACTCTTACTCGTTTAACGCCTTTGTTGTTGTTTGGCGTTCCTCCTCGGCTGGTATTCTTCGTTCCTCCGGTGGCCTTCGGTACATCGGCGATGGTGTTCTCGCCCGTTTGCGCTTTATCTCCCAGCATTCCCTTGAGATGTGTCCTATTTTGTCACAAACCCAACATCTGATTTTACTAGTTCCATCCCGGAATCTCGTTGTCCGCCAGTTATCTGCTGGTTTGATGTTATTGCCCTGTTTGTGACTGACTGCTGGTTCCACTTCCACACGACGTACCTTGACTGCTGGTTTGATGATGTTGTTTGCACTCTCGTTGGTTAGGGCACACGCGATGGTTTCCGCAAACGTTGCTTTTGGAGACAACACAACAGCACGTCTCGTATCCGGATCCCGTATTCCATCGGTGAAAGCGTCGATCTTAATACGCTCGGTGTATTCTCCTGCCATGTTGTAGTGGGCGAGATGCACTAACCGCTCTATATCAGCCGCATACTCCTGGAGCGTCTCTCCAACCCGCTGACATCGTCCCTTCAACTCCATACGATGTAGCTCCCTTCGATGATCTCCTCCATATTTGCGCTCCAACGCCAACATGATTTTTCCGTAGTCTACCCGTTCGTATTCCGGCACGATTTGTAGGAGCTCCGCAGCACTGCCTTTTAGCGCCACAATTAATGCTGCTACCCGATCCTCTTCACACCAACCATTTCTTGTGGCCGCCATTTCAAACTGGAGTTTGAATATGTTGAATGGTGTGGTTCCGTCGAACGTTGGTGGCTTCAATTTTATTGAGTTGGTTGGTCGAGCAATTTGGGTACTGCCGTTTGTTTTAAGATCCATCAATTCTTTTTCAATCTTCATGAATCGTTGGTCGGCCACCTCAAATTGCTGATCCATTTCAATTTTGATGGTGTCAACTTTTGTGTTAAATGTAACGGAAAGCTCTCGAAACTTCTCGTTGACACATTTTTCTTGCTGCTCCAACCGTTCGATGATGCTCTCTTGTCCTGTTCTCATGCTTTCTTGATCGGCTCGCATCTGTTCCTTCAGGTCGCTCTTTAATTGATCTTGGCCGGTAATCATATCGGTTTTTAGCCCACCGATCATCTGCTCCTGCTTGGCTATCATTTGTTGCGTTTGAAGTTGCATTTGTTGCATGGCTGCCAACAATTGTCCCATGTCAAAACCTCCAGATGTTGTTGGAGTAGTTTCTTTAACGACAACATTCTGATCTTCCGTTCTGGTCGTTGACTCTGTTGTCACTTCAACCGCTTGCACCTCGGTTGAATCCGGTGCCCCAAAATTAAACTCATGTTGATCTGGGTCAACATTATCATCCAACAAAGCTATAACACTTTTATTGTTATGTATATTTAATTAATTTTTATTTATAATTTTTATTCAAATAAATTGTATTAATTATTTATTATATTATTTATTTATTTATTAATTTATCTTTCAAATGCTTTATATTAATTATTTATTATATTATTTATTTATATTGTCTTATAATTTTATTTAATATGTGTTACAAATGTTTTCATTTATTTAAATTTATATTTTATATTTATTTTCCACTCCACAAAAATGTAGTTGTCCACCAAGTGTAAAAAAGGTAATGAATGTAATGGCCGAAAATAATTGGCTTGTCACTCAACCAAGAGGGAGGACACGCGCGCCACGATCGAGAAATACTAACACGAGAAAATGATAATGTAGGCGGCGTTCTACTTTGAATAGATGTCGACACGAGAAAATATCTATTCAAAAGTAGTAACAACTGACTGTACTAAATATGCTATCGAAACGAGAATATTCTACTGAAATATAGATGGAACATCGGTCACTGTGAATATTTATTTACCTCGATTATACGATAGAACGTGACGTAATAAAATTCGGCATTAATGAAAAAGTTGCATTAATAAATAAGAAGCGGTTTGAAATATTATTCAACAAATATGTTGAACCGCTACAGGACCCCCTTCGCAGATAGAGCCCGCGAATATCGAAATGTTATACAGAAAATCGAACTGTTTTATGTCGTGTCATAGCTGCTACCTGATCAGCAGAATTTAAAATGCCGTACGCAGGTTTCAATCTGTCAATCGTAATGGATTGATGTTTGCCTTTAATTGAAACAATAAATCTCTTGCTGAAACGCTGTATAACTTTGAAAGGTCCGTCGTAAGGAGTTTGCAACCCTGTTTTAACTCTATCAACCCTAACAAAGACATAATCGCAATTATCGAGCGATTTGGGAACAAAAATATCTGTTTGTTTCGCCTGTCTGGTTGAAGTGGGGATGAGATTTTGCATGGTGGTGCGGAGTTGATTTACAACTGTGTCGGTTGGTGGCAAAGACGGAAGAGGATTTTCGACAAAGAACTCACCGGGTAACTTAATTGTTTGGCCATAGACCATCTCCGCAGGTGAGCACTTCAGATCTTCTTTAACCGTTGCTCGAATACCAAGTAAAACGAGTGGTAATTCGGAACTCCAATGGATTGTATTGCCTCTGGCCTTAAGAGAAGCTTTAAGTTGGCGGTGAAATCGTTCAACCATGCCATTAGCTTGAGGATGATAAGCTGTTGTCCGTATCCGATGTGAGCCAAGGAGTTTTGTTAACTCACTAAAAAGTTTGGACTCAAACTGCGTTCCTTGATCTGTAGTTATGTCAAGAGGAACGCCAAAACGTGATACATAATTTTGGACAAATGTGTTAGCTATAGTAGTTGCAGACATATCGTTCATGCAATAAGCTTCGGGCCAGCGAGTAAATCTATCGACACAGGTAAGTATATAAGTATATCCATTAGATGGTGGAAGGGGTCCAACAACGTCTAAATGGATGTGTTCGAATCGACCAGGTGGGATATCGAACTGTCCATGAGGTGATTTAGTATGCCTCTGGACTTTAGATTTTTGGCAGGCTAAACAGGCTCGTGCCCAATGGGTCACGTCCTTGTTAATACTAGGCCAAAAGTAGCGAGCAGTAATCAATTTACGAGTAGCACGGATACCAGGATGTGAAATGCCGTGTAAGGTAGTAAAAATTATTTTGCGTAATGGTTCTGCGATATAAGGGTGATTGTTGCCTGTTGAAGTTTCGCAGTAAATTTCGAAGCCAAGTAATTTAAAAAGCTCTAGTTTCATATTGGAACTAGAAAGACATTCGGAACCAGAAAGTAAATTCTGAAGTTCTAGGTCTGCTTTTTGTGCTTTGATGATAGTATCATAGTCGAAGTAAGTCTCGACTTTGGCTGAATTTGTATTGGTCGAGCGGGGAATAACATCCGCGACCAAGGTATCGGTTGTGCGGGAAAAAACCTCCGCAACCGTATCATCTACTGTGCGGGAAAAGCATCCGCTACTACATTATCTTTACCGTGCACATGCTGAATGTCCGTGGTAAATTGACTAATATAATCCAAATGACGTGCTTGTCTTGGATTACGTTCAGTTTTAGACTGAATTGCTCTTGTTAAAGGCTTATGGTCGGTGTAAATAGTGAAATCCCGACCCTCGACAAAGTATCTAAAATGTTTAATCGATAGATAAATTGCGAGTAATTCCCGATCGAATGCGGAGTATTTTCGTTCGGCATTCGTTAATTTTTTAGAGAAAAATCCCAATGGTTCCCAGTTATTATTATTTAACTGTTGCAGGACGGCGCCAACTGCCGTGCTCGATGCATCAGTGGTCACGCTGAATTTAACATCGTTCAGCGGATGAACTAATAAAGTTATATTAGCCAATTCACTTTTAAGCGAAATGAATGCATTCTGACATTCTTCGGGCCAGGAAAAATTCTTTGGCGTCTTGGGCTTCTTTAGTAGAGCTGCCAAGTGTGAGTGAATTGGGGCAAGCAATTCAGCTAACTTTGGTATAAATCGGTGGTAATAATTAACCATCCCGATAAACTGCTGAATGCGCCTAATTGTAGTGGGAATTCCTTAATGGCATTAATTCGTTCTGGCGAAGGCAGAATACCATTAGGAGTAATCTTGTGGCTGAGGAAATCAAGAGTTGTAACTCCAAAAACACATTTTGTGCTATTGATTCGAACATCAAACTCTGCTAATCGTTTAAATAGCGTTTCCAAATGGAGTTTGTGTTGCTCCTCGTTAAGTGAAGCTACAAGAATATCGTCAATATAGACGAATACGAAGTCCAAATCTCGTACGACTTCGTTAATAAAACGTTGAAACGTTTGTGCGGCGTTTCGAAGTCCGAAAGGCATTCGGGTAAATTCGAAAAGACCAAAAGGTGTGGTTATGGCCGTCTTATGAACGTCTTCAGGAGCTACGGGAATAAGATGATAAGCTCTAACTAAATCGATTTTGGAGAAAATATTATTTCCATGTAAATTCATGGAAAAGTTTTGAATGTGAGGTATCGGATAGCGGTCTGGAATAGTAACCGTGTTCAATCTACGATAATCACCACATGGTCTCCAATCGTTATCTTTTTTCTTGACCATATGTAACGGACAAGAAACTGGGGATGCCGATGGCCGGCAAATCCCTAAATCTACTATATGCTGAAACTCTAATTTGGTAGCTTTATGGCGAATCGGATCTAGTCTTCGTGGTCTTGATACTGGTAAATGCCCTTCAGTAACAATATGATGTACCACGGAATGACAAACTGGTGAATTATAATTCGGCTCCGCTGTTAGTGAAGGAAATTTCTTCAAAAGCGTGCCATAGCCATTGTCGATTGCGTAAAAAATTAGTGTGGGAGTATTAAATAATTTATATTTGCGAAAGAAAAAAATTTAAAAGGAATGGTTACCTTGTTGTTAGAAATATGTTGGATCCGGAGGTGACAATTGTTCTCTCTCGACGGAACCAAATAAAAAATCTATGACTCTTAATTATTAAAAATTTTCTCGTTAGTGAAAAGCGTGGCGGCGGAGCGTATTGTACCGTTGCTTTTAAAGGAAACAATTGTTGCAAACGGTATCGGCGGGTGGACGTACAATTGAGAAGAAAAAAAATTAGATACAGAGAGAGTAAGATGTGGTTTGTGGAAAAATAAATTTTTTATATATATATAAATAAACAAAACTTACAAAAATTTTTTTTTATGTTGCGCGGTGTATGCACACAAGTTTTCTCCGTGTCTCTCAATGCTTATTCCGTCGCCCTCGGTGCGCGGGGTTTGGCACACGCGTTTTGTATTCCCTCGTTGCGCGGGGGTTTTGCACACGCGTTACTCCGTTTTCCCTCGTTGCGCGGGGGTTTTGCACACGCGATACTCCGTTATCCCTCGTTGCGCGGGGGTTTGCACACGCGATATTCCGTTATCCCTCGTTGCGCGGGGGTTTGCACACGCGTTACTCCGTTTTTTTGCACGTGCAATTGGCGGCACGTGTCCACGTGTTGTGTATAATTTTTAGCACGTGGAAGCGTATTATGCCCTAAATAGGGCCGTCGGGGTCACCACTATAACACTTTTATTGTTATGTATATTTAATTAATTTTTATTTATAATTTTTATTCAAATAAATTGTATTAATTATTTATTATATTATTTATTTATTTATTAATTTATCTTTCAAATGCTTTATATTAATTATTTATTATATTATTTATTTATATTGTCTTATAATTTTATTTAATATGTGTTACAAATGTTTTCATTTATTTAAATTTATATTTTATATTTATTTTCCACTCCACAAAAATGTAGTTGTCCACCAAGTGTAAAAAAGGTAATGAATGTAATGGCCGAAAATAATTGGCTTGTCACTCAACCAAGAGGGAGGACACGCGCGCCACGATCGAGAAATACTAACACGAGAAAATGATAATGTAGGCGGCGTTCTACTTTGAATAGATGTCGACACGAGAAAATATCTATTCAAAAGTAGTAACAACTGACTGTACTAAATATGCTATCGAAACGAGAATATTCTACTGAAATATAGATGGAACATCGGTCACTGTGAATATTTATTTACCTCGATTATACGATAGAACGTGACGTAATAAAATTCGGCATTAATGAAAAAGTTGCATTAATAAATAAGAAGCGGTTTGAAATATTATTCAACAAATATGTTGAACCGCTACAAAGCTGTACGGAGGCTCAACTGCAACTCATTTCGGTTGCCCGCTGTTGGTAGATTCCGTAGCCCCAACTCATTCTTCAAATCTGCCACTTTTAAGTCCATTAATTTCATCTTGGATATTCACAATCCCACCGCTGTCACCAATTGTTACGATTTCACCGAGTGGTTATTCTAATTATTTTTCCGGTTCGATCACTGGATTGTGAATATTAAACTCGCAAAGATTAAATTTCAATTAAATTTATTTCCCACAAATATTTCACAAATAATTCACTAATATTTATTTTCACTATTATTTTACACAATATTTATCACTATTATTATTTTAACACTTCACTTTCACTATTATTTTCACTTCCCGATATTAACACTTCAAAATTCAAAATTGAACTGTTTCGTAACTCAAATGTCTACACGTATTTATACGACGCAAAGGCTTGTAGAACATTCCATTATTTTTCTTCTCTAGACTTCTCGAATTTTCGTTGCGTCGTATTTGGTTCGCTCCGCCTATTTCATTATTTCTTTTTATTTTGTTCGTTTATGTAAACATTTGGTTACAGGGTAATCCCTACTGTTATAATTTTCTTTTTAATTATCACAGGTGACATCTGTGATTCGTGACAATATATAATATATATTTTTTTTTTATAATTATATAGTTTTAATATTACACAATATCTCTTAAGTTAATAGTTTATACATAGGTTATACATAGTTTCTAGATTACACAAACACAATATCTCCTTAGTTAACAGGTTAGAGACAGCTTAATAGATTAGATATAGTTTATAGATTACACACTTTTTCTTTATTTAATAGTTTAAATATGCCTATACATCTATCCATTCATATAGATAAGCACACACTTGTAATTGTGGCCACGCGGTACTACAATTTTTTTTTTCAGAAATTGAACTCACTAAAATGGCCAACTCGCCGTACCACAAACTTACATCACCACAGACTTATATTTTATTTTATTATTTTTCTTTCTTTTACACAATATACAAGAGCTGTTTTACTAGAGACCACACTTTTGGGTCGATCGCGAATTTATAGACTTTTGGGTTAGCGTGGAGGGAGGGGTAATTGAAATTTAGAGTGACATCGGGCTACTCGTTTATTCGATTTCGAATTTAAAAGGCAAAAAAAAAATACTGGGAAATAAAGAAAAGTATGTCAGCGCTGGGAACAAGGTCCGCTAATGCGGCCGCGGTTACAAAACGTGGGAACGACAAACACCCGAGAAAAGTCTCAAAAGCCGGGCTAAACTAATCACTAGGACTTTGATCACTGTAGACTGGAGGTTATCAACTATTCGACAATTATTAAGAGCGGATATCCTTTGCATGGTAGACTCCTAACGCTTTTCCGTCCAGGTCTTTAAGGCTAAACGCTACATTTCCCACTTTAGAGTCAACTATAGCAGGAATAAACTTAGCTGCTAGTTTTGCTGAAAACTTTTTTGTAGCGTCACTAAGAGCATATGAGCGAACAAATACTGGCTGCCCTACGTAGAAATCCCGAGATTTACTACGTAAATTATATTGTTGAGCTGCTTTGCTATAGGCCACTTTGAGGTAATGAATAATTCGACCCCGTGCTTTATTTAAACGACTAGGCTTTGACCGGACATAAACTTCATTTGCATCTTCCATTAACAATAAGGTTCGCAGACCATATTCAGACCCATGTAATGTTTTATGTTGTCCAAACACTAGGTAGTGGGGTGAATATTTAGTAGAATCATGGACTACGTTCCTCATTGCAGATGCTACCTCTTGTAAATGGCAATCCCATTCATTATGCCCTTGGTCATCTAAATAAGAACGCAAGGCCGCCAAAAAACTTCGATTAACCCTCTCTGACGCGTTGCTCTGTGGGGAATAGAAAGGAGTGCGGGCGTGAGATATTCCATACTTCGACATTAGCTCTTGGAACAGTTTCGAAGTGAATTGCTTCCCGTTATCCGAGGTTACTATTTCTGGGACTGAAAATAACAAGAACACGTCATTCTCCAAGAAGGTGCAGAGCTGAGAGGCTGAAGCTTCACGTATAGCTGTTACCACAAAAAATTTCGAAAAATGGTCAAGTACCAAGACAATGTAGCAATTTCCTCGTTTTGATCTAGGATACGGACCTAAAAAATCGACGTACAATCTTTGAAAGGGGCGAGTGGATTTGGCTTGAGATCCCATAGGAGGTTGAGTAGTAAAGTTAACCGCTTTGCTCGTCTTACATTTGGAGCAGTTCCTAATATATTGTTTTACCTGGGTAGCCATTCCCGTTCAATAGAACTGTCTTTGGAGTAATTCAAGGGTTTTGCTACCACCCAGGTGAGCTGAACTAGGTGGATCATGAGCCTGAACTATCAAATCCTGTGTAAGAGATTGGGGAACCACTAATTTCCAGTCAGAAAAATCAGTACCGTGATAACGAATACCATACGAAGGAGCAATTAGGATTTTATTGTCTTGCACTCGAAGATTCGTTTCAGAATGGTTTAAACGGGTAATTCGATTGATTTGGTCAACATACTCAGGATCCAGAAAGCTTGGAGAATTAAGATCGACATGCAGCGGTAGTGGGATACTCTTGTCTAAACTAGAAACGTAACCTGACTCTGTTGAGACTCTTAATGAAGAGGAGGAAAGCGAACAGTTGGCAGCTAATACATCACAAGGTGGACCCTGATTTCCATGGTTTTCTGGAGTAGTATCCTCACAAAAACCCTAGAAAGTGTGTCAGGGACTACATTTAGAGTGCCCTTACGGTACCCAATCTGAAAATCAAAACCTTGGAGATTCAAGCTCCAGCGTGCTAACCTCCCTGAAAGATCCCTTTGTGACATGAGCAAGCGAAGACTAGCATGCTCAGTGTATATCACAAAGGGATACCCTTCTATATATGGCCGAAACTTTTGCACACTTAGTACCGCGGCGTAGCATTCCAGTTCAGTTACCGAGTAGTTCCGTTGAGCCCGATTGAGTTTATGGGAGATAAACTCAATAGGGTGTTCGTTACCCTCAGAATCTGTCTGGAATAGAACACTACCCACGCCGACGGCACTGGCATCGCACTGTATATAGAAGGGCTTACTATAATCCGGGTTGGCCAACACGGGAGCCGAGGACAAAGCAGACTTCAAAGCGTTGAAGGATTTTTCCGATGCTTCCGACCATCTCACTTTCACAGATTTCCCCGTCAGGTCTGTAAGAGGAGCAGCTAGGGCCGCAAAGTTGCTAATAAAGCGGCGACACCATCCGCACATACCCAGAAAACGTCGAATGTGGCGAACAGTTTTGGGCACTGGGAAGTCCAAAATCGCTTTACATTTTTCGGGGTTTGTGCGGAGGCATCCATTTCCGACGATATATCCCAAATAGCACAGCTCTTAAACAGCAATGGCTTTTAGCTACATTTATGGTTAATCCTGCTCGAGTCAGTAAATGAGCACCTTCTTTCAACAGTTGCACATGTTCGTCGAACGTCGCAGAGGTGACGAGAAGGTCGTCCAAATATACAAAGACATTACCGTGGAGCTGATGCGGGATCACTCGGTGCATAAGACGACAAAGAGTTTGTGGAGCGTTACATAACCCGAAGGGCATGACTTTAAACTGGTACAAGGGCCGTCCAGGTACCGTAAATGCCGTTTTATCTTTGGATTGTGGATCGAGTGGTATCTGCCAGAAAGCATCTTTTAAATCAATTGACGAGATATATCTCGTTTGATCCAAACGACCCAACAATCCATTAATAAGTGGCAACGGATACGCATCCTTGACGGTTACCTTGTTAAGTTCGCGCGCATCAAGACACAAACGAACTTTGCCATTGGTCTTACGCACCATCATGATCGGAGAGCACCAGGAGCTTTGTAACTCCTCGATCACCCCTAACAACAAAAGACGGTCCACTTCCGCATACAATAATTTTTGAATAGCGGGGGAAACAGCGTAAAACCTCTGTTTTACTGGCTTAGCTAAACCTACGTCTATCTTATGGGTTAAGATTGAAGTTCGACCTAGTCCTAGTGTCGTACTAGAAGGGAAGAGTTTCTTAACCTCTTCAAGCCGTACTCGCTCATTCTCGAAAAGACTATGGAATTTAGATTCTAAAGAGGAGTCATTTTCGTTATTGAATTCACTTAAACAGGCCAGTTTTGGAATAATCCCAAAACGATTCCAGAAATCTATTCCAAGATACAAGGGCTGTTCTAGGGAAGAAACAATATAGAGTCTTAAACAATGGGAGACCTTGTTAAAGGTTATCAAGGCATTAATGTAACCGAACACTCGCTGCGACTGCCCGCTGGCAGTATGAATTAAAGAAGGAAAATGGTGGAATTGGGAGGAGGGGTCAGACATGAAGGCTTCGGATCCCCGACCTAACACGCTGATACTGGCTCCACTATCTAGGAGTCCATTATAGGGTAAATTATTAATAAGAACGGTAGCATATAGTCTCGCGTCGCAAGGATCGGAGGTAATTAGCGAAGAGATAATATTAGATTTCATGAGTTTTCGATTTTTCCAATATGCTATTGAGCGACATTTTCTTAAAGAAAGATTGCCTTTCCGTTCAGGAACTGTAAGGTAAGATTGTTTTGAAAAAGGTAACAGTGAACTTTGAGGAGAGCAATGCGCATACTTAATTGCACATTTGGATCGTAAAGAGGTTTCAGTGTTTAACGTTGAGCTTTCCCCGTGTTGGACAGTTCCCTGCGGGTCAGTTCTTGATCGGTGCTGGTAGCTACATCCTCCTGATTTACCCGAGGTAAAAGAGTAACATGTGGCCCCTGGACCCCGGTTCTCCAATGAACACTGTTTCGGTTTCCCGCACATCTTCCGCACCTTGAAGATATGGTACCCTTTTGACCGCAGCGATAACAAAACAATCCAGTTGGAGGAACTGGGCAGTTTTTAAACAGGTGACCCATATTGGAACAGTTAAAACAGATCATAATACTATCAGACGAACTATGCGATACTTCAGGAGGGGAATGAACTCGGTGTGTCGCATTAAGTTTTGGTGGCGTGGATAGAGCAGCAACTTCAGAATTATCTTGAAATATGACTGGTTCTGCGCTTATCCTTTTATCTTCCTCGTACCATCCAGCGGAAAGCTCATTAATGGGGCGTCTATAAACCATAACAGCATCTGTTGGGCTACGAATGCGTTTTAAGGTATCTTCCCAAGCCGTACAACTTCTAATGAGATCATTGATATTAACGAAATGTCTATCAGTTAGATGGTATTGAAGTGCTGGTTTCATATTACACATTAACACTTGTATGAATTCCTCTTCACTGTAGGGGGTCTTGCACTGAAGGCTTAGACTCCACATTTGGTGGTAACAATCCACAAAGCTCTCATTCGCCTGCTGCTTTCGAGATTCAAGTGTCCGTCGGATTTCGTAATTGTTCCGGCGGTCTTTAAATCTCTCCGTAAAATCACGTCGTAGGTCCGACCATGTCGCATGTGGATGGTGCTTTCGGTATGCCCAGTACCACTGTAGCGCAACATCCTTTAAAATGGTATGTAACTCACTCAATAAGGATTCCTGTGTTATTTTCATTGACGAGACAACAGTATCCAATTGAAAAAGGAACATGTCCACCGGTATTCCTGATGACGCTCCGCTGTATGAGATGCCACTTCTAAAAAGTGGTCGATGATTGTTGGTGCCTTGCCAAGTAGAATTAGACGAAAAAACGTTATCTGGAGAGGTTGTCGTGTTGGGATGGCGGGTTTCTGAATCGGGGTTATGATTTAACAAAGTATGACATGATCGGTTACCATTTTGGTAAGGGTCTGGTATCGGTTGGTTAATGTTAGTGGAAGGGGCAACATTAGTCACCTGAGAGGTAGTTGGCATAATAGGTGGATGTCTATCTGGGTGACCACTAGTGTTGCGGCTCAACTGAGGTTCGACTTTATTATTTAACTCGGATTGCAAGTCATCTTGTCTCTTTGTGATATTCACTAATTGGGTGGATAACATACTCAGTTGATTCATTATTGTTTTAAGTAACGGATCTTGGTTGTCCATTTTAGACAAAGTATAATTATTTTTACTAGTACTTGGTATAAGAGTAGCGATATGGGATGTTACCATAGGTTCTTTGGAAGGACCAGATTTAGGTTCCGTGGCTTCTCCGTCATCACTGATAGAAGCCGATTGTATTTCAACAGAAGCTGCGGTGTCAATAGAAGTATTTAGATCATGATTATCCTCGTAACCAATTATAGTGGACAATAAATCTTCACATGACTGCAATACTTTACGAGCAGGTTCACGATACGTCTGAGACTGAACGGCTCTCTCTAACCGACCCCGAACATGTATCAATCTGGATATAAGGGTCTTAGCTTTATTATTTTGGGCGTCCCTGGGTAGGTTTTTCAGGGTTCCAATATCAACTTGAAGTCCTAAGAGCTTAGTTCGACAACTTTCGATCTCAGAGTCGGGTCTTTTACTAGCCTTTTGATGCATCTTTTGGGGAACTGATATTGCGCGATCCTTTTCTGCAGCAATTCGTTTGTTTAGTTCTTCCCACGCATCTAGAGCATTTGACGAGATACCCCGGATTTCATACTCCCCTTCAATTTCGTCGGACTTCAATTGAGATACGTCCATTATGCAAAAAAAATTTTACAAAAAAAAAAAAATATACTTATTCAAAACTAGTCGTATAAAGAAAATTAAACTGACCAAGGGAAGCAAGGACGATTTTAGTAAAATAAGAAAATGTCAACTAAATAATAAGATGATTAAATGTATGGTGCGATAATTTTATACTACGTAATAACAAACCAAAACAAAAATTGCAATTAGAGGATGCTAATAACAAAACGAAATACCTTAACCAAAAAACTTAATTCTTACAATGGATGCGTTTAATTAATTCTTACAATAAGATCGACATGCAGCGGTAGTGGGATACTCTTGTCTAAACTAGAAACGTAACCTGACTCTGTTGAGACTCTTAATGAAGAGGAGGAAAGCGAACAGTTGGCAGCTAATACATCACAAGGTGGACCCTGATTTCCATGGTTTTCTGGAGTAGTATCCTCACAAAAAACCCTAGAGAGTGTGTCAGGGACTACATTTAGAGTGCCCTTACGGTACCCAATCTGAAAATCAAAACCTTGGAGATTCAAGCTCCAGCGTGCTAACCTCCCTGACAGATCCCTTTGTGACATGAGCCAGCGAAGACTAGCATGATCAGTGTAAATCACAAAGGGATACCCTTCTATATATGGCCGAAACTTTTGCACACTTAGTACCGCGGCGTAGCATTCCAGTTCAGTTACCGAGTAGTTCCGTTGAGCCCGATTGAGTTTATGGGAGATAAACTCAATAGGGTGTTCGTTACCCTCAGAATCTGTCTGGAATAGAACACTATCCACGCCGACGGCTCTGGCATCGCACTGTATATAGAAGGGCTTACTATAATCCGGGTTGGCCAACACGGGAGCCGAGGACAAAGCAGACTTCAAAGCGTTGAAGGATTTTTCCGATGCTTCCGACCATCTCACTTTCACAGATTTGCCCGTCAGGTCTGTAAGAGGAGCAGCTAGGGCCGCAAAGTTGCTAATAAAGCGGCGACACCATCCGCACATACCCAGAAAACGTCGAATGTGGCGAACATTTTTGGGCACTGGGAAGTCCAAAATCGCTTTACATTTTTCGGGGTTTGTGCGGAGGCATCCATCTCCGACGATATATCCCAAATAGCACACTTCTCTTAAACAGCAATGGCTTTTAGCTACATTTATGGTTAATCTTACTCGAGTCAGTAAATGAGCCACTTCTTTCAACAGTTGCACATGTTCGTCGAACGTCGCAGAGGTGACGAGAAGGTCGTCCAAATATACAAAGACATTACCGTGGAGCTGATGCGGGATCACTCGGTGCATAAGACGACAAAGAGTTTGTGGAGCGTTACATAACCCGAAGGGCATGACTTTAAACTGGTACAAGGGCCGTCCAGGTACCGTAAATGCCATTTTATCTTTGGATTGTGGATCGAGTGGTATCTGCCAGAAAGCATCTTTTAAATCAATTGACGAGATATATCTCGTTTGATCCAAACGACCCAACAATCCATTAATAAGTGGCAACGGATACGCATCCTTGACGGTTACCTTGTTAAGTTCGCGCGCATCAAGACACAAACGAACTTTGCCATTGGTCTTACGCACCATCGTGATTGGAGAGCACCAGGAGCTTTGTGACTCCTCGATCACCCCTAACAACAAAAGACGGTCCACTTCCGCATACAATAATTTTTGAATAGCGGGGGAAACAGCGTAAAACCTCTGTTTTACTGGCTTAGCTAAACCTACGTCTATCTTATGGGTTAAGATCGAAGTTCGACCTAGTCCTAGTGTCGCACTAGAAGGGAAGAGTTTCTTAACCTCTTCAAGCCGTACTCGCTCATTCTCGGAAAGACTATGGAATTTAGATTCTAAAGAGGAGTCATTTTCGTTATTGAATTCACTTAAACAGGCCAGTTTTGGAATAATCCCAAAACGATTCCAGAAATCTATTCCAAGATACAAGGGCTGTTCTAGGGAAGAAACAATATACAGTCTTAAACAATGGGAGACCTTGTTAAAGGTTATCAAGGCATTAATGTAACCGAACACTCGCTGCGACTGCCCGCTGGCAGTATGAATTAAAGAAGGAAAATGGTGGAATTGGGAGGAGGGGTCAGACATGAAGGCTTCGGATCCCCGACCTAACACGCTGATACTGGCTCCACTATCTAGGAGTCCATTATAGGGTAAATTATTAATAAGAACGGTAGCATATAGTCTCGCGTCGCAAGGATCGGAGGTAATTAGCGAAGAGATAATATTAGATTTCATGAGTTTTCGATTTTTCCAATATGCTACTGAGCGACATTTTCTTAAAGAAAGATTGCCTTTCCGTTCAGGAACTGTAAGGTAAGATTGTTTTGAAAAAGGTAACAGTGAACTTTGAGGAGAGCAATGCGCATACTTAATTGCACGTTTGGATCGTAAAGAGGTTTCAGTGTTTAACGTTGAGCTTTCCCCGTGTTGGACAGTTCCCTGCGGGTCAGTTCTTGATCGGTGCTGGTAGCTACATCCTCCTGATTTACCCGAGGTAAAAGAGTAACATGTGGCCCCTGGACCCCGGTTCTCCAATGAACACTGTTTCGGTTTCCCGCACATCTTCCGCACCTTGAAGATATGGTACCCTTTTGACCGCAGCGATAACAAAACAATCCAGTTGGAGGAACTGGGCAGTTTTTAAACAGGTGACCCATATCGGAACAGTTAAAAAAAAAAAGTTAAGTTGATGTGGCTGCTATCGCACACTTAGACCAAATTTGATCCGTTGTGATACCACTCTATACGGCTATAGGTCCGAGTCTTTTCGTAGAGCCATCTGCGCATTGCATAGCTCCATGTCAGTCCTATAGTACTGACAAAGAAGGTGGGTCGGTCCAAGGATTCTAAACACGACAGAGGATCCAGATTATGTTTATTTTTCAACACCGATCGCACCGCCCAAACGATCGAAGGTGAAAAACCCATTTTGCATCCTGCCTCGAATCGGATTCGAACCCGGTACCTCCCGCTCCAACTGCCGCAGCTTTAACCACTGTGCTACCTGGGCGGTATCGGAACAGTTAAAACAGATCATAATACTATCAGACGAACTATGCGATACTTCAGGAGGGGAATGAACTCGGTGTGTCGCATTAAATTTTGGTGGCGTGGATAGAGCAGCAACTTCAGAATTATCTTGAAATATGACTGGTTCTGCGCTTATCCTTTTATCTTCCTCGTACCATCCAGCGGAAAGCTCATTAATGGGGCGTCTATAAACCATAACAGCATCTGTTGGGCTACGAATGCGTTTTAAGGTATCTTCCCAAGCCGTACAACTTCTAATGAGATCATTGATATTAACGAAATGTCTATCAGTTAGATGGTATTGAAGTGCTGGTTTCATATTACACATTAACACTTGTATGAATTCCTCTTCACTGTAGGGGGTCTTGCACTGAAGGCTTAGACTCCACATTTGGTGGTAAAAATCCACAAAGCTCTCATTCGCCTGCTGCTTTCGAGATTCAAGTGTCCGTCGGATTTCGTAATTGTTCCGGCGGTCTTTAAATCTCTCCGTAAAATCACGTCGTAGGTCCGACCATGTCGCATGTGGATGGTGCTTTCGGTATGCCCAGTACCACTGTAGCGCAACATCCTTTAAAATGGTATGTAACTCACTCAATAAGGATTCCTGTGTTATTTTCATTGACGAGACAACAGTATCCAATTGAAAAAGGAACATGTCCACCGGTATTCCTGATGACGCTCCGCTGTATGAGATGCCACTTCTAAAAAGTGGTCGATGATTGTTGGTGCCTTGCCAAGTAGAATTAGACGAAAAAACGTTATCTGGAGAGGTCGTCGTGTTGGGATGGCGGGTTTCTGAATCGGGGTTATGATTTAACAAAGTATGACATGATCGGTTACCATTTTGGTAAGGGTCTGGTATCGGTTGGTTAATGTTAGTGGAATGGGCAACATTAGTCACCTGAGAGGTAGTTGGCATAATAGGTGGATGTCTATCTGGGTGACCACTAGTGTTGCGGCTCAACTGAGGTTCGACTTTATTATTTAACTCGGATTGCAAGTCATCTTGTCTCTTTGTGATATTCACTAATTGGGTGGATAACATACTCAGTTGATTCATTATTGTTTTAAGTAACGGATCTTGGTTGTCCATTTTAGACAAAGTATAATTATTTTTACTAGTACTTGGTATAAGAGTAGCGATATGGGATGTTACCATAGGTTCTTTGGAAGGACCAGATTTAGGTTCCGTGGCTTCTCCGTCATCACTGATAGAAGCCGATTGTATTTCAACAGAAGCTGCGGTGTCAATAGAAGTATTTAGATCATGATTATCCTCGTAACCAATTATAGTGGACAATAAATCTTCACATGACTGCAATACTTTACGAGCAGGTTCACGATACGTCTGAGACTGAACGACTCTCTCTAACCGACCCCGAACATGTATCAATCTGGATATAAGGGTCTTAGCTTTATTATTTTGGGCGTCCCTGGGTAGGTTTTTCAGGGTTCCAATATCAACTTGAAGTCCTAAGAGCTTAGTTCGACAACTTTCGATCTCAGAGTCGGGTCTTTTACTAGCCTTTTGATGCATCTTTTGGGGAACTGATATTGCGCGATCCTTTTCTGCAGCAATTCGTTTGTTTAGTTCTTCCCACGCATCTAGAGCATTTGACGAGATACCCCGGATTTCATACTCCCCTTCAATTTCGTCGGACTTCAATTGAGATACGTCCATTATGCAAAAAAAAATTTTTTTTACAAAAAAAAAATATACTTATTCAAAACTAGTCGTATAAAGAAAACTAAACTGACCAAGGGAAGCAAGGACGAGTTTAGTAAAATAAGAAGTTATTAGTACCGCGGCGTAGCATTCCAGTTCAGTTACCGAGTAGTTCCGTTGAGCCCGATTGAGTTTATGGGAGATAAACTCAATAGGGTGTTCGTTACCCTCAGAATCTGTCTGGAATAGAACACTATCCACGCCGACGGCTCTGGCATCGCACTGTATATAGAAGGGCTTACTATAATCCGAGTTGGCCAACACGGGAGCCGAGGACAAAGCAGACTTCAAAGCGTTGAAGGATTTTTCCGATGCTTCCGACCATCTCACTTTCACAGATTTGCCCGTCAGGTCTGTAAGAGGAGCAGCTAGGGCCGCAAAGTTGCTAATAAAACGGCGACACCATCCGCACATACCCAGCAAACGTCGAATGTGGCGAACAGTTTTGGGCACTGGGAAGTCCAAAATCGCTTTACATTTTTCGGGGTTTGTGCGGAGGCATCCATCTCCGACGATATATCCCAAATAGCACACTTCTCTTAAACAGTAATGGCTTTTAGCTACATTTATGGTTAATCTTGCTCGAGTCAGTAAATGAGCCACTTCTTTCAACAGTTGCACATGTTCGTCGAACGTCGCAGAGGTGACGAGAAGGTCGTCCAAATATACAAAGACATTACCGTGGAGCTGATGCGAGATCACTCGGTGCATAAGACGACAAAGAGTTTGTGGAGCGTTACATAACCCGAAGGGCATGACTTTAAACTGGTACAAGGGCCGTCCAGGTACCGTAAATGCCGTTTTATCTTTGGATTGTGGATCGAGTGGTATCTGCCAGAAAGCATCTTTTAAATCAATTGACGAGATATATCTTGTTTGATCCAAACGACCCAACAATCCATTAATAAGTGGCAACGGATACGCATCCTTGACGGTTACCTTGTTAAGTTCGCGCGCATCAAGACACAAACGAACTTTGCCATTGGTCTTACGCACCATCGTGATCGGAGAGCACCAGGAGCTTTGTGACTCCTCGATCACCCCTAACAACAAAAGACGGTCCACTTCCGCATACAATAATTTTTGAATAGCGGGGGAAACAGCGTAAAACCTCTGTTTTACTGGCTTAGCTAAACCTACGTCTATCTTATGGGTTAAGATCGAAGTTCGACCTAGTCCTAGTGTCGCACTAGAAGGGAAGAGTTTCTTAACCTCTTCAAGCCGTACTCGCTCATTCTCGGAAAGACTATGGAATTTAGATTCTAAAGAGGAGTCATTTTCGTTATTGAATTCACTTAAACAGGCCAGTTTTGGAATAATCCCAAAACGATTCCAGAAATCTATTCCAAGATACAAGGGCTGTTCTAGGGAAGAAACAATATAGAGTCTTAAACAATGGGAGACCTTGTTAAAGGTTATCAAGGCATTAATGTAACCGAACACTCGCTGCGACTGCCCGCTGGCAGTATGAATTAAAGAAGGAAAATTGTGGAATTGGGAGGAGGGGTCAGACATGAAGGCTTCGGATCCCCGACCTAACACGCTGATACTGGCTCCACTATCTAGGAGTCCATTATAGGGTAAATTATTAATAAGAACGGTAGCATATAGTCTCGCGTCGCAAGGATCGGAGGTAATTAGCGAAGAGATAATATTAGATTTCATGAGTTTTCGATTTTTCCAATATGCTATTGAGCGACATTTTCTTAAAGAAAGATTGCCTTTCCGTTCAGGAACTGTAAGGTAAGATTGTTTTGAAAAAGGTAACAGTGAACTTTGAGGAGAGCAATGCGCATACTTAATTGCACATTTGGATCGTAAAGAGGTTTCAGTGTTTAACGTTGAGCTTTCCCCGTGTTGGACAGTTCCCTGCGGGTCAGTTCTTGATCGGTGCTGGTAGCTACATCCTCCTGATTTACCCGAGGTAAAAGAGTAACATGTGGCCCCTGGACCCCGGTTCTTCAATGAACACTGTTTCGGTTTCCCGCACATCTTCCGCACCTTGAAGATATGGTACTCTTTTGACCGCAGCGATAACAAAACAATCCAGTTGGAGGAACTGGGCAGTTTTTAAACAGGTGACCCATATCGGAACAGTTAAAACAGATCATAATACTATCAGACGAACTATGCGATACTTCAGGAGGGGAATGAACTCGGTGTGTCGCATTAAGTTTTGGTGGCGTGGATAGAGCAGCAACTTCAGAATTATCTTGAAATATGACTGGTTCTGCGCTTATCCTTTTATCTTCCTCGTACCATCCAGCGGAAAGCTCATTAATGGGGCGTCTATAAACCATAACAGCATCTGTTGGGCTACGAATGCGTTTTAAGGTATCTTCCCAAGCCGTACAACTTCTAATGAGATCATTGATATTAACGAAATGTCTATCAGTTAGATGGTATTGAAGGGCTGGTTTCATATTACACATTAACACTTGTATGAATTCCTCTTCACTGTAGGGGGTCTTGCACTGAAGGCTTAGACTCCACATTTGGTGGTAACAATCCACAAAGCTCTCATTCGCGTGCTGCTTTCGAGATTCAAGTGTCCGTCGGATTTCGTAATTGTTCCGGCGGTCTTTAAATCTCTCCGTAAAATCACGTCGTAGGTCCGACCATGTCGCATGTGGATGGTGCTTTCGGTATGCCCAGTACCACTGTAGCGCAACATCCTTTAAAATGGTATGTAACTCACTCAATAAGGATTCCTGTGTTATTTTCATTGACGAGACAACAGTATCCAATTGAAAAAGGAACATGTCCACCGGTATTCCTGATGACGCTCCGCTGTATGAGATGCCACTTCTAAAAAGTGGTCGATGATTGTTGGTGCCTTGCCAAGTACAATTAGACGAAAAAACGTTATCTGGAGAGGTCGTCGTGTTGGGATGGCGGGTTTCTGAATCGGGGTTATGATTTAACAAAGTATGACATGATCGGTTACCATTTTGGTAAGGGTCTGGTATCGGTTGGTTAATGTTAGTGGAATGGGCAACATTAGTCACCTGAGAGGTAGTTGGCATAATAGGTGGATGTCTATCTGGGTGACCACTAGTGTTGCGGCTCAACTGAGGTTCGACTTTATTATTTAACTCGGATTGCAAGTCATCTTGTCTCTTTGTGATATTCACTAATTGGGTGGATAACATACTCAGTTGATTCATTATTGTTTTAAGTAACGGATCTTGGTTGTCCATTTTAGACAAAGTATAATTATTTTTACTAGTACTTGGTATAAGAGTAGCGATATGGGATGTTACCATAGGTTCTTTGGAAGGACCAGATTTAGGTTCCGTGGCTTCTCCGTCATCACTGATAGAAGCCGATTGTATTTCAACAGAAGCTGCGGTGTCAATAGAAGTATTTAGATCATGATTATCCTCGTAACCAATTATAGTGGACAATAAATCTTCACATGACTGCAATACTTTACGAGCAGGTTCACGATACGTCTGAGACTGAACGGCTCTCTCTAACCGATCCCGAACATGTATCAATCTGGATATAAGGGTCTTAGCTTTATTATTTTGGGCGTCCCTGGGTAGGTTTTTCAGGGTTCCAATATCAACTTGAAGTCCTAAGAGCTTAGTTCGACAACTTTCGATCTCAGAGTCGGGTCTTTTACTAGCCTTTTGATGCATCTTTTGGGGAACTGATATTGCGCGATCCTTTTCTGCAGCAATTCGTTTGTTTAGTTCTTCCCACGCATCTAGAGCATTTGACGAGATACCCCGGATTTCATACTCCCCTTCAATTTCGTCGGACTTCAATTGAGATACGTCCATTATGCAAAAAAAATTTTACAAAAAAAAAATATACTTATTCAAAACTAATCGTATAAAGAAAATTAAACTGACCAAGGGAAGCAAGGACGATTTTAGTAAAATAAGAAAATGTCAACTAAATAATAAGATGATTAAATGTATGGTGCGATAATTTTATACTACGTAATACCAAACCAAAACAAAAATTGCAATTAGAGGATGCTAATAACAAAAAGAAATACCTTAACCAAAAAACTTAATTCTTACAATGGATGCGTGTAGTGATAAATAACGATATACTAAAAAACATACAAAATCACAACTCGCAAGTTATTACCACCACCCGATGTATTATCGCACACTTAAATGATCAAAATTATGGAGACGATGCGGATGGGACTCGGGGTAGCACCAGCAGGCCGACGAGGTGGATTATCCCACGGACTTGGTCGCAAAGCTCCCAGACTGGGAACTGAATCAAAGACCGTCGAGCGCACGTCTCTAGAAGCCCAATTCCAATTACTATTTGAATCCATGAACTGTACTAGAGAGGAGCTTCTATAAAAAATGATAGAAGTATGTCACAAAACGCAAAATAAATTTTAACCTACCGTAACCCAAAAATTATAAATTGTGATAAAAAGGAAAAAAAATTTAAAATTAACTAGGTGTTTAAATATGCTTATACGATAAATTTTGATCAACGAATATATGATTATAATGTTCAATAAAATATAAGATTATACCAAGCCGACAAAATAAGTAGGTTGGTTCGTCCAATACTCGAAAGTTATACTTAAAATTGTTCAAAAGTAATTATTTTAGTTGTTATTAGTAAAAATTAAAAATAAAATTTAGTTCTGTGGAATATTAAATATGATGAATGAACACGTATCAACATTTCCCAGCGTCTACTTTTCAAATTACGGACAGTCAAATGCGACGTGTACCTCAATTCAATTACTCTTGATTACTTCGAGTCACTGGAGTAAATAGTTCATTACAAGCGCTTTAACTTGCTCATCTGTCATTCCAAAGTTTGGTGTTTGAAGCAAAAGAAAGCAAGACAATTGAATTTTTTTTTTGTAGTTAGTTGCTTACTAATTTTTGGTAATAAAGTTGAAGTATGGCAGGAAGGAATTCAAACCAAAGTAAATTTGGGAAATCGACGCACATATTGAAGCTACTAATTTGAATCATGTTAATCGTCAGTGGTGGAAACTGAGAACGCAAACCGAAGTCTACGGTACGAACCGGAAGCGATAACCCATCTCAGCAACCATCCACCGAGAGAATATTTTAAAGATGTTGATTTTGAAATTGAAACGGAAAATGAAAGGAAAAATTAACTCGAAAGTGAAAAGATTACAGAGATGAAGTTCTCATTACAAATTACTGACCGAACTCTGAAGTCAACGTCGAAGCGGAAGCAGTAGTGGATCAGCAACAATGAGAAACCACAAATTTAATATGAGTGTCACTCACTAAAACGGTTTATATCTAGCATATTCAAGCGTTATTTGTATCAAACAGATTAATACTGGAAACAAATAGAATGAGCAGGCTAGATAAAAATATAAAATTTACAAGGGATAGGATAGTAAAGGAAAACCATTATTTGGGCGCCACTGTAACGAAACGGCGTTACACTACTTGGGCGTCTCTGTAAGATTTGGGCGCCACTGTAACGGAACGACAGTTTCGTTAGCAGATTTATTTCATCAGAGGTTTCTGAGCGGTGTTTGGTAGCCGACTAGACTCCGGGTAAGGGCGTGGGGATTTTCAGAAACGTGAAGAAATCTTGCATACACCGCAGGGAAGGGAACTACCACATTTCAACAAACCACGTCTACTTCCTCTCAAGCACATCCATCTCTACGGGGGTCTTAAGCCATGTTTAGGTTTAGAACCATGCCGATAAACTTAGTGAATTTAATAATAACAACTTCGTTTTAAGTTTCGTAACAATAAAATGGTACAATGAACAAGAGAATTATTAAATTTCGTAACTCGCCTATTTCACAAATATCCAATAATAACTATATGGACATATCTATATTGACATATGTATACATATATATAAACGCATGTACAAATTTACTCAAAAAAATTAATTAACTTAATATTAATTTGGCCAAACGAAAAAAATATAATATATAATTATAATAATATAAAGGTGTTATTCTATTCATATAATTGATTTTTTTTCTTAATTTATTTAATTAACTTTATTAATTCCAAAAAAAAAATTTCCTTAACTAAGTAATATTAACTACTAATATAAAAATTATAAAAAATGAGGTACTTAACAATTTAACAGTTGTTTTCGTACCCCGCCACACATGTGGAGCACCTCCGATCGTCCTCAGCGTATCTCCCTCGATGAGGAGTGTTATCTACCGATTATCTTTGATCGTGAATCGTGATTATATTTTGTTTTCTTGATATATATTATTTTTTGTTCGTTCACGGGTTTACTTCACTAGTGTGAACCACCTTTTAGTTGCTTAAGACTATTAGTTTAATTATTCTAAATTTTTGTTCATATAATATATATATATATATTTTTTTTTATAATTATATAGTTTTATATAGATAAGCACACACTTGTAATTGTGGCCACGCGGTACTATTATACAATTTTTTTTTTTTTTCAGAAATTGAACTCACTAAAATGGCCAACTCGCCGTACCACAAACTTACATCACCACAGACTTATATTTTATTTTATTATTTTTCTTTCTTTTACTCAACATACAAGAGCTGTTTTACTAGAGACCACACTTTTGGGTCGATCGCGAATTTATAGACTTTTGGGTTAGCGTGGAGGGAGGGGTAATTGAAATTTAGAGTGACATCGGGCTACTCGTTTATTCGATTTCGAATTTAAAAGGCAAAAAAAAATACTGGGAAATAAAGAAAAGTATGTCAGCGCTGGGAACAAGGTCCGCTAATGCGGCCGCGGTTACATTCTTTAAGTTCGCGTTCGATTAGTCGTTCGAAAGTCGCAGGGGCGTTACAAAGTCCAAATGGCATGACATTGAATTGCCATAATCCATTACCCACACTGAACGCTGTCTTTTCCTTATCTTCGTCTGCGACCTCCACTTGCCAATAACCGCTCTGCAAATCCAATGTTGAAAACATCCGTGCTCCTGCCAATGTATCCAGTGTGTCGTCGATCCTTGGTAACGGATAACTATCCTTCTTGGTAACTGTGTTGAGCTTTCGATAATCAACGCAGAATATCATGCTTCCATCCTTCTTTTCCACCAATACTACTGGTGAACTCCATGGACTCGTTGACTGCTCAATTACTCCCGATGTTTGCATATCAGTTACCATCTTATCCACTTCTGCTTGTTTAGCCAATGGCAACCTTCTTGGCGCTTGTCAAATTGGTGTTGATGTTCCTGTGTCGATCCGGTTTTTAACCATGTTTGTTCTGCCATTATCTTCCGGTGCCCCACAGAAAATGGACATATATTTCTGTAGCAACTCCTTTGCTGCTTGTTTTTCTTCAGATGTTAATTGTCCTGTCCATTTCTGTGTTAGTTCCTCCGTTATTTTTCATTGCCTTTGATCCTTGGCTTTTACACACGGATTTGCCTCCTCGCATTTTATAATGGTGGATACTTCCTCACCTCGGCCGATGATAGTTCCCTTTTTGATTGTTTTTGTCACATCCGATAAATTAAGAGCCCTTATCGGAACTCTTAAGTCACAATCCGGTTTAACCAAAGCTTTTCCGATGGTAATTTCTTTGGTTTGTATCTCGTCACTGTTGGCTTCCACAACCCACAACCCTTGTGTTCTAGGATCTCCATCCGATTTCCCCCAGACAACCGTTTCCGAGTGTGGTGGTAGCTTCGTCCGATGATCCAATGTTATCCTCCTTGCGACTGGCTCCTTCCCGTGGTTCAGTTGCAAAGGCAGTTCGACATTACCGTAACTCAATGTTCCCCGTCCAACATCCAATACGAATCCATTTTGTTTCATGAAGCCCATTCCCAGGATGACCTCATCCACAATATCCGCAACCAGAACTTCATGTCGTAAACTGTTGTTCCCGATTCGTATTGTCACCTCCTTTTTCCCTTTAATAGCTGCACTGTGGCCTGTCGCCATTTGAACTTGAACCCTTTCATAGGTCGAACTCCATCCGTTATAAAATCCGGCGCACGATCGTTCTCGTTGCTCCGTTATCCAACGTTATTATACTGGATTGTCCCTCTACTATGCCTCTCAGCATCAAGCTACCAACACCTTTTGCCAATCTGGAAATGGGGATGAAGGTTATGAAGCATTTGGTTGTGGGAGTCAGCTTTTGGTCCTCAAAGCTTACTCTTACTCGTTTAACGCCTTTGTTGTTGTTTGGCGTTCCTCTTCGGCTGGTATTTTTCGTTCTTCCGGCCTTCGGTACATTGGCGACGGTGTTCTCGCCCGTTAGCGCCTTATCTCCCAGCATTCCCTTGAGATGTGTCCTATTTTGTCACAAACCCAACATCAGATTTTACTAGTTCTATCCCGGAATCTCGTTGTCCGCCAGTTATCTGCTAGTTTGATGTTATTGCCCTGTTTGTGACTGATTGCTGGTTCCACTTTCACACGACGTACCGTGACTGCTGGTTTGATGATGTTGTTTGCAGTCTCGGTATCAACGAGCAGAGCAGATGACCAGAATGTCGATCAAAGATTTCAGAATCTCGAGAAGGAGTTAATGGATAAAACCAACGGCAGTACCCAAATTGCTCGACAAACCAGTTTAATAAAATTAAAAACACCAACGTTCGACGGAACCACGCCATTCAACATCTTCAACATCTTAGTTGGAAATGGCGGCTACAAGGAACGGTTGGTTTGAGGAAGATCGAGTGGCAGTATTAATTGTGGCTATAAAAGGATGAGCTGCGGAACTACTTCAGATCGTGCCGGAATACGAACCAGAGGATTACGGCAAAATCATGTTGGCTTTGGAACGTAAATATGGGGGAGCTACATCGTATGGAATTGAAGGCACGATGTCAGAGTATTGGAGAGACGCTCCAGGAGTATTCGGCTGATATTGAGCGGTCAGTGAACCTCTTCAACTTCAACATGGCGAGTCAATTCACAGAGCGTATCAAGATCGATGCTTTCACCGATGGAATACGGGATCCGGATACGAGACGTGCGGAAGTACCAAAGCAACGTTCCCGGAAACCATCGTGTGTGCACTAATCAACGAGACGGCAAACAACATCATCAAACCAGCAGTCAAGATACGTCGTGTGGAAGTGGAACCAGTAATCAGTCACAAACAGAGAAAAACCATCAAACCAGTAACTGGCGGACAGCGAGATTCCGGGATGGAAATTCAATGTTGGGTTTGTGACAAAACATAACACATCTAGCGGGAATGCTGGGAGATGAGGCGTAATTGGACGAGAACACCATTGTTGATATACCGAAGGCCACCGGTGGTAAGAAAATCAGCAGCCAAGAAGGAACGCCAAATAACAAAGAAGGCGTTAAACGAGTATGAGTAAGCTTTGAGGAGCAAAAGCTGACTCCCACAACCAAATGCTCCATAACCTTCATCCCCAGTTTCAGATAGGCAAAAGGTGGTGATAGCTTGATGGTGCGAGGTGAAGTAGAGGGACGATCCAGTAGGATAACGTTGGACACCGGAGTAACGAGAACGATTGTGCGGCCAGATTTAAGCACGGATGGAGTTCGGCAATGAAAGGATTCAAGTTGCAAACGGCGACAGGCGACAGTGCAGCTATCAAAGGAAAGACAATACGAATCGGGAACAACAGTTTTCGACATGAAGTTCTGGTTGCGGATATTGTGGATGAGGTCATGCTGGGAATGGACTTCATGAAACGAAATGGATTCCTGTTGGATATTGGATGGGGAACATTGAGCTACGGTAATGTCGAACTGCCTTTGCAACTGAACAACGGGAAGGAGCCAGTCGCAAGAAGGATAAAATATTGGTTCATCGGACGAAACTACCACCCTCGGAAATGGTTGTTTGTGGTAAATCGGATGGAGGTCCTGTAACACAAGGGTTGTGGTTTGTGGAAACCATCAGTGACGAACTACAAACCAAAGAAATTACCATCGGAAAAGCTTTGGTTAAACCGGATTGTGACTACAGAGTTCCGATAAGGGCTCTTAATTTATTGGGTGTGACAAAAACAATCAAAAAAGGAACTATCATCGGTCGAGGTGAGGGAGTATCAACGAAGGTAAGGAAAACCAGGCAGACGAAGGTAAGGAAAAAACAGCGGACAAGAATTTAATTAATATTGCTATTAATTGAAACTACACCTGGGACTTCAAGCTCCTTGGGAGTTCTGGATATTTCAGATTCGCGGAAAAGGTACCACATAATAATTTATATTGTTTTTTTTGTTCGAATTTTATTAGTACCGTATAATCGATTCACGAATCTTTATTTTTTTTTGGTTGTGTACTATAGAGCCGAGTAAAGCCTACATAACTACACTACAGCCAAACGCAAGGAAAATATATTGCGCTTCTGGCGTTTCCGCGGCATTTTTTTTACTACTGAATATTGGATCCTTAGAACCGGCACATGGTATTTTGGGTGCTTAGGTTTCTTTAATCTAAAACAACGGATTCGTATATATATCACCCGTAAATCCTTGCTGTTCATCATCACCACCGAGACGAGTTACCTAAGATAAGTTCTAATATATATATATATATATATATATATATATATATATATATATATATATATATATATATATATATATATATATATATATATATATATATATATATATAAATTGATGATATATATTTATATATATATATATATATATATATATATATATATATATATATATATATATCATTATACATCTATATATACATTATATATATTCTGTTTTGTTTATCTGTCTTATAATTAGTTTTTAAGTGTGTTAAGTATAAATATTTATTTCTATTACATTAAAGCCATGGTGTGTATAATATACCATAGGTAAATCAATGATCCATATAATATGTAACGAGGAGGGATGGTGATCTCTCCTGTTAAAGAAAATTTTTTCACTCAGAAACTCTGGGGCGGTCATCTTCGGCCGGCTAAGGCTCAGGATAAGGCGTGGGGTTTCCCAAAGTCTGAGTAAAACTTGATAGACCGCTGGAGGAAAGGAAAATAAGGAAATGTTGGAAAAGACTAACTATGACGAACGCAACATATACTCACCGAACACCATCCTTTACTGACGAATTACCACTTCATGTTAATTTTAGTTCACTAGATCACAGATTGATTCGAATGGTATGTTAGGAAAATTTGAAAAATACATCAATTTATATTAATTTACATTTTATTGTTTAACAAGAGAAAAAAAAAACTAAATTTGCCACCTTCTATCTAGACTAAACTATAACGATAAATGTGCTAACAATCGCTACTTAATCCAACAACAACAAAAATGATAGATTCGGTGCAAAATTAGGAAAATATATTTGTAACAAAATTAAATTTATCGATCGATCACCTAAACTTATAAATATTAGTACATTCATACGCAAACTTCACACGCTAAATATCAGATAATTAATTCAATATATGAATATCATTGGAATATTGAAATTTGCCTATAAATTATACTAAACTATATAATATATAATTATGTAAAGAAAAATAATAATGATTGTAAACTTAATTAAAAAAAAAAAAAAAAATATAATAATAAAAACCAAAAATCTTATCTTAAATGTTGTCAGCCATTTCTGTTTCATATGTTGCATGGTTCAGCAAAAACGTGGTGGTTGTAAAAAAAAAATAAATTCGCAAGGAATGACGTCATTAATACTGCCTTTGATGATTTCAATGAGTTATTTCAAACTTTGGAACTTTTTATATTGCAATTTTTAATTTTGATTAATTGAGTTTATTAATTAGGTTTTATGCTGTTCTTATATTCATTAATTATTATTGTGGTTATTATTATTGTAGTTGTATGTAAAGCTTATAAGTAATTATAACTTTATTAATTTAGCGTTTTTATTCTTCAAAGTTCATTTACAATTCAATTAAAGTAATAATTAAACTTATGTTATTAATATCTATGATATACACATAAATAGATATATACACTTTATATCTCACTAATAATAAACTGATGTAAAATGTAAATTTAATTCGTTAACTAATCACACAGTAAACACCAATCAATAAAAAAAAAACAATAACCACGTGAACTTTTAGCCGTATAAACTTCTCGATCTATCTCGTTCAAAAATCAAATTATCAATCCCCCATCAAATTTTCTCAAATTTATATCTCCAATCTAGAACCGTAATTTAATTTCATAATAATCTACGGTATAGACCACTTTTCAAAAGATTGCAGCACCACGGTACTCATAATAAAAAAAATAAAAATTGTATAGTAAATAAAAATTTACTATACATACATATATATTCAAAAACATTTTTTTTTTGTTTTAAAATCGGGGGTGGTAAACCGATCAAATAATGGAACGATATTTATTTGCAATACATATCGTTACAAATCGTGGGGACGACTCACACCCAAGAGATGTCTCACCAAGCCGGGCCAAACAAAAAGTATATTAAAAAAAAATTAAGAAATTAAAAATATTTAATCCAATAGCTTAAGAAAAGAATGGTAATTTACTACAAACCCAAAAAAACAAACTATGTACGGATGTCCTTGGTATGATATATACCTAAGGTTCTACCATTTTCATCTGCCACTTCATAGGCCACATTACCGACTGGTTTTATGATACGAGCTTTTTGAAATTTAGTTGCCAGTTTGGCAGTATATTTGTTTGCCGCATCGCTCAAAGTAAAGTTACGGACGAAAACTGTTTGACCAATATTCAAACGACGTTCTTTGCTTCTCAAATTATACCGTGAGGCATTTTTCTGGTGTGCGAGTTTCAAATGAGTTAAAACTGATTTCTGTGCATTAGTCAGTAGTTCCGTTTTAAATGGAACCTGTAATTGGTATGATCCAAGTTCATCAAATTCTCGTAATAGTTTATAGTTTGCGCCATGTGACACGAAATGTTGTCCAAAAACAAGGAAGTGTGGCGTATAACCTGTTGAGTCATGCACGACATTACGTAAGGCAGAGGCTATTTCATTTAGGTGAACATCCCAGTTTTGATGACTTTTTCCGATATATGCACGAATTGCAACCAAAATCGACCTGTTAGCCCGTTCCGAAGCATTGGACTGCGGTGAGTATTTCGGCGTGAACATATGGTTAACATTATATTTATTTAAAAGCTCTTTGAGGAGATTTGATTCGAACTGTCGTCCATTATCCGATACTAGGGTTTCAGGAATGCCAAAAATTGAGAATATTTCTCGTTCTAAATATTCCACTAAGATAGAAGCGGTAGCTTGGCGAATTGGTTTCAAATGAACGAATCGTGAATAATGGTCTAGCACCACAACAATATGGGTGTTACCCTTTTTCGACCGAGGATAAGGACCCAAAAAATCCACATAGATTCGCTGCCATGGACGACATTCTATTATTTGATGACCCATAGTAGTTCGCAGAGTATAGTTAGGGCTTTTACACGTCTTACACGTAACACATGTTGAGATATGATTTTTCACATCCTTATACATATTCGTCCAGTAATAATGTCTTTTCAAACGCTCTAAGGTCTTGGAGATCCCTAAATGCGCAGATGATGGAGCATTGTGAGCTTGACGTATTAACGAAAATGTTAGAGGATTGGGAACGACCAGTTTCCATTCCGGGTGTCCAGAATCCGGATATGATATTCCAGGTGAGGTATTAATAAAAAGTTTGCCATCCCTAACTTTTAAATTAAGAGCGTGTGGGTTTTTGTTAACAGAATCAATTAGTTTGGTATAATTTAATTCTTTAAAAGCAGGAGAAGAAAGTTCAATATGTAGAGGAGAAATTCCAGAATCACCACTAGTTAATAACCTGATTTCATTTGTTTCTTCGGAGTATACGCGTGATAAGGCATCTGGTACGACATTGTTGCTGCCCTTGCAGTATTCAATTTCAAAATTGAATCCTTGTAGCTTCATACTCCACCTGGCAAGTCTACCACACAGGTCCTTTTGAGACATAAGCCACTTTAAGCTAGAGTGATCAGTAATGATAGTAAAGGGAAGCCCCTCGACATATGCGCGAAACTTTTTTATGCTAAGCACAGCGGCCAAACACTCAAGTTCTGTAACCGAATAGTTACGCTGTGCTGCATTTAATTTATGCGACATATATGCGATAGGGTTCTCTGAACCATCATCACCTTTTTGGAATAAAACACTACCCACTCCTGTTTTACTAGCATCGCACTGTATGAAAAATCGTTTGTTAAAATTGGGATTAACTAACACAGGAGCTGATGTCAGAGCTCCCTTCAGTGATTCAAAAGATTTTTGTGCTTCGCTATTCCATTGAAATTTTGCATTTTTCTTAAGCAATTCTGTAAGAGGCGCAGCAAGTGAGGAAAAATTGCTGATGAACCGCCGATACCATCCCGTTAGTCCTAAAAATCTTCGTATATGCCGAACTGTCTTTGGCCGTGGAAAATCAGAAATAGCGCGTACTTTTTCAGGGTTTACACTTAGGCAGCCATTACTAATAACATAACCCAAGTAATCCAGTTCTTTTAGGCAGAATTTACTTTTTTCTACGTTAATAGTAAGACCAGCTGACTTAAGGCGATAAGACACATCAGTTAAAAGAGATAGATGTTCGTCGAAAGAAGCTGAGGTAACTAAAAGGTCGTCCAGATACACAAAGATGCGATCATGGAGATGGTACGGGATGACCTTGTGCATCAGTCTGCACATGGTCTGGGGTGCATTGCAGAGCCCAAATGGCATTACTACAAACTGATACAAGGGTCGTCCAGGTACCGTAAACGCAGTTTTATCTCTCGAGGAAGGTTCCAGAGGAATCTGCCAGAACGCATCTTTGAGATCTAGACTGGAAATAAAGAACGTTTTATCTAAGCGGCTAAGTAATCCATCTATCAGAGGTAATGGGTAGGCATCTTTAACAGTACAAGCATTTACCTTTCTAGCATCCAAACAAAGTCTGGCCTTTCCATTAGACTTGCGTACCAAACTCATCGGCGAACACCAAGCTGAGTTGCTTTCCTCGATAACTCCAAGTTGAAGCATTCGGTCTAATTCATCGTATATCTCAGCTTGAATTGCTGGAGATACCGAATAATGTCGCTGCTTTATTGGAGGTGTGTTACCGACATCTATTGTATGCGACAAAAGGTGTGTACGTCCTAACCCACATTGATTAAAACTTGGAAACTGTTTTATCACTATAGCAAGTTGTTGAGATTGGGCATGAGTTAAAGAAATGCTATTTGAACTCATATCGATAGCTGCACTAATAGAAGGTTGATTCACGACAACTGGTTGTAGTCCATAGACCTTCCAGAAGTCAATGCCTAGATATAGTGGTTGTTGTAGACTGGGAACTAAAAATATTTTCATGGTACGCTCGGTATTAAGGTATTTAATGGACGCGTAAATATATCCGATGATTCTTTGTTTTGACCCATTCGCAGTTAAAACGTGTGATGAAAACGAATGCACTCGAGCTTTGGTAATTTGCAGAAATTTGTCGACTCCGGAACCCAGTATGCTCACCGTAGCTCCACTATCGAGCAATCCCCGAAACGGAACTCCACAAATCTCGACATCCGCGTATGGTCGCTCATCGTACATCGTATTTATCACTGATTCGGAAATGTTGGTTTTCAATTTGCGTTGATTCCTAAAATAATTTATATTTCGGTTAATTTTTCGAGATGCCAGAAATTGGTTGGGTTGTATGTTAATGGAACTTTTTACTGTTTCTCCAGGATATTGCGACCGCTCTCCATCATTGGGGCATTGGAGACACGTTTCAATATCTTGTGGAAATGAGGGCCTCCTGGTCTCACTCCCGGGTTGCCATTTCCCGGAGTACATCGAGCACAATGAGGTTTCAGAACGTTAGGATAACCACAGCCATAACAAAACATGCGTTGTACTTCCAAGGGACAATCCATAAATGTATGACCTTTAATATCACAGTTCCAACAAACTACATCGTTTGTTAAACGACTTGGTCTTGATTCGTTTGAGCGGAACGTAGATTTCTGCGGGAGGTTAGTAGTCTTCAATAAATTAGATGCAGGTTGTATATATGAAATTGTTGGCTCATCGGTGTTGTTATTATATTCCATAGGTAACTCACTAATAGTTCGTCTCTGAGTATTCTGTTCGGGAATATGATTTAACCGACGCCACGAATCTTCGATCGCCATGCAACGACTAACTAACTTCGAGATAGAGGAAAAGGATTTTCCTGCTAGATTTAATTGCAGACCTTGACGCATATTTTGCATTAGTATATTTATGAATTCTAAATCTGGTATCGGTGTTTGTAACGACATTGTCAATTTCATCATTTCATTGTAAAATTCTACGAAAGTTTCTTTGGGAGCTTTTTGTTTACGAGAATCTAATTCTCGTCGGATATCTGTATCTGTGCGTCGATCCCTGAATCGTTCGATTAGAGCATTTCGCAATCTAGGCCATGAAACATCCCTAGTTCGCTCTATGAAGTGCCAATAAAAATCTAAAGCAACACCCTTCAGTAAGAACCCTAAGTCATTCACAAGTCGATCTTTGGAAATATTATGTGAATACGCTAAATGCTCAATTCGGAAAATAAATCGTTCGATGTTAATTCCAGTAGGTGATCCATCAAATTGAACATTCCATTTATACACAGAAATGGGTACGGTTTTATCTGGTGTAAGCGGATGGTTGCTTGGGTATAATATTTTATTGTTTTCAATTTGATTAACGTTTGGACTTTCTGTTAACTGACTATCATTAAATTCTTTGACTGCGGACAAAGCTTCGTCTATTCTAGGTTGCAAATTTGTCAAAGCTGGCCCGTGTGTCATTTGTTTCACCCGTTTGGATAGTTCGTCCAATACCATCGACAGTTCATTTTCCAAAACTGGTAAACTTTGAGAGACATTTGTTGGAGAACTGGCTATTTGATCATGATTACTCACGGTTGGTTTTTGTGGGGTTCGAGAATTTATTTCGGTATCAGTTTCGTTATTACCTTCTTCGGAATTTTCATCTGGACTCTGTTGCTGAATTTCTTTAATTGATTTGACAGAATTTTCTAAGTCCATAGAAGGATCTTTTAGATTTTCAATTACCGCCAACAGTTTATTAGAAAGCTCTAGAAGTTTCACGATTCGCAAGGCAACAGTCTTAGAGACACTTATTCGTTCTAATCGTCCTTTAATATGTAATACTCTAGTTTCAAAAATATTAAGTTCTTGAACTCGTACGGTATATTCTAGGGTTGCCGTGTCTTGTAACGATTCATGAATTTGTGTAAGTTTTTGGGAACAAATATTTACTTCATATTTTGGATTCTTGTAAGCTTTTGGATGAACATCAAATTGGGCTTTTATCGGCTGTTTAGATTCAAAATCTAAAGCTTCTTTGAGTTCAGTTAACTGTTTTAACAAGGAACCACATATTTTTCGGATTTCACACTCTATAATGAATTCGTCGGGTTCTAAAAAATTTGGATCCATCATGGTAGATATATGTATATAATTTGTAATAAAAAAAATGTAAGCTTAAGTTTAAATACGACTAATATAATAAAATAAAAATGTTTTTAGAAATATGGTTGTAGTTGTAGTAAAAATATGAGAAAATTTGATATGAATATTAAAAAAAAAATTTGCGTAAAATGTATTTCAGTTCAATGACTTGAATTTAACCAAAATACCATTAAAAATAATAATAATGATAATAATAATGATCTCTTATTAATGCGAGTATGATTGAAAAGGATGATGTTGGTAAGCATAATGTTACATTCGTCTTAATAATTTGGAGGAAAAGGATAGGAAATAGGGAAATTATATTTTGAACATAACTGCACAGTATGATTCAATAATACTTAAAATATATTAGACTCATCTATATTTATGTTCAAAATATAAAAATACAACGCCAGATCAACCTCCATAAACTAACATTGTAATCAACATTAATATGGAAAACAATGCGAGAGTTGAAATGGTTTATAAATGAAAACACATGGCAAACCCTGACAATTAAAATCTACATTGTAAAACAATGGAAATAATTGCGATAGCCATGATGTCAAAAAAAAAAATAAATAATGAATAACTTGTTTATCGAACAACTGAGTCAACAGTTATACCAATGATAACTGGATGCAGCCGCGAACAAGTAAATTCATTACAGAAAATTAAAAATAAATCTATTGATTAACGAAAGGAATATTGCTGTAAGTTGGGCGCCACTGTAACGAGGAGGGATGGTGATCTCTCCTGTTAAAGAAAATTTTTTCACTCAGAAACTCTGGGGCGGTCATCTTCGGCCGGCTAAGGCTCAGGATAAGGCGTGGGGTTTCCCAAAGTCTGAGTAAAACTTGATAGACCGCTGGAGGAAAGGAAAATAAGGAAATGTTGGAAAAGACTAACTATGACGAACGCAACATATACTCACCGAACACCATCCTTTACTGACGAATTACCACTTCATGTTAATTTTAGTTCACTAGATCACAGATTGATTCGAATGGTATGTTAGGAAAATTTGAAAAATACATCAATTTATATTAATTTACATTTTATTGTTTAACAAGAGAAAAAAAAAACTAAATTTGCCACCTTCTATCTAGACTAAACTATAACGATAAATGTGCTAACAATCGCTACTTAATCCAACAACAACAAAAATGATAGATTCGGTGCAAAATTAGGAAAATATATTTGTAACAAAATTAAATTTATCGATCGATCACCTAAACTTATAAATATTAGTACATTCATACGCAAACTTCACACGCTAAATATCAGATAATTAATTCAATATATGAATATCATTGGAATATTGAAATTTGCCTATAAATTATACTAAACTATATAATATATAATTATGTAAAGAAAAATAATAATGATTGTAAACTTAATTAAAAAAAAAAAAAAAATATAATAATAAAAACCAAAAATCTTATCTTAAATGTTGTCAGCCATTTCTGTTTCATATGTTGCATGGTTCAGCAAAAACGTGGTGGTTGTAAAAAAAAAATAAATTCGCAAGGAATGACGTCATTAATACTGCCTTTGATGATTTCAATGAGTTATTTCAAACTTTGGAACTTTTTATATTGCAATTTTTAATTTTGATTAATTGAGTTTATTAATTAGGTTTTATGCTGTTCTTATATTCATTAATTATTATTGTGGTTATTATTATTGTAGTTGTATGTAAAGCTTATAAGTAATTATAACTTTATTAATTTAGCGTTTTTATTCTTCAAAGTTCATTTACAATTCAATTAAAGTAATAATTAAACTTATGTTATTAATATCTATGATATACACATAAATAGATATATACACTTTATATCTCACTAATAATAAACTGATGTAAAATGTAAATTTAATTCGTTAACTAATCACACAGTAAACACCAATCAATAAAAAAAAAACAATAACCACGTGAACTTTTAGCCGTATAAACTTCTCGATCTATCTCGTTCAAAAATCAAATTATCAATCCCCCATCAAATTTTCTCAAATTTATATCTCCAATCTAGAACCGTAATTTAATTTCATAATAATCTACGGTATAGACCACTTTTCAAAAGATTGCAGCACCACGGTACTCATAATAAAAAAAATAAAAATTGTATAGTAAATAAAAATTTACTATACATACATATATATTCAAAAACATTTTTTTTTTGTTTTAAAATCGGGGGTGGTAAACCGATCAAATAATGGAACGATATTTATTTGCAATACATATCGTTACAAATAATTAACTGGATGAATCGCGGATCCCGATATAGTCTTAATTTAAACTGTTTGTAAGTTACATATATAATATTTATATATTTATTTGACAAATTTATCTATTCTTAATTTATATAATTATTTATGCCTATATAGTTCTTCATATACCTGTTAAGAAAAAAATGATTGTGTCACATGTTATATACCAATAAATATTAATAGCAACGTAAAAGTCCGTGTTTAATTGATTGAGTGTGGATTTCGTTTTTTCCCTCCTATCGTGTAAATAGTTACGAATAGTGATGAGTAGTCACTAACCGGATACGCATAATGGGCTAGCATATTAGAAATATTAGGAGCACCGCGAGAATGCACGTGTATGTTGGTGTCAGCGGGAAGGGAGGCGAGCACATGGTCAACCATCAAGACCAATTCACTACAGGTGGTGATAATTCCTTTTGTTCTACATAATCTTAAATCTACATAATACGTATTAATTTAATGTTACCAGGTAATCCATGTTCTTATCATATAATTGATCTCACTCGTTCGTATTGATATGCTCTAGCAGCACATCAAGCTCTCGTTAGCCAGTGACAAGGACTCCACCCCAACCGACGTCGCTCTAGCAGGCAAACGTGCTGCAGTCACTATTTTAAGGGCTATAGAGAGATTCTGTTAGGGGAATGAAAAATATCCTCAAAGATATTTTCAATCCGTTACAGTGGCGCCCAAATTAGGTAATTTTCAGAAAGTAATTTAAATCTTCGATAGATCGATATGCATATTTTATATTGACGAGTGTTATAGTGTAGTTTCAGGTATTTATTTCTTTATTATCTTTTTTTTGTATTTAACTATTTATTCATTTTTATATTTAGTATTCTGATCTCCGCGTTGATATCCGCGTCCATCGAATCAACCTAATCAATTAACATCTCCTAATTCCGAAAATTCAATAAATGAAATCACCGAAGAGGATAGTGTTGATATGACTGTGGACCGGTTATACCGGAAGCTGAGCTTAACTGGATTTTTTCCAACCAATAAACCGCGTGGGGTTGCTTCCAGCTCTAAATGGGAACCTCAAATACAAAGCGACCATCCATTAGAGACAATGCAGAATAAAGGGCACATGCCTGCTAACTTCAATCCAAATTTACCATCACCTTCACCACATAGAATAACACCAGGACAGTCCATTCCGAAAACCTCTTTATTAAATTTTAATGAAAAATCAATAAAGCAATATCTGGAAATCTACCACTGGAAAATAACTTACCACGGTGACGAAAAGGAGGAGCTCCCTGTTGAAAGGTTTTTATATCGGGTACAGAGAATGGTGACAGAAAACGGATTGAGTAACCACAGGTTACCCGCAAATTTTAGTGTCTTACTCCGAGATCGAGCTTTAAACTGGTATTGGGAGTATCAAGAAATCTTTGGTCCAGTAACGTGGGAAGCACTGAAAGAAGCAATGATCCAAAGATTTAAAAACCGGAGAACTGACCAGGACTTTCATCAAGCTATAGAACACAGGAAGCAGCGCATTAAAGAATCGTTCCTCGATTTCTACCATAGCATTCGCAGCATGACCCTTTCGTTAATGAGGCCTATGGCGGAGATGGAGCTTATTAATCTATTAACTCGTAATATGCGGGCTGGTCTACAAGCAAAGTTCGCCGGATATCAATTCAGTAGTATTGCAGATGTGGTAAACCAGTGCGTTACGGTAGAGGATACTTGGGCTAGAATTGGATGGATCCCAGAAATGTATCATCAGACGAGGGCACGACAAGTGCAGGAGTTAGATATGATGGGTAATAACGACGGTAATGGAACAGGCGGGTATTATTATTCTGAGCAAATTCAACACGCTAATTCGGTTTGCGCAATTGCGACACCTAAATCACCATATACACCAAGGACGCAACAGAATCCTATATTTGAGAAAAATTTGGCATCAAACGCATGTTGGAACTGCTATGGCAATGACCATTTGTATAAAGATTGTGTAACTCCAATTCAACACCGGTTCTGTTTTGGTTGCGGGACACCAAATATTATTAAACCTCAATGTAATCAGTGCAAAGATTATCAGAAGGGAAACTTAACGAGGAGATTCAGAAATACTGGGATTCTGAACTCCCAGGTTCAAAAAAATTCACAACCCAGGATAACTCACGAAGAGGCGGCCACGAACACCGACCCCAAATTATATCGACGGATTCTGCAGCGAGATATAAATACCCCAAAATCCAAATAAACCAATCATGCCCACAAAATATGCACTCAACCACGAGTCGAAAATCAAGAATACGTCGCTCAATAAATTATTTTAAATTAAGAAAAACTGTCCAGAAAATGGTTCTGGCATCGGTTCTATCATCATCAGATTCTAGACCATACGCCAACGTCACGATAAATGGAATACCATATCGAGGGTTGCTGGATAGTGGAGCAAATGTCACGGTTTTAGGGTGTAACGCAGAGAAATTTCTGACCAACAATAAGATTAAATTAAATTGCCTACCATCGACACTTTTAACTGCAAGTGGTCAAAAACAACGCGTCATAGGACACATAGTTGCAAAAGTTTCTTATGGTGGAAAAACAAAGTTTCTTCGAGTCCACAAAGCACCAGAGCTGAGCCAGCAGTTATACTTGGGGATTGATTTTTGGGAAGCATTCGGATTGGTTCCCATGATGGTCAATCAACTAGAAAAGGTACTTCCGTTCACTTCTAATATCGAAAAACATGATCTTGACCATCGACAACAGGCTATTGTGGCTAATATCATCAACCAGTTTCCATCTTCCGAGAAACTTGGCTTGGGCCGTACAGAGTTGATAGTGCATAAGATCGATGTTGGACAAGCGCAACCACTCAAACAACGCTACTATTCAGTGTCACCGATTAAACAAGCAGAGATATATCGGGAATTGGACCGGATGCTAGCACTTGGCGTAATCGAGGAAAGCCAAAGCTCCTGGTCATCTCCTGTAAGCCTAGTAAGTAAAGCTAATGGAAAGGTTCGCCTCTGCCTGGATGCACGGAAAGTAAATGCAGTGACGATAACCGATGCTTATCCCTTGCCTCTGATCGATGGACTATTAAGCCGATTGGACCAAACACGGTACATCAGTTCCATCGACTTAAAAGATGCCTTCTGGCAAATTCCGCTGGATCCAGATTCAAGGGATAAGACAGCGTTTACCGTCCCGGGGCGTCCTCTCTACCAGTTCATCGTCATGCCGTTTGGGTTGTGCAACGCACCCCAAACGATGTGTCGACTTATGCATAAAGTTATCCCTCACCGGTTGCATGATCGAGTTTTTGTCGAAGTGGCGAGATTATTGCGAGATGCAAATCTTACTATAAATGTGGAAAGGAGTAGGTTTCTACTTAAGGAGACAAAGTATCTCGGTTATGTAGTCGGTGATGGATGCCTCAGAGTGGACCCATCCAAAGTCCAGGCAGTTGCTGAATATCCCGTACCTCACACAAGTCAACAAATTAAGCGGTTTCTGGGCATGACAGGATGGTATAGAAGGTTCATTCTTAACTATTCTACAATAGCTGCCCCAATCAATAGCTCCCCTCTTAAAAAAAGGGACCAAAACTAAGTGGAACCAGCTAGCTCAAGATGCGTTCGAGAAGCTGAAACAGGCTTTAATATCAGCACCAGTACTGATCAATCCAGATTTTCGTAAGCATTTTTATGTGCAGTGCGATGCTAGCACAACCGGAATAAGGAGTGTACTATTTCAAAGAAACGGCGACGAGGAACACCCCATAGTGTATATGTCGGCGAAGTTAAATAAAGCTCAGAGGAATTAGACTATAACCGAATTAAAGTGCTTGGCGGCGGTCATGAGTGTGAAGAAATTTAAACCGTACATAGAGGGATACCCATTCACAATCATAACCGACCATGCTAGCTTAAAGTGGCTTATGGATCAAAAGGATCTAGCTGGGCGGTTAGCACGATGGACATTGAAGCTTCAAGCACACAAATTCACAATCGAATATAGGAAAGGTACACAGAACACCGTCCCAGACAGTCGTTCTCGGGCCAATATAGAGGAGTGTACGATGTCCATCGATGCTCCATTACATGTAGATATGGAATCCACAGCCTTTCAGGACCCTGAGTACCGTGCAAAAATTCAAGTGCTTAACGAAAATCCCAAAGTTAGTATTAATTTGAAAGAGATCGTTGGAAAGTTGTATATAAACCCCAACAACGCTATCGAAGTAGATACTGATCTTTCACCGTGGAAGTTGATGATACCAGAGAGTCTTACGGAAGAACTCGTTAGGCAGGCACATAATCCACCATCAGCAGCCCATCCAGGAATTGCTAAAATTTTGGAGCTTTAAAAGCGGCAGTTTTACTGGATTTCTACAGCCACGCAAGTTAAAACCTTCGTAAACAACTGCCAGATCTGTTAACAGAGTAAACCTGTTAATTTCCCTACAAGACCAGACATGGGAAAATATATTGAGTCGGTACGTCCTTTTCAAAGGTTATATATAGATTTCCTTGGTCCGTACCCACGTACGTCGAATGCGTTTACCCACATACTGATAATCTTGGATCACTATACACGTTTTCCTATTCTGGAACCAATGCGCTCCGCTTCAGCTGCAAAAGTGTGCGATTTCTTAGAAAAGAAAGTTTTTCAAGTTTACGGAGTGCCAGAAGTATTGTTCTCAGACAACGGGCCGCAATTTACATCAGTAATTCTGGCAGACCTATTAAAAAAGTACGGAGTGAAGCACGATTTTACTGCAATATACTCACCGCAGTCTAATATGTCAGAACGTGTCAACCGTTCGATATTATCAGCCGTAAGATCATATATAAAGGACGATCATAAAACCTGGGATCACCATTTAGATGAGATTACTGGAGCACTACGAAATGTTGTTCACTCGTCTACAGGATTTTCACCCCATTATCTAGTATTTGGACAGCACAAGATTACCCATGGATCTGCATACGACTTATTAAAAAGGTTGCGCTCTTTAAATGACGGTAATATCGCCATACTTTCACCTGCGGATCAACTATCAGTAGCCCAAAACATAGTAATAAATAATTTACGAGCTGCTTACGATAGGAACACTGCGAATTACAACCTACGCAGTAGGCATCGAACATTAAACGTAGGGCAGGTGGTCTATGTACGCAATTTCGCGCAAAGCTGTGCTCAAAAGAACTTTGTCAGAAACCTTGCAACCAAGTTCACAAAGGCTATAATTTCAAAGCGAGTCGGTACTGTTATATATGAAGTAGTTGATGATCATGGAAAAATACTGGGGTTATTTCATGCCAAAGATATTAGATGAAATCTGGTTTTCTTTTTTTCGATTCTAAATGTTATTCTTTTGATTTGTACACCCGACGTTGACCTTTAGAACTTAAGTTTATTGCCCGGCTTTAAGAGACCTTCTCATGGGTGTGGGGCTGCCCCACGATTGAAACATCTGTAATGTTCCAGGCAGGAACAAATATTACCGAAAAATATTTAGAAGCAAAAATGATAAGGTTAGCGAAATCCAACTACCTCTATATTTACGATTGCCGTATTGTTGCTACTTGGTACAAGTACAATAATTATTGGTATAATAATTATGAGAAAAGTGTAATGAGAAAGATGGTGTTGATGACGATTTTTTTCTATTTTTTTTGCTATTTCCCCACCCACAATCGTGTGGTACGAATAAATAAAACTGATTAGTCGTTTGGTGTAGTGCCTCAGAAATTAATCTAATTAAGTGTCCAAAGGCAGTGGCCAAGTGAATCGCCATTTTGATGCTATTAATTTAAAACTTTATTATTTATCGGACAAGAATTTAATTAATATTGCTATTAATTGAAACTACACCTGGGACTTCAAGCTCCTTGGGAGTTCTGGATATTTCAGATTCGCGGAAAAGGTACCACATAATAATTTATATTGGTTTTTTATTTTTTTTTGTTCGAATTTTATAAGTACCGTATAATCGATTCACGAATCTTTATTTTTTTTTGATTGTGTACTATAGAGCCGAGTAAAGCCTACATAACTACACTACAGCCAAACGCAAGGAAAATATATTGCGCTTCTGGCATTTCCGCGGCATTTTGTTTTTACTACTGAATATTGAATCCTTAGAACCGGCACATGGTATTTTGGGTGCTTAGGTTTCTTTAATCTAAAACAACGGATTCGTATATATATCACCCGTAAATCCTTGCTGTTCATCATCACCACCGAGACGAGTTACCTAAGATAAGTTCTAATATATATATATATATATATATATATATATATATATATATATATATATATATATATATATATATATATATATATATATATATATATATATATATAAATTGATGATATATATTTTATATATATATATCATTATACATCTATATATACATTATATATATTCTGTTTTGTTTATCTGTCTTATAATTAGTTTTTAAGTGTGTTAAGTATAAATATTTATTTCTATTACATTAAAGCCATGGTGTGTATAATATACCATAGGTAAATCAATGATCCATATAATAATTAACTGGATGAATCGCGGATCCCGATATAGTCTTAATTTAAATTGTTTGTAAGTTACATATATAATATTTATATATTTATTTGACAAATTTATCTATTCTTAATTTATATAATTATTTATGCCTATATAGTTCTTCATATACCTGTTAAGAAAAAAATGATTGTGTCACATGTTATATACCAATAAATATTAATAGCAACGTAAAAGTCCGTGTTTAATTGATTGAGTGTGGATTTCGTTTTTTCCCTCCTATCGTGTAAATAGTTACGAATAGTGATGAGTAGTCACTAACCGGATACGCATAATGGGCTAGCACATTAGAAATATTAGGGGCACCGCGAGAATGCACGTGTATGTTGGTGTCAGCGGGAAAGGAGGCGAGCACATGGTCAACCATCAAGACCAATTCACTATACAGGTGATGACAATTCCTTTTGTTCTACATAATCTTAAATCTACATAATACGTATTAATTTAATGTTACCAGATAATCCATGTTCTTATCATATAATTGATCTCGCTCGTTCGTATTGATATGCTCTAGCAGTACATCAAGCTCTCCTTAGCCAGTGACAAGGACTCCACCCCAACCGACGTCGCTCTAGCAGGCAAACGTGCTGCAGTCACTATTTTAAGGGCTATAGAGAGATTCTGTTAGGGGAATGAAAAATATCCTCAAAGATAATTTCATTACGTTACAACGATTGGCTCCTCCCGTTGTTCAGTTGCAAAGGCAGTTCGACATTACCGTAGCTCAATGTTCGCCGTCCGACAACCAATACGAATCCATTTCATTTCATGAAGTCCATTCTCAGGATGACCTCATCCACAATATCCGCAACCCGAACTTCATGTCGTAAACCATTGTTCCTGATTCTTATTTCCACCTCCTTCTTTCCTTTAATAGCTGCACTGTCGCCTGTCACCGTTTGTAACTTGAACCCTTCCATATAAGTCGAATTCCATCCGTGATAAAATCTGGACGCACAATCGTTCTCTGAATCGTCCCTCTACTTCACCTCGCACCTTCAAGCTATCACCACCTTTTGCCAATCTGGAAATGGGAATGAAGGTTATGGAGCATTTGGTTGTGGGAGTCAGCTTTTGCTCCTCAAAGTTGACTCTTACTCGTTTAACGCCTTTGTTGTTGTTTGGCGTTCCTCCTCGGCTGCTGCTTTTCTTGCCTCGGGTGGCCTTCGGTACATCGGCGATGGTGTTCTCACCCGTTTGCGCCTTATCTCCCAGCATTCCCTTGAGATGTATCTATTTTGTCACAAACCCAACATGTGATTTTACTAGTTCCACCCCGGAATCTCATTGACCGCCAGTTATCTGCTGGTTTGATGTTAATGCTCTGTTTGTGACTGATTACTGGTTCTACTTCCACACGAGGTACCTTGATTGCTGGTTTGATGATGTTACAGTCTCGTTGGTTAATGCACAAGTGATGGTTTCCGCAAACGTTGCTTTTGGAGACAATACAACTGCACGTCTCGTGTCCGGATCCCGTATACCATCGGTGAAAGCGTAGATCTTGATCCACTCTGTGTATTCTCCTGCCATGTTGTAGTGGGCGAGGTGCGCTAACCGCTCAGCTGCATACTTCTGGAGCGTTTCTTCAACCCGCTGACATCGTCCCTTCAACTCCATACGATGTGGCTCCCGTCGATGGTCACCTCCGTATTTGCGCTCCAGAGCCAACATGACTTTGCCGTATTCCTCTCGTTCGTATTCCGGCACGATTTGTAGCAGTTCCAAAGCACTTCAGTTAAACCCACAATTAATGCTGCTACCCGAGTTTCCTCATACCAACCATTCCTTGTGGCCGCCATTTCAAACTGGAGTTTGAAGATGTTGAATGGTGTGGTTCCGTCGAACGTTGGTGGCTTCAAGTTTATTGAGCTGGTTGGTCGAGTTACTTGAGCACTGCCGTTGGTTTTGAGATCCATTAGCTTCTTTTCAATATTCATGAATCGCTGGTGGATCACCTCGGTTTAATGGTCCAATTCGTGATACATTTCCCTTTTGATGGTATCGACTTTTGTGTTCAACGTAACGGAAAGCTCTCGAAACTTCTGGTTGACACATTTATCTTGTTGTATCAACCGTTCGATGATGTTATCGCCTACTGTTCCGCCAACAAACTTTCCCGATCGGCCCGCATCTGCTAATCCAATCTTTCTTGACCGCTTGTTATTTTCCCTTCGAAAACCGCCGATCATTTGCTCCTGTTAAGCACGCAATGCCCTTTGCTCGGTAATCATTTTATCTTCGAGGCCGCCGATCATTCGCTGCATTGCGGCCATTAGTTGCCCCATATCGAAACCTTCACATGTTGTTGGAGTAGTTTCTTTAATGACGACATTCTGATCTTCCGCTCTGGTCGTTGATTCGGTTGTCACTTCAACTGCTTGCACCTCGGTTGAATCTGGTGCCTCCAAATTAAACTCATGTTGATCTGGGTCAACATTTTCATCCAACAAAGCAGCGCGGAGTCTCAACTGCAACTCATTTCGGTTGCCCACAGTTGGTAGATTCCGTAGCCCCAACTCCTTCTTCAAATCTGCCTCTTTTAAGTACATTAATTTCATCTTGGATATTCACAATTTCACCGCTGTCACCAATTGTAACGATTTCGCCGAGTGGTTATTCAAATTATTTATCCGGTCCGATCACTGGACTCTGAATATTAAACTCGCAAACTTTAATTTTTACAATAACTTTATTTCCCAATAAATTCCACAATTATTTCACAAATAATTATTATTCCAATAATTTTTCACAATATTTATCACTACAATTATTTCAACACTTCACTTTCACTTTTTATCACTTCCCGATATACATCACTTCGAAATTCAAAATTGAACTTTTTCCTAACTCAAATGTCTACAGCTATTTATACGACGCAAATACTTGTAGAACATTCCATTATTTTGCTTCTCTACACTTCGCGAATGTTCTCTTCGTCGTATTTTGTTCGCTCCGTCTGTTTCATTATTTATTTTTTATCTGTTCGTATGTGTAAACATTTGGTTACAGGGTGACCCCTACTGCTATAATTTATAACTTTTTTTAATTATCACTGGTGATATCTGTGATTCGTCACATTATTTTGAAATTTTGAATATGATTTAAATATTTTGACGAATCACAGATGTTACCAGTGATAACTAAAAAGAGTTATAAATTATAGCAGTAGGGATTACCCTATAATCAAATATTTATACATACGAACAGAATTAAAATAAATAATGAAATAGGCGGAGCAAACAAAATACGACGAAAAGAACATTCGCCAAGTGTAGAGAAGCAAAATAATGGAATGTTCTACAAGTATTTGAGTCGTACTAATACGTGTAGACATTTGAGTTACGAAACGGTTCAATTTTGAATTTCGAAGTGATATATATCGGGAAGTGATAAAAAGTGAAAGTGAAGTGTTGAAATAATTGTAGTGATAAATATTGTGAAAAATTATTGGAATAATAATTATTTGTGAAATAATTGTGGAATTTATTGGGAAATAAAGTTATTGTAAAAATTAAAGTTTGCGAGTTTAATATTCAGAGTCCAGTGATCGGACCGGATAAATAATTTGAATAACCACTCGGCGAAATCGTTACAATTGGTGACAGCGGTGAAATTGTGAATATCCAAGATGAAATTAATGGACTTAAAAGAGGCAGATTTGAAGAAGGAGTTGGGGCTACGGAATCTACCAACTGTGGGCAACCGAAATGAGTTGCAGTTGAGACTCCGTACAGCTTTGTTGGATGGTAATGTTGACCCAGATCAACATGAGTTTAATTTGGGGGCACCGGATTCAACCGAAATACAAACGGTTGAAGTAACAACAGAATCAACGGCCAGAGCGGAAGATCAGAATGTCGTCGTTAAAGAAACAACTCCAACAACATCTGGAGGTTTCGACATGGGACAATTGTTGGCGGCTATGCAACAAATGCAACTTCAGACGCAACAAATAATAGCCAAGCAAGAGCAAATGATCGGCGACCTCGAAGTAAAAGTGATTACCCAGCAAAGGGCATTGCGTGCTGAACAAGAGTAGATGATCGGAGGGACTCAAAACCGATATAACAAGTCAAGAACAATTGGAGTCGCAAATGCGAGCTGATCAAGAAAACATGTTAACTGGACAGCAACAAAATCTAGAACGACTGGAACAACTGGAAACGTTTCAGCAACATTTAATAACTGAAGTGAACCAGAAATTTCTAGATATGTCCATTACATTTAACTCCAAAAAAAAACCTGGTTAAAAAGGAAATAGATCAACAAATCGAGGTGGCCGATCAACGATTCATGAAGTTCGAACAAGAGCTAATGGATCTCAAAACCAACGGCAGTGCTCAAGTTACTCGACCAACCAGCTCAATAAAGTTGAAGCCACCAACGTTTGACGGAACCACACCATTCAACATCTTCAAACTCCAGTTTGAAATGGCGGTGTGAAAAGGATCGAGTGGCAGCATTAATTGTGGCGCTAAAAGGCAGTGCTGAGGAAGCTCGTACAAATCGTGCCAGAATACGAACGAGAGGAATACGGCAAAGTCATGTTGGCGTTGGAGCGCAAATATGGAGGTGACCACCGACGGGAGCTACATACATCGTATGGAGTTGAAGGGATGATGTCAGCGGGTTGGAGAGACGCTCCAGGAGTATGCGGCTGATATAGAGCGGTTAGTGCACCTCGCCCACTTCAACATGGCAGGAGAATACACAGAGTGGATCAAGATCGACGCTTTCACCGATGATATAGGGGATCCGGATGATATAGGGAAATCACATGTTGGGTTTGTGACAAAATAGGACACATCTCAAGGGAATGCTGGGAGATAAGGCGCAAACGGGCGAGATCACCATCGCCGATGTACCGAAGGCCACCCGAGGCAAGAAAAGCAGCAGCCGAGGAGGAACGCCAAACAACAACAAAGGCGTTAAACGAGTAAGAGTCAGCTTTGAGGAGCAAAAGCTGACTCCCACAACCAAATGCACCATAACCTTCTTACCTATTTCCAGATTGGCAAAAGGTGGTGATAGCTTGATGGTGCGAGGCAAAGTAAAGGGACGATCCAGTACGATAACGTTGGACACCAGAGCAACGAGAACGATTGTGCGGCCAGATTTTATCACGGATGGAGTTCGGACAATGAAAGGATTCAAGTTACAAACGGCGACAGGCGACAGTACGGCTATCAAAGGAAAGAAGGAGGTGACAATACGAATCGGGAACAACAGTTTTCAACATGAAGTTCTGGTTGTGGATATTGTGGATGAGGTCATCCTGAGAATGGACTTCATGAAATGAAATGGATTCATATTGGATGTCGGACGGAGAACATTGAGCTACGGTAATGTCGAACTGCCTTTGCAACTGAACAACGGGAAGGAGCCAGTCGTAAGGAGGATAACATTGGATCATCGAACGAAGCTACCACCACACTCGGAAACGGTTGTCTGGGGGAAATTGGATGGAGAAATTTATCAGATATGACAAAAACAATCAAAAGGAGAACTTTCATCGGTCGAGGTGAGGAAGTATCCACCATTATAAAATGCGAGGAGACGAATCCGTGTGTAAACGCCAAGGATCAACGACAACGGAAAATAACGGAGGAACTAACACAGAAATGGACAGAACAATTAACATCTGAAGAAAAACAAGCAGCAAAGAGTTGCTCCAGAAATATATGTATATTTTCTGTGGTGCACTGGAAGATAATGGCAGAACAAATATGGTTAAACACCGGATCGACACAGGAACATCAACACCTATTTGACAAGCGCCACGAAGGTTGCCATCCTAAACAAGCAGAAGTGAAAACATCGGGAGTAATTGAGCAGTCAACGGGTCCATGGAGTTCACCCGTAGTATTGGTGGAAAAGAAGGATGGAAGCATGAGATTCTGCGTTGATTATCGGAAGCTCAACACAGTTACCAAAAAGGATAGTTACCCGTTACCAAGGATCGACGACACACTGGATACATTGGCAGGAGCACGGATGTTTTCAACATTGGATTTGCAGAGCGGTTATTGGCAAGTGGAGGTCGCAGACGAAGATAAGGAAAAGACAGCGTTCAGTGTGGGCAATGGATTATGGCAATTCAATGTCATGCCATTTGGACTTTGTAACGCCCCTGCGACTTTCAAACGGCTAATGGAACGCAAACTTAAAGGAAAACATTGGAAAACATGCCTGGTTTATTTGGACGAGATCATCGTTATGGGAAAGGACTTCAACGAGTATCTTCAAAATCTAGAGGAGGTATTCGAAAGAATCCAACAGCTGGATTGAATTTAAGTCCGAAGAAATAACAACAAGTGGCATTCATACAGATGAAGATAAGTTATCCGCCCTAAAGTATTGGCCAAGACCGCAGAATTTACTTGAACTAAGGAGTTTCATCGGGCTATGCACATATTATCGACGATTTGTGCCAGGATTTTCCAACATCGCAAGAAGTTTACACGAGCTGACACAGAAGAACAAGCCGTTCCAATGGAGAGATGAACACGAGGAAGCGTTCAACGAACTGAACTAGCGATTATGTACAGCATCATTGCTTTCGTTTCCGGTTCCGAATAAACGTTTTATTTTGGATACGGATGCAAGCAATTATGGCTTGGGAGGAGTGTTGTCACAGGAAATCAATTGTAAGGAACGCGTCATCGCATATTATTTCAAGATCTTATCGAAGCCAGAACGTAACTACTGTGTAACAAGAAGAGAATTGTTGGCCATAGTGAAATGTGTGGAACATTTTCAAAAATACCTCTATGGCCAATCATTTCTGCTAAGAACGGATCATGGTGTTGATACTCAACAACGTAAATAATTTCAACTTTATTGTAATATTTTCAACTTTAGTAATTTTGCTTCTTCTTCAAATATGGTGTGTGCACATTATACACCTCACGTGTAACATAAGGACTTATAAGCAAAATTACTGTATGTGCATACATAACATACATATATTAATTCATAAGATATGTATACATTTTTAATTATAAATTACGTTTAAGTAAACAAATTTATTGTATAAATATCAAAGAAAACTTAATAAAAAGTAAGTTGTAAATCAAAAACCATTTCATATATTTGTGAGCCCTCACAAGTGGTAAGCCACAAATATATAATATATCACAACGACACAAACATTGGCGCCTTGACATGGCTACTTCAGTTTAAAAATCCCGAAGGTCAAGTAGCACGGTGGATTGAGCGATATGGAAGTTTTGTCTACGAAATCCAACATCGGAAAGGAAGCGCTCATGGAAATGCGGATGCGTTGTCAAGAGGACCATGTCGAGTGGATTGTAAACATTGCGGATGGGTAGAAAACAAGGAAAACATCCTCGACATCAGACTAATGAAAGTGTTGCCAACTGATGAATGGACCAACGATGTTACCTCCAAAGTGCAACGGGAGGATCCAGATTTGGCAGTAATTATCAAATTCATGGCGGAAGAACGTCGTCCCACGTGGAGTGACATTGCGGATCAAGGCTCAACTATCAAGGCTTGTTGGGCCCAATGGGATAGTTTAATCATGGAAGACGCGGATGCTTAAAGCGAACATGAGAGAGCTCCAATGGCACGACAAAGCAATCGTTGGTAGTTGTACCGAAGATCAGGTTGGCGGAAATACTGGAGGAATACCACGGAGGAACAAGCGGAGGCCACCTAGGAATCAACAAAACGTTAGCCAAGGTACGTGAAAGGCTCTACTGGGCAAGATGTATACAGGCAGTGGTTGAATGGTGTCAAAAGTGTGACCAATGTATGACAGTAAAAGGACCGGCAAAAAAGAGCCGTGGAGCGATGCAACAATATAATGTGGGAGCACCATTTGAGAGGATTGCCATTGATGTTGCAGGACCATTTCCAACCAGCGATAGTGGCAACAAATATGTATTGGTAGTAATGGACTACTTTCAGTAAGTAGCCAATGTATACTCGATTCCAAATCAGGAAACAACCACAATCGCCAATGCAGTGGTATACAATTGGATAAACCAATTGTACTGTATTCCGATCAAGGGTTGTCTTTAATGGGGAACTTTAATCGGTTGTCTTCCACGAGATGTGCCAACTACTGGGAATTAATAAAACGCGGACAACACCTTTCCACTCATAGTCTGATGGCATGGAGCGTTTCAATGCCACATTGGAGGAGTTTATAGCCAAAACAGTGGATAAAAACCAGCGGAATTGGGATCAAGGTATTCCATTGTTCTTAATGGCCTATTGATCGGCGGTGCATAACACGACAGGAGTAACAATTGTGACAAATCACAGTGATATCTGCGACAATTAAAAAGAGTTATAAATTATAGCATTAGTTAGGGGTTACCCTGTAACCAAATGTTTATGCATGCAAAATTATACCTATAACGAAATAGGCGGAGCGAACAAAATACAACACAACGAAAGTTCACGAAGTGTAGAGTGAGGGAAATTGTATTGAAATTTTCCTATAAATTAGTATAGACATTTGAGTTACGAAACATTTCAATTTAGAATTTAAAAGTTATAACGATAGCATGGGGAACTGACGTTAACAGAAAAACGTAGAGGGGTACGTTGAGGACACCAGAGTTCGTCGATCCTTTGTTAAAGGAAGGTGAAGGAAGGTAAAGGAAGGTGGTGTGAATTCGTATTCTGGTCATTTTAAAACCACTCAGTCATTTTAAAGTCAAACTACTCTCAATTCAACTTACCTCAATGCCATTCACTCCACGTGGTTTAGGTTAATCACTTATTAAATTACTTAAATCCAAAAAAATATCAAGATTGACATTATCATATTTATTCCAAATTTATTATTATATAAAAAAATATTTAAAAAACAAAAGAAAATTAATTGAGCAACTTACCAATTTGATACAAAATTTAATTAATTATATATATATATATATATATATATATATATATATATATATATATATATATATATATATATATATATATATAATATATATATATATATATATATATATATATATATATATATATATATATATATATATATACATAAATATATATATATATATATATATATATATATATATATATATATATATATATATATATATATGTATATATATATATATATATATATATATATATATATATATATATATATATATATATATATATATATATATATATAAATACATATATATATATATATATATATATATATATATATATATATATATATATATACATATATATATATTTATATATATATATATATATATATATATATATATATATATATATATATATATTGTTACAGAGCGTTTGTAGACCAAGAACATCGTTTTGTGTTTCAGTGAAATTTTGGAATTTACCAAATGTTCAAATTTTATGGTACTATTATTTAATACGCCTTAATGGTTACATTGAAAACGATTACGTTTTATGTCAAGTAATGTACATATGCTGAGTATAATAATTCTCTAACCCCTTATTGTTGATTATCGATGATTTATAGATTGGCTTATTTCTACCAACCTGTATGATTTGAATAAACCACAATAATTTGAGTTTATTTTATGCAATGTTCGAAAATGCTGCAGTGAATATTCGAGAATGCTTATCACGAGTGAATACGTTGTCAAACAATCTCGAGTGTCGATTGCTATCGAACTCATCTGACGTAAACTAATGTATTTGGCGGGAACAGATTTTTTTTGGCTATAAATACGGTGCGCACGGACGAAAGGCTCTCTTAGATCTTAATTTTGTTTCCACGAAGTATTCTTGTGAATTCAAGTTGTTGGAAAAACAAAATATATGTTATATCGATAAATTTATAGCATAAAGTAGTATATTTCTAAAACTCTACTAAGTACATAGTTATGTAAATATACATAAATATTCATATAATTATAAACAGTCTAATTGGGTGAAACTAAAGCTAAAAATATAAAAAAAAAGAAACATATTAAACAAAATTGAGTTAAAAGTTTGTTTGTGAAAGAAAAAAAAACAAATAGGTTCGATATAGGTAAACTTTCGAGTAGTGTCGGTATAAAACTTGGCATGATTATGTTTACTCGAACGTATAGTATAATACGACCAATAGAGAAAAAAGAAGGGAAAAGCTTCTTTATTTTGTGAACCTGATTTAACCATAAGTTTAAATAAATGTAACTTAGTTAATTAAGTGAGAAAAACTTTGAAGGGAACCATAAACCTAATTAAAATTAAAAAGCATAAATAGATCTTAATAGATCAGAATTTATCTAATAACTAAGTGTATTCGACTAAGTGCACAAAAAAAGAATCTACGATATACAGATATATCTATGTACACATCTATATATATGGGATACAGAATTTCCATGAGTTCCAGTCCTGCGACCACAACATCGACAACACTTGGGTACCTATGTGAGCAATCTTACTAAAAATAATAATAATAACTATAATAATATTAATAATAATAATCATCTTAATAAATTTCCTTCAACCTTATTACCTAGACATTAAGTTTTTTTATATAAATTTAGTATTTAAGTTTTTTTTTAGTTAGCTAGGGGATTAGATTAGGTATTCCTATTGGTGGTGATTATCTTTAATTTGAATTTTTTTGAGTTTACCATTTGAATTTTTTGTGATAATTAATAAACGTATGTTAACCACTTTCGGTGTAATCATCAATACTGTTATATTTTTTTTCTTTCACATTGAAATTTGTTTTAAAATGAATTAACGGCGTCTTTTCCATTTTGAGGATGAATTAGGGTAAGCGTCATGGTCAACTACAGGTAGGTAATCAGCATCCACACTTTCCGGCGGTTAAAACTGGTCATATATACTCTTCACTTCTCCACGCCCATAACCCTGATGCTTAGCCGGCAATGACCGCGAAGAGTCCCTGTATGACCAAAAAATTTCGTAGCATTCCAGTATAGTTTGGAGTAGAACCTTTCCCTATTTATTTAAATTTTCACAGCCTTTGTTTTCCGATTCGTTTTTTTACTTTAACTTTCAAATTGTACTTTGCCAACCACGTTTATTTAGATTTTTTTTTTCAATCCGGCACTCCAAACGATACGAATACTACAATATATATATATATATATATATATATATATATATATATATATATATATATATATATATATATATATATATATATATATATATATATATATATATATATATATATATATATATATATATATATATATATATATATATATAAATATGTATATATATATATATATATATATATATATATATATATATATATATGTATATATATATATAACTATATATATATATATATATATATATATATATATACATATTTATATATATATATATATATATATATATATATATATATGTATTTATATATATATATATATATATATATATATATATATATACATATATATAAATATGTATATATATATATATATATATATATATATATATATATATATATATATATATATATACATTATATATATATATATATATACATCTATATATATATATATATATATATATATATATATATATATATATATATATATATATATATACATATATATTTATATATATATATTATATATATATACATATATATATATATATATATATATATATATATATATATATATATATATATATATATATATATATATACATACAAGTTTCTAGGCTTGGGTTAAAAACCTTTTTACAACCGTAAAAATTTACCCGTTATTTCGCTGCGTGTTGGTGCGATCTTTATTAGAGCCGTAAGAATATGACGTATTTTTTGTTGTGCTTTTTTTCGAGGAGGTACATTTTACACTTTCCCATAAGAAGTAATATAAAAATCACATTTTTCGAAATAATTTTTATCAATAAATTTTTTATCTAACTCGCACACGTTTACTTTTATTTTGCAGAAAAATATCCGTAGCTGTATTGAAATATATTAAACAATAAGAAATTTTATTTTAGCACATAAATAAAACTTAAATATTACTATAAACAATAATTTAAATTAAAAAATAATATAATGAGGTGTGTTTATTGGTAAACTCTCTAAAAACAAACCAGAAACATGACATGACGAAAAAGCTTTACAAAAGAGACAACTGTCATTCATAATAAAATTAATTTATTTGTTTCACATATCATAATAATTATTAATTATAATTATTATATTCATTATAGATAATAGTAAATGTATTAAAATATAATTTATTCAGGATAAAATATGTAGTTTAAGATGTGCTTTCGATATCGTTCAATAGATGTCAGCTGGGCGTTACTTTTTTATATACAAAAAGTCGTTACATTTTAAAAAATTGTCTAATGGATTTGGTTTTACCAATTCAAGTTAACGGTTAAATTTTACATGCAAGTATATGGCAATGATATAGATTATATAAACATACATTTATACATACATACATATATATCTTTATAAAATCTAATTTTCCTCCAACTCGAAAAAAATCCTAACCCTAAAATTGTTACAATATAAGTTTATTGACAAACTACATGTTTTATCAGCAAACACTCGGTTTAATACGAATTTTGAAATATGTTATAGTATTTAATAATGTTAAATGTAATAACATTTATGATAAAATTTGATTCAATATAATTCTAGTTTTAGTTCCTATTCTAGTTTTAGTTCCTATTGAATTATAGTGGGATTCCAGTAGTTTGACCGTTTTAAGATAAAAGTTTAAGTAAATGAGTAACTATTTTAAATTAAGAATAAATATGTTTTTTATTTTTGATTATTTTGAATTAATATTGAAATTTTGAATTTTGATAAACAACAAGTTTATTGTCAAAAACAAAGTTGCTTTTAAGTAGCAATTTTCATATTTCCAAATGGAGATGACTCTGTTCTCATTGATCGTACGCGATCGATATTTCATATTGCACATGCGTATACAACAGAATATGTTTTTTTTCATATGATAGTATGTATGTATTTGTGCGTATACATATTAAAAGGTTCTATACCTAAGCATGATCTTAGATTGGTGACTTTAATGCTAGAGCTGGTAGAAATCAGACTGATTTATGCCATAATATAGGTTCGTACTCCCGACACGAATTCCGAAGCCAAATTGATTATGTGTTGATTTCTAAAGGATGGGCTGGGGTTGTCTTAGACGTAAGATCGTATCGATTTTACACCATATTCGTAGGCAGTCATTATTATCTGGTCACTGCAAAGCTACGATGGAAATCTTCGTACAAGTCAGGATATACAACGAGGAGAATATACAACGCGATTCTCCTGTGAAGGTCTGACAAATAAAGACATGCAACGAAAATATCAAGATCTTGTCAGCAATAGCATTTTGCGATCCAAATACCAATCTGATCAAGTGAACAGTGTCTGGAAAGTATTGAAAATTTCGGTTGTCGATGCTGCCCAGCACATTCTCGGTATAGTGAAAATTAAGCCCAAAAATGATTGGTTTGATGAGGAGTGTCGTCTTGCTGTTGAGCAACGAAATATAGCCCTCAATGAAACGCAGACTCGGTTTATAATTGCAAGAAAAAAACAAAGCAGTTCTCCTAGTAGGACAGCTAAACGCATTTGTCGACAGAAAAAACGCGAATGGTAGAAGGCTAAGTTCTTAAGAGTACTTACAACAACTCAGCAATGAGCACAATTCACGTGGTTTCTTTAAAGAAATCACCAAAATACAGACCGCAAAGATATTCGTTAAAGATTCATCCTATGAGGAATTCACAATGGTCATGCAGAAACTAAAGAAAAACCATCCACCAGGTATAGATTGCATTAATTCAGAGCTCGTGATTTTCGGAGGGCTAACTTTGTCGGACTGTCTTTTCGACCTTCTCCAATTGATATGGCAAAAAAAAGTTATGCCTGAAGAATGGAAAGTGGCCGCGTTATGCCCAATATTAAAAAAAAGGGTGATCGCTTGAAGTGCGAGAATTATCGCGGTATAGGCGAAGAGGTCGCTGTCGGCGACGATGGCTCCACGGTGTAGTAAGCGACCTGGCATCTTCTGATTGCTTGCAACAATACGGAGAGCTAGCTCGTGATCGAAACCAATGTATTCAGATTGTTGACACGGTACGGGTCAAAAACTGTTAAAAAAATCTTTATGTTGATTTTTCCATTTATGTGATTTTTCCAATTAAAACAAAAGTAATCAAATATCAAAAATACATTTTAATGGCTTAAAAGTTTTAATTTCTTGGATGCCTGAGTATTTTTAGTAATAGGATTTGGTTTTTTATTTTTAATTTGGTCTTTTATTACCCACTTGCAATTTTTGCGAAGCAAAACAAATAAAAAAAAATTAATAAGACCGTAATGTGGCCAAAGCATGGTTCAGTTTCACTGGGTAAAAACGATGGAAATTCACTTTTTAATTTTTTTAAACTGGTCATTTCATCACAAATATTGTTTATGTAGCTTTTTTGATTAAAAATTATTTCAAAAATTTTAACTAAAAATTGGCAAACTGCAAACAATTCTTCTCATGGAGCCTTTAAACTACCAAAATTGGAATTATGAAGATTTTTCTTATAATTTTTTTCATGTATAAATGTATATTGAACATTAATATGCTCATCTGTTTTTAAAAGCTTTTCTGTGCATAGAAAACAGTAAATTTTTTTATAAACACAGTACCCAGCGTAGTAAGCGATAGCATTTGTAGTTAACGTACTAAATTGTTTTTACTACGTTGAAGTCCGAAATTCCGTAGTCTGAATGATGAATAATGAAACTGATGTTTTATAATGGCATTTCTTGCCAATTTAAGCAAATGTGATAGGTCATATTGCACAAAAATTGCTTTGTTATTTACTAAAATGTATGGTTTTTCCAGTGAAACACCAAAATGTTTATAAATAGCAACGTTCGTTGGGGCCTGATCACAGGTTAACATAACCACTTCTAAGTTTAGGATTTCACCACACAATCTAATGCTACTTAAAATAAGTTCTGAAAGTTTGTAACAGTCTAACATTTAAAATCTTGGATTGTTAGCAGATATTACTGTGTGTAATCTTGATGCGGTTATTTATTTTGCCGGCTATTTCTCTTCGGTGTGGTCATGGGTGTTGCCAAGGACACAGTAATCTTGAATAAAACCGCTAGTTAAATGAAATCTATAAAACCTATAATCACCTCATGCAAAATAATCCCCGTTCAAATTTAAATTCTATTTCCCATACTCTGGACTTACACCCCCATATGGTATGACATTACGAAACCGCAGAAACGAAAAATATACAAGAAGCTAAATTTATTCTAAGTAGAAGTTAGATCAAAATAAATTTTATTCTAAGTAGAAGTTAAATCAAAAAAAATTGTTATATTAAAGAACTTAAAACTAGATATATAGCCTAAAACTACGGTTAATAAAGTAGTTAGTATTGTAATTGTTACCTGTGTACCCTTTTGAGGATACCGGACGATCGCTTACCCCCCCCCCCCCCCCCTGCTGTAATCCGAACCACGTTCAATTGTATTGTAATGTGTTTATCACATATGGCGTGCTCAATAAAAGTTCACTCTTTCGCACAATACAATGATACACTATGTATAGGTATTAATTAATAATTATTGATAGTTTATTTTATTATTTATTATTACATATATACACACAAAACAATAAGCGGTGTGATTTTAGTTTTTCTCCGAAAGTGTATATTATTTCTATCCAAACGACTATTTCTTTATAAATTTAACTCCGCATATTAGGATAAATATTTTGATTTATCCATATCGATAAATTGGCTTGCAAATTTCATTAATAATTATTTTTGCGGTGTAAAAGTGAGCTTTATTATATAGGATAAAAAAGTTTACTTTTTTTGGATTGATTGCTTTTGGTCGTATTAAGCAATCTCATTTTGGACTTAATAAAGTACTCCTTGCGGAGTTATATTATGAACATGAATGTTCTTGTTCAAATTTAGAAAAAAAATTTCGTTTTTTTCCAAAATAAAAGAATGAAATATAATTATAAACCCCTTTCGGTGTTGAAATTACGGTTAGTATAGATTGTTGCTTGGCAAAAATCAGTTCAGTTGGTTATTTCAAGCAAGACGCATCCATATTGTTGGGAGAACTTAGTAGTGCGTTAATCGCAAGTTGAGGACTGCATTAACATAATATATATAATATATTTTATTTTATTATACAATTTAATTAAGATTGATTGCTCCACGACTAAAGTATGCATAAGCCAAAAAAATGGACTAGAATATGTTAAATTCTTGTCAAACAAATTTTGCCAAACTCAAGCAACATATCAAAATTATTTCGTAATATATAATTGTAATATATAAAGTGCGTTGTTTACAAAAATATGAAGAGCTATAAATAATTAATTATGAAATAGTAAACGTTAAAATTATATAAGATAAGTATTCATTTATATTTTTATATATATAGACTTATTTTAATAACTACCAAATTTTATGTTTTTCTTTCAGTTAAATGAGACTCTAATACGCTGATACAATTAATATACTTAAAATATGAACTAAAGAAATGAATAAATATATGGTAATTATTCTTAAATCAATGAATTATAGAGTTTATTATATTAAATTTTAATTCCAATTAAAATATAGTGATATCAAAGTTTAAGCAAGTTAGCTGAAAATTATTTTGGTTTAAACAAGTGGATTGTGTATCAGATTATTCGCATATCTCGACAGTTTTTCGAATAATGGGTACATTGACTACTATATGGACGGTGCGTTTCATACGAGAGGAAATAAGAAGAATTCAAAAAATAAAATCCACCAAAATTTGAAATAGCTATAGTATAAATACTTTTATTATTTAATGTAAGATTTATGTAAAAAATTAAAAAAAACTATTATGAAATAAATGCTTTATAATTATAACAAACATATTATGTTTAATTTGATAATTAAAACGGTGTTACTCAAGGATTCCAAAAACGTTAAAAAATTCAAAAATTTTGAAGATAATTTTATTTCCAAAAATGAATATTTCAAATATCAAAATCGAGTAATCTTATTACACCGAAAAAATGTTTCAATCAACACAATGCAGTTATAATTATTTACACCGAATTGATTTTTTCCATATATAAAACCGGAGTGAATATTTAATAACTGGAAAAAGTCAAATTATACCTCATTGGGTGCTGATTTTTGTATCCAAAAGTACTTAAATTTATTAATTTAAAAGAATCCGAATGGATTTAATTTCCAAATATCCGATCGGTGGGACACTATTTAACACCAAATCGGAGTTGTGGTAACCTTTTATTTTTCTGTGTGTACATATGGTTATCAGAATCCATTATAGTTTATATATTAAGATTATTAGTACCCTTATATATTTTTAAGTAAGAGTATATATTTGTAAGAGTTCTTATTTCATTATGTATTTAAATACAATTACATGTACATATATTTTTATTAACATTTTTAGCATTTTTTATTTTTTTTTATTTTATAACATAATGTGCTCAAGCACAAACAAAAATTCACTATGACTATATGGACTATACAGTATAATTATTAACGCATATATGTATATTGTTCGTTTTTGTTTTATATTTCTTATACTGAACTATCGGTCAATATAAGACACCTATGAGTCCACCATTCACGATTTAAACTGTTATTTGGCCCTTTTGGCTCAACGTTTTATGTTGTTCATATAATCACTGATTAAAATTATTATTATTATTTTAATTTTTTTAATTTAATCTTATTGTTGTACGATACTACACCGACACCGAACCTCAGAATAATTCAATCAAAAAAAAATCTCTTCTCAAAATGATAACCCGTTGATGTTATCGGTGGGGAAAAATGAAAAAAAATCAACGAATCATCACAGTGCACGATCATTTATGACTTCTGATATTAATTACAGGTATGGTTGTTTTGATGAGGTCAAGTTGTAATTGTGACCAAACCGCAATGCGTCACAAATCGTGGGGACGACTCACATGAGAAAAGGTCTCATTATTAACCGGGCTTATAGAAATAACTAATGAGTTAGGTTCGAATATCTTTTAAATGGTATAACCCTAAATGTTTACCCTTATCATCATTGCTATTATATGCGACATGGCCAACCTTTTCACGTACAATCGCTGGTATGAACTTGTGATGCAATTTAGCTGCAAATTTGTTTGAGGCTTGGCTCTGAACAAAAGATCTAACGAAGACTTTCTGTCCTGGTTGTAACTCACGTATTCGACTTCGAAGATTATAAGTTTGAGCACTTTTTTCATAGGCCAGTTTTAAATGCAAGAGTACCTTTTCCCTAATTAGACCAAGTCGATCTGATTTAGACTCCACAGATAAGTGATTGTCGTTTATTCCATCGAGTAAGTTTCTCAATTTATACTCGGAACCATGTTGGATCATATATTGCCCAAATACTAAGAAGTGAGGAGGATAACTTGTACTACCATGGAGGCAGTTCCGGATAGCAGCAGCAACTTCATGTATCTGCATATCCCAATTGGAATGTGTATTTTTCATGTAAGATCTAATCGCGCATAAAATGGTCCTGTTTACTCTCTCCGATGCGTTTGATTGTGGCGAATATATGGGTGTACGAATATGATTAATTCCAAACTTTTGAAGTAACTCTTCGAATTGTTTCGAACAAAATTGTTTACCATTATCCGATACGAGTATCTCTGGAATCGAAAATAGGTTGAAAATTCGGTTCTCCATGTATTCGCATAATGATTTAGCATTAGCTTCTCGTAAAGGTTTTAACAAAATAAATTTGGAAAAGTGATCTAAAACGATTAGCAAATAACAATTTCCTAGCTTGGATCTTGGATAGGGACCCAAGAAGTCAATATATATTCTTTGAAATGGCCTAGACGATAAAGGTTGGTTTCCCATTGGGGGTCTTAATCTTTTATTAGGGGCTTTATTCATTTTGCATTCAACACAACTCATAACAAATTCTCTAACGTCTAGTGCCATGCTAGGCCAATAATATTGTCTTTGCAATCTTTCTAACGTTTTTTGAACTCCCATATGGGACGAAGAAGGAGCGCTATGGGCTTGTCTAAGTAAATCAGGAATTAGTTCAGCTGGAACGTACAATTTCCATTCCGAAATATCCGTATCTATATATCTAGATCCATACCTCACTTGAACCAAAATTTTACCGTCCCGAAGACAATAATTACAACTATTTGGGTCAAGGTTCTCAATATTTTTAATGTGTTCTTGGTAAATCTCTGAGAAAAATGCCGCAGAATCCAGATTAATATTTAATGGAAACTGATCATCAGAAATATCCGAACCAGTCAAAGGATATAATATCTGCTGAACATACATAGAAACTAGAATTAGTGCTTATGTCTACGTTGTAAGGATTCAACCACCCTGCCGTGAAATCGGAATTAAGTGCATCGCAAAAAGCTCTAGACAACGAATCCGCAACAATATTTTCCGAACCTTTCCAATAATCAATCTTAAAATTATATGGTTGAAGTTTAAGACTCCATCTTGCTAATCGACCGGAAAGGTCTTTTTGGGTCATTAGCCACTTTAATGCTGCATGGTCTGTATAAATCGTAAACGTATAACTCTCGATATAACATCTGAATTTTTTTACGCTTACTACAGCAGCGAGACATTCTAGTTCAGTAACCGTATAGTTTTTCTGCGCAGCATTCAACTTTTGAGATATAAAAGCTATTGGACGTTCTGCACCCTCATCGTCCAATTGAAACAACACACTTCCAATGCCATCAGCACACGCATCACATTTGATAAAAAAGGGTTTATTAAAATTAGGATTAGCCAATACTGGTGCCGTAGAAAGAGCGACTTTTAACTCATCAAAGGACTGTTGAGCATTATTCGACCAATTCATTTTGCTACCATTTTGCTTTTTTAATAGATCAGTTATTGGAGCTGCAAATATAGCAAAATTCTTTATAAATCTGCGGTACCACCCACATAAACCTAAAAATCTTCGTATTTGTTTAATGTTCTTAGGTGTTGGATAATCCAAGATCCCTTGAATCTTCTGAGGATTCACTTTAAGACAACCGTCTCCAACAACATACCCCAAATACATTATTTCCTTTAGCAAAAATTTGCACTTCGCGGTATTTACGGTAAGACCACCATCTTTTAATAACTGCGCCACCAACTTTAAAAGTTTAAAGTGCTCTTCTAATGTTGCCGAAGTAATGAGCAGATCATCAAAATATGTAAACACTGAGTCGTGAAGCTCAGTTGGAATTACCTTGTGCATAAGGCGGCACATGGTTTGCGGCGCGTTACATAACCCAAATGGCATGAGCGTGAACTGGTACAGAGGCCTTCCAGGTACCGTGAACGCCGTCTTATCGCTAGATTCTAGGTCGAGAGGTTTTTGCCAAAAGGCGTCTTTTAAGTCAATCGAACTGATATATTTTGTTTGCTCTAATCTACCTAGTAATCCCTCGACAAGGGGAAGTGGATAAGCGTCTTTCACGATACATTTGTTCAGTTCACGGGCATCGAAGCATAACCGCACTTTATACCATTGGCTTTATGCACAAGAGTAATAGGAGAAGACCAAGCGCTCTGACTCACCTCGATAACACCGAGAGAAAGCATCCGATTCAGTTCGCTATACATTACTGTTTGTTTAACTGGCGAAATCGCGTAAAAACGCTGCTTAATCGGCTCACTTCCCTCCCGAATTTTAATGGCATGAGATATTAACGATGTTTTGCCTAGTCCTAAGTCCGATGAGGATGGAAATTGGTGAATTAATTTCTCAACTGTAAGTTGTTGTTCAAGTGTTAGTTGATGTTGTTCAGGTGTAGCCACATCAAGAGTCATACTGCCTATGGATTGAATTGTGGGATGGATTTGAAATTTATTCCAAAAATCTATACCTAAGTATAAAGGTTGTTTGAGATCGGGTACTATATATAACCGTAGTTTATGAATTTGATCGTTAAATGTAACTGCCGCCAAAATGTAACCAAAGACTCTTTTTTTCTCTCCACTGGCAGTACTGATATAGGATACTAAATCATGAAAACCAACAGAACATTTACTGAGATATTTTTCCGATCCTGCCCCTAAAATACTAACAGTAGCTCCACTATCTAAGAGTCCTGTATGTTTTACACCATTAATAAGCACATCAACATATGGTCGAGAATCATTGATTTCCGTGTTTATAATGGAAGCTGAAACCGCAACATGCCATTGCCTTTTATTATACCAATACAGCCGAGACCGTGCCTTTTGTTTTTCATTATAATATATCTTGTTGGGTCTTCCTACACTCGCTGTAGGTACTGATGATGCGTTTAATGCAGAAATGGTAGCTCTTGTATTTGGCAATAACGAAGTCTCTCTAAAAATTGATTGTTGGTCTTGAATTGTAAAACTAGAAATAAGATTGTTATCGGATCTAAATCCAGACTGTTTTAATCGGATCTTTTCATAATACGGGATGGTTGGTGTTGAACGGGTACCGATGTTCCTACATTCTGACTGGGAGCTGACGTATTTTGAGGTGCAGGGATCCCAGATCTCCACTGGCCTCTCGTTAAGTTTCCCAAACAGCGTGGACAATGAGGGCTAGTGGTATTACGATATCCACAACGATAGCAAAATACTCCTTGAGGAAATGAGCATTCTCTAAAAGTATGTCCTAGATCACAACAGTTATAAAATATTGGTTCTCTATCAGCTGGTTTGAATTGACGGGCTGATGGATTTTGAACTTGAGGCGGGGTGACCTTAGGTAAATTGTCGTTACTGTTCGAAAATTTAATTGCAGCTATATTATGACTAGTTGATGGCTCCCTTTCATCAGTAAAATCACATTCTTGACCGTAGTAGTTCATTTCATTGATTGCTGCCCTTGAAAATGTATTATAATGAGGATTGACTTTGAGACGTGACCAAGTGTTCTCCCAGGCAGAACAACTTTTGATCAGGTCATTCACATTTGTAAAATACCTATCAGTAAGGTGGTATTGCAATTGAAGTACCATGTTTCTCATTAATACTTCGATAAGTCGATCCTCAGGGTACGGTGTATGACATTGAAGAGTGAGGCTCCAAACATGTTGGTAAAATTGTGAAAAACTTTCTTTTGGTTGTTGCCGTCGTGTTTCAATCTGTTGTCTTATCTCTACGTCTGTTCGACGATCTTCAAACTTTTCCAAGAAATTATTTCTCAGTTGGTTCCAGCTAAGGTTGGGATGGCTACGTCGGTAACTCCAATACCAATGTAAAGCTGTACCTTTCAACACAAAACTAATTTCATTTAATAAGGATTGTTCGGGAATAGACATAGTATTCGCTAGTGTTTCAACCTGAAGAATGAACAAATCGGCTGGTAATCCACTCGGTGAACCATCAAACGAAATACCTGATTTGGCAAGACTTCGTGACTGGTCGTGATATGGCCTGTTATTTGGGCTAGAGTGTCTTCCACTCGTATTTGGCATGTGGGGAAGTCGAAAATCACCCGCTTGGATATTCATATTAGTTGGTGGTGTATTATGGAGGTGTGGAGTAGGATAAAAGTTATCATTTACTACGTTATTTGGACCTGGAATATAAGTGCTAATGGGGTTTGGATTTATACCGAGATTGGAGGATGTGGTTTTTAATATTTCAAATTTAGTTTGTAACTCGCGTTGTTGAGCCGCTAACGTACCTATTTGGGTTGATAATTGCTGCATTTGCGCTACTAGTGTCTGAGCTATGATATTCGAATCGGAAAAGTTCACATTCTTATTGGATTTTTCCGTGTATTGAACTGCATCTTTTGGGTCTGATGACTTTTGATTTTGAGTTGAAGACATTTCCTGAGATGGTCTTGCCTTGCTCAAATCACCCGATGCTTCACCATGTGAAGTACTACTTGCTGTAGACGCAATCCTCACGAGTTTCGCACCTTCAATTGACTTATCGAGGTCCTCGTTATACAACATATGATTTTCTAAACTACTAATTAACTCGTTGCACGATTTTAAAATTGCTCGTGCCTGTGCCTCATAAGTCGGAGAAGATGATGCACGCTCCAAGCGACCTTGGGTGAGCAACAAACGTGACTGAATTTGTGAGATTTCTTGATCTAAATCATTAGCTGATATTTTGTCAAGATTTAAGATTTGGTTTTGTAAAAATTGTAATTTTGCGCGACAGGATTCAATTTCAGAATCTGGTTTTTTGCTAGCTCTATGCGTCATTTTTTTAGGTTTCTCTATAGAGCCTTCAAATTCAGCGAGCAAAATTTCTTCTAGTTTTTGAAGGGCTTGTGGATCATCGGAGGAAATTTTTCGAAGATCAAATTCGATTTGAATCTCATCTGGTTTGAGTAAATTTGGATTCATGGTTGACGAGAGAAGAACAAAATAGAAAATTCAAAAGACACTATAAAAATAATAAATGATTAATTAATTCAAAAGGAAAATACGAAAAGAAAATAGTCCAAAACAAAATTTTAATAATAATAATAATAATAAGGTAGATGAAAAAGTGCGATAGCGGTGTAGTACGAGTATAAGCTAAATTCTGACGAAGAAAGTTTTTATGAGCAACAACAACAAAAATAATTTGATAGTGATTACTAAAAAAATAACATAAAAAAATATATAAAAAAAATCAAAAATTTCGAGAAATAATGTTATGGGAATAGATTGAAGTAGGACGGAAACAATAAGCATGACGTGATTATTCCTACAAGAACGCAACCATCACTGCTTCGTACGTGAAACTCAATAAAGATACTAATAAATATAGCAGATATCACAAAAAAAAATATTGATGGTTGTAGTTGCAGTTCAATTTGTTAGCTAAGACTGTAGTAATTATTTGCTGAAACTAACTCAATGCTGAACTAACTTAAGAAGCAGAAATAGTTTTGTTAGCAGTTAATTACAGTAAAGTACAAGGATTATAGAAAAGAAAATAATTATAATTAATTCATATTCCAATGCAATAAATGTAGAAAAAAGAAAATAATGTTTTATAACTTAATTTTGGAAATTCCGGACAACTACCTATTCAAAATATGCTTAAGCACAGAGCTGTATTACGTCGAAAGTAATTACTGTACTAAAATGTATGCTAGTTTCTGTAACTCAATACCGTATGCAGAATACATGAACAGCCATCACACCTTTATATAATTGACTTGACCTTGTACTTTAATAAACTCTTATATATGAATACTGTACGATTGTCTTCTAAATTATATATTTTAACATCGTAATAAAATCTATCCGTCCTATTTTGGGCGCCACTGTAACAGTCTAACATTTAAAATCTTGGATTGTTAGCAGATATTACTGTGTGTAATCTTGATGCGGTTATTTATTTTGCCGGCTATTTCTCGTCGGTGTGGTCATGGGTGTTGCCAAGGACACAGTAATCTTGAATAAAACCGCTACTTAAATGAAATCTATAAAACCTTTAATCACCTCATGCAAAATAATCCCCGTTCAAATTTCAATTCTATTTCCGATACTCTGGACTTACACCCCCATATGGTATGACATTACGAAACCACAGAAACGAAAAATATACATGTTTACAAGAAGTTAAATTTATTCTAAGTAGAAGTTAAATCAAAATAAATTTTATTCTAAGTAGAAGTTAAATCAAAAAAAATTGTTATATTAAAGAACTTAAAACTAGATATATAGCCTAAAACTACGGTTAATAAAGTAGTTAGTATTGTAATTGTTACCTGTGTACCCTTTTGAGGATACCGGACGATCGCTTACCATGAATATATTGACGAAATTGAAGGTAATTTAAGTTGAAATGTTGATTTTAAATATTTATAGGTCGTCGCTCATTCGTCTCAAACATTGTGCAAATGTTTTGTAGCTTTCTTTATAATAGTTAAATTATTAAACTTTCTTTTCAAATTAATAAATTTACTCGGAATTCTTTGATTTTCTTTTTCGCTAGAATTAATTGTTTTCTGTATATAAAATTGTCTTTTTTATTTTTTATTTTACACCTACGACAAAAATATTCCTTGTCGTTTTTTATTTCACAATGGCTGCAGTTCAGTTTATTAATGATGTTTAAGAACTCCACATCCTCATCCAAAGGATCAGTTTGTGTTATTTGTGATGTAATTTTGTTTAAAATACCAATTGATAAATTATCAAAACTATCAATGTCGATTCTCTCATCAACTGGTGTTTGTATATAATGAGATAGTTCAATATCAGAAATTTTTGTTAAATTCAAAAATCGTACCGCATTTTTAGTTAAACGACGATTTGCAGTGATACATCCACTCAAAAAATGTCGTTCACAAACATAGTTATGTTTGTTTGTCAAAGCTTCTTTTGATAAACCAATTGAAGTCATCCAGACCAAACTTCTCTTTGGGTCGCATGGAAATTTAAAAAATTGCGATGAGGATTTGGATGATGATGCTTTACAACAGGACACTACACATTTATTTATTCGGTTTGAAGAAGCCATACTTTATTTATAACCTAAATGTTAATAAAATATTTATAACCTAAATGTTAATAAAATAAAATTTGTTTTATATTTTAGATATTATAGACCCTATAGTTTGATACATACGTAAGAATGAGGAAGACCAATACGATAAACTTCTTTAATACTTATTATTTATTAAAATTATATTAATATTCTTCAAAACGTCCACAACTAGAAACAGTAATTTTTTTTTTTTTTTTTTTTTTTTTTTTTTTTTTCGGTTTTTACAGGCCATTATTGGCCCGTACCGTGTCAACAATCTGGCTCCAACAGTTTCGATCACGAGCCAGCTCTTCATACTGTTGCAAGCAACCAGAAGATGCCAGATCGCTCTCTACGCCGTGGAGCCATCGTCGCCGACAGCGACCTCTTCGCCTACCGAAAGGCGGTTCTCCCTTCAAAGATCGCTGTATCATTCGTTTCGGATCAGCACGCAGAACGTGACCGAGCCAGCGTATTCGCTGTCCTTTGATTTCATGCACGATATCAGGAATTTGCATTAAATTCCTGATCTCGTGATTGAAAAGAACTCGGTATGTGCCATCAACGTCGCGTTTTGGGCCATATATCACACGCATGATTCTTCTCTCGAATGTTAGAAGCCATCTTTCGTATTCATCCGTCAAGGTCCAACTCTCACATCCATACATGACAACGGGTCTGATCAACACTCTGTACAGCTTCAGCTTATCCGTATTTGCAAGATATTTTGATTTCAGCAGTGGACGTAGAGGATACAAAGCCCGATTGCCAGCGGCAAGCCGAACCTTGATATCCTCTCCCACACTATTATCGTGAGTAATGAGAGATCCAAGATACTTGAATCTCATCACTCCTTCAAACGTGTGGTTTCCACTACTGAAATCACTTGCGTCTTGGTCTCGAAAACCAGAGATCAGATATTTGGTTTTGGACTCATTGATTTTGAGACCAACGGAAGCTGAAAACTGTTCCAGTGGATCAAGTATCTCTTTCACTCCGTTGCCATTTAATCCAATCACACAGATATCATCTGCATACGCAAGAAGTTGATTGGATTGTCGGAATAAGATATTGTCCTGAGGTGTTGCACTTTTACGAAGGATGTATTCCAACATGAGATTAAAAAGTATCGGGGACAGCGCATCTCCTTGTCGAACACCGGAATTGATTGCAAAAATTCTCGATAGCCTATTCTCAACTTTGACACAGCATTGTGACTGCGTTACTGTCATTTTACACAGATGTACATATTTTTGTGGTATTCCTAAATATTCAAGCGCATACCATAGCCTCTCTCGATTGATCGAGTCATAGGCTTGCTTGAAATCTAGGAACACCTGGTGTACATCGCGAGATGTTTCGTAGTACTTGGAAAGAATCATCCGTAGCGAAAAAACTTGATCAGTGACTGACCGATTTGGACGAAATCCTCCTTGGTAGTCACCGACAATTTCCTCCGCTAGAGGAGTAATTCTTCCCAAGATGATGTAAGACAGTAACTTATATGCTGTGCAAAGGAGAGCTATACCGCGATAATTCTCGCATTTCAAGCGGTCACCCTTCTTGAAAATTGGGCATAACGCGGCCACTTTCCATTCGTCAGGCATAACTTCATTTCGCCATACCAATCGAATAAGGTCGAAAAGACAGTTCCACAAAGTTAGCCCTCCGAATATCAAGAGCTCTGAATTAATGCAATCAACCCCTGGTGAACGATTTTTCTTTAATCTCTGCATGGCCATTGTGAATTCCTCATAGGATGGATCCTCAATGAACATCTCCGCGGTCTGTATTTGAGGGTATTCAAATACAGCTTGTGATACATGTGGAACATTAAGTAGATCAGAAAAATGTTCCCGCCATGTATCGAGTACCGCATCGACGTTAACACAGAGGTTTTCATCCTGGTCCCGAATGGCAGTTGACCGAGATCTTAAGGTATGGTGCAATTCGGTGATTCCTTTAAAGAAACCACGCGAATTGTGCTCATTGCTGAGTTGTTGTACTCTTAAGACCTTGGCCTTCCACCATTCGCGCTTCTTCTGTCTACAAATGCGTTTAGCTGTCCTCCTAGCAAGAACTGCCTTGTTTTTCCTTGCAATTGTAAACCGAGTCTGCGCTTCATTGTGGGCTATATTGCGTTGCTCAACAGCAAGACGACACTCCTCATCAAACCAATCATTTTTGGGCTTAGTTTTCACTATACCGAGAGTGTGCTGGGCGGCATCGACAACCGAGGTTTTCAATACTTCCCAGACACTGTTCACATCATCAGATTGGTAATTGGATCGTAAGATGCTATTGCTGACAAGATCTTGGTATTTTCGTTGCGTTTCTTCATTTATCAGACCTTCACAGGAGAATCGCGTTGTATATTCTCCTGTCCTCCTTGACTTGTACGAAAATTTCCATCGCAGCTTTGCAGCAACCATAAAATGGTCACTGCCTACGAATTTTGTTGACGACCGATACGATCTCACGTCTTGAACAACCCGAGCTCGGTCTTTGGAAATCAACACATGGTCAATTTGGCTTCGGGATGTTTTACGTGGATGTGTCCATGTTTCCAAATGGATGTTTTTATGGGGAAAGAATGTACTTGCCACTTTGAGATCATGAGCGATCGCAAAGTACATCATTCTTTCCCCATTTTCGGTCGCAGTTTCGTGTCGGGAGTACGGACCTATGTTATTACATAAGTCGGTCTGATTTCTGCCAGCTCTAGCATTAAAGTCACCAATCACCAATCTGATATCGTGCTCAGGTATAGAGCCCATCAGATTATCCAAATTATTGTAAAATGAGTCTTTATCTTGGGGTTGGCTTACCTCAGTGGGCGCATGTACACAAACAATTGACAGGTTGGCTAATTTCATGTGCAAGCGAAGCTTACACATTCGATTATCGACTGCCTGGAAGTCCAAGACAGCCTTTTTTACCTGCGGCCCAATGAGAAAGCCAACTCCAAGATTTCCGAGGTCATCTCCACTGTGTAGCAACGTATAGCCTTGGGACACATGGACTCCACTTTTAGGCCATCGAGTTTCTTGTAGCGCTACGAGTTCCAGCCGATACTCTTTCATGCATGTGATGAGGCCGTCCAACGCGCCAGGTTTTCTTAGTGACTGCACGTTCCACGTGCTGATCCTCATTCTCGTATCCGGATACTTAAGCGGGGGGTCATTGTTATTTAGGCGGTATCCGATTTTTTTAGTTTTGTTGACATTTTTAACTGTAATTGGTTTTTACGGATGCGGGTCGTCAGCCCAGCGATCCAACCAGATTTAGTCGCCTCCTACGACAAGCTCTGGATACTGTGGTGGTATTCTATGGATCTCATGTTTCGTTCGAAATATTTACGAAACATGTTTGCCCCCAACCACAGGGCATAAACAGTAATTACTATTTCGAAAAAAACATCTAAACATCTTGAGTGATTTCATAACTGTAATACACACATACTACTATCAAAATAGTATACATACTATATATGTACACTATGTACATATGTATATTATTGCACATTATATCATTGCCTCCTATATCATACTTTCCTATATACATATATTCGTTGTTAGTCAAAGTTTTGACTGTGGGGCATTGGATAGCGGTCTGGTATATCTGTATTTAATCGTCTCTGTACCAATTACTTATAGGAAGACTTTGGCTTACATAATTGTTATCGAACTTTTGCTTTTCACCATTTAATTTAATTTTACAGAATCAAATCCTAAATTGAAACTAAAAAATTGATTTTCCTCCCTTATTAAAAATTTTAAGAAAATGAGGAGCATAAAATGAAAAACATAAAAATGAAATATAAAGGTTAATGACCTTTTTAAAAATCAAAACAATCAATCACCTATCTATTTCTATTCCTTTTTCAGAAATTTTTTTAACATTTTGAAACATTGAAAAGAATCTTCTCTATGCTATGACATAAATATTACATAAAGTACATAACAGAATAGAATTAGAATCGATAGAACCAAAAATGTATACTATGACATGATTATTGCATTTTGATTGTGGATTCAAAATGTGAACAAAATTGAATCCAAATAATATTTACGAGTATGTGTATGTAATTAGATACATATTTCTATTCTGTAAGAATTAAAACATATACATTCTCGCATATCTAGTCGAGACATTTATATTTACAAATAAATTGATTGCTACAGGTTGCACGTTAATTTCGGAAATCGACAATATTCTTTGCCTATATACATATAAAAAAATAATGGTTCACCTTGTAGACTAGAGTATTTTTTAATTTTTGCATTTCTTTTTTTTCGATCGACCGACACACACACACATAAACACGTGCATTTATTTTATATACATATTTTTTCTTTCATAGTACAACATGGTTACGATATAATGTAAAGTGAGATGAGCTATAAAATATTTACTTTGTTAATAAATCATAGGATCGATAAGGATCAAGATAGTTATGTATATATTGTTATCCTGTTTTGTCCCAATACTTGAAGAAAATTCAAATAAATTCATGTTAATTTATTTTATATACGTCACAGACGTATTAAAGATGTGTCTCTGGGTCAAAGCCGACTGTAGTGTGTGTGTTTCACACAAGCCTGCTTCTTTTTTTTACGCGAGCATAATCAAACGAAAATATCAACCTTTGAGTGTGTTGGTAAATGAAAAAGTCCATATAAAAAAACTCAAAATTTGACGTTTCTCACTAACACTACTTAAAGTCTATTTCGAAAAACAGACGCACACCACAAAAGGTTGAGTTCTTTTATCTCTTTTCTATCTCACTAAACTAATAAACGATTGTCAAATGATAATGGTAATTTTGAAAATGACATATATGCGATGACAGCTTCATTTATGCAAAATAATTTTATTTGATTTTATAATAAATGTAGATTGATTGTTGTGTAAATAAATATAATAATATTGTGGATAGTATACACAATAGTATAATATTGTGGATAATATCGAGTGAATCTTGTTTGTTTTGTGTAAATTCGAGGAGGATAGGTTTGTGGTTAGGTTTTTCAAACATAAATAAAGTATATATGAGTTGCATAGGAATGTATTTTGAGTCGAAATTCATAAATGGTTTAGTAAAACTTTTATCTATTTACATTAGATTTTATTAAAGTATTTTTTTCAAGTTAAAATTTTCATGTCTTTAGTGTATCATTGCGTGAAAAATTTTGTGTAGATTTTTCATGTACGTCACGGTATGAATGTTTAAATGTGATAAAAGATAATGTCCTGTTTAAAATTTGAATATTTTAAACTGTTCTGGAAATCGACCTTGCAATTAAATCATAATTTCCGCGATAATTTAACTCAAGTTTTGAAGTTAATATAGTTTATTAAATGATCGTTGAGCTTGAGTTTGACACAGAGAGTAAGACACGCTCTTTCGTTTTTATTTTACAGTTTTTGTACATTTTTACTCAATAATACTTAGGTGGTGTGCGTTTGTTTATTTTTTTTATACTGTATTCGCAATCGTGTACGAATAGAAGAATATTCACTAATACCGCTAAAGGTTGATATGCTTCTACAGCATATGTATGCATAAAGTTTGGCTTGTGTGAAACACACACACTACAGTCGGCTTTGCTCTGGGTATTTAATTATCTACTCTGTGTTCTCATCCTGAAAGACATACTGCGAAGCGAAACAAATAGCACAAACGAAAGAAAAATATTTAAAGCGAAACAACAATAATTCATAGTTTAGTAATTACAAATAAAATTATTTTTAATTATTAATTGAATACAAAAGTAACACCAATATAATTAAATGTTTTCAATATAAACTTAAACTATATACTACCATTGTGTGAAATGATAGCTTAGTAATACCCTCACAAAGAAGACCATACTATTCTTATATTTGGGCTAACCAAAAAACAATGAAACAATGTTCCCACTAAAACAAAATTACTCTAAACAACATAGACAAATTATGCGCGCGACTTAATCAAGTTTGACATTCATTATAAGAATAATATAACCATAATATTAAATCATATAATATAATAATATATAATAATAAAGTAAAAAAAAACAAAATAATAAACAAAATCTTATCTTAAAATGAATGATGTTGAATGTTGATGTGTTGAGGGAAGATAATCTATTTTTTCCAGAAGTTTTGTTTCTTAAACTATGAGTTTTAGTACACTTAAAAATTAATTTTAAAACATGTGTAACATTATAGTTCAATAATTTCAAGATTTAAAGGTTTGCACTTATAGTTTGTTGGTTTGTTTTTCTGTCCCTTTAAATCACACTAGTTACTTATTTCATTTAACAAAAAAATACAAATTTTTGATTTTTTTGGTCATCACATTATTCACAACTTGATTTACACTTAGCACATTTTCGTTAATATTTTTACGTACATGTATGCACGCTGTTTTAATGTGTGTATGATTTTTTTTCTTGTTTATCTTTTTATTTAATATATTGTTATTATTAAAAAAAATTATTATTTTTAGGTACTCCACTATTCGTTATTAATTATTAACATATATAAATTAGTTATAAACATAGTTTTTGGAATGTTTTTCAAAACCACGTTTTTTTTCTCAAAACCAAAATTGCTCATCACTTTTTCTTTACGTTTAGCGTACAGGTACTGTTTATTTTTTCTCTTATTTAGTTAAATTTTTGTTTTCTATAGCTAATAACAGTTTTACTTTATAATTATAATTATGCTATTGTTATGGTTAAGCTCACTGAATTTTCCACCAACTCGTAAAATATATATTAGTTATCACTTTAGTCAATTTAAATACAATTGTTTTATTTAGAATTTAGTTTTTATTTATAATTTTTATGTTGTTTGTTTCTCGATACAACTTGTACTGACTATCAATATTTTGCAATCTTTTAAGATACATAATTTGCAAAATCTAGTACAAAATTAGTTACATTTTTAATTGAAATATAGGTATTGAAATACAGGTGTAATGATAAAGTAATATAATAATAATATTTACAGTATAGCTTAAGTAATTATATATTCTATATATAACATACGTTTCCCCTAAAGAAAACATAAATTTTATATTTATGTTTTGATACATTTTTTAATCAATAATATAATTTTATTTATTTCAATTAATTCAAAAAAAAATCTCAGTTACTAAGTATTTCATAATATATTAAATAAAAAAAAATAATATTATAAAGTTTGTAATTGAATCATACTTGATAAGCAATTACATTACAAATAAAAGGTAGGTATATATTATAACTAATTGATCAAAAATATTTAGTTTCCAAAATGGATTTTGCAATGATGAATTGTTTTTCACAACCAATAAATGGAAAACAGCTGATGAATTAGTTAAAACAACGTTTTTTTTTCTTTAACTATATAAATACTATGATAATTCAAATTTATATAATATACTCAATTAAACTTCATTCTGTTGTAGTATATCAAACAAAATTTTTGTTAGTATAAAGACATCTATTAATTATCACATGTACTATACTATTTTAGTACGTCGTTTAGCCACAAGGCATAAGTTTAGTTTTTTTGGTTTAGCATTTTAACCGTATGATGTCGAAACGGTAAAACTCACTCGAATAAGAACGAATAACGAGGATAGACGTGTGCTAAAGCGTAATAAAATAATTTGTGTTTTATTTTTTTTAAATAAACTATATTAAATAAATGTTAACAAGTTTTTGAATGGTTTTATTTTAATAATTATTAACGAATAATACGACATTTAATCAGAAGTGGGATTGATTGGAAAAAAATAGATTCAATTTCTGTGTGAACCTAACCTTTTTAAAAAAGTGATAACCACGTTTGGAAAAAAATAAATATTTTTGTATTGAGTGCGATTAAAGATGAACGTACAACAGTTGAAGTCGGAATTGAAAAAACGAGGCTTACCAACCACCGGAACAAAGAAAACACTGGCATCCCGATTGCTATCAGCGATGGCTAGTGAAGATCAGCGTAACGATTACGATGGCGACGAAGGGAGTAATTTTACAAACAAAGACGATCTACAAGACGCGTTATTGGAACGAGCTACTGGAGAAATGATTAGTGGAACATCAAATAACATCAACCTTGAGCAATCACGAACGAGAAGCGATTTACAATTTGTTAATAATGTTTCAAACCAATCTCTTCATTTGAAACCCAGTGACATCGCGAACCTTTTACCATCATACGAGCCAACTGCATTAACATCGCTCAATGCAATACAATTCATTAAAAAAATTGAGAAATTACGACAAATATATAGCCTAGATGATAGAATGATTTTGATAGCACTAACCTCAAAATTACAAGGAGCCGCACAAATTTGGTTTCGTACAGTGCAGGATAAGATCGAATCATTCAGCGAGTTTTCGAGTCAATTTAAATTAAACTTCGGAATTCAAATAAGTGAAGCGAATGTCCATGAAAAACTTAGAAATTATATACGACCTTCTAACATGGACCTATTGACTTACTTCTATGAAATGATAGCTATTGGAGATCAGGTACAGGTATCAGAACAATCGATGATACAATATATAATAAATGGTATCAACGAGTACGAATTACAAGGGCCACTCCGAGTAACGCAAATTTTTACAATGGATGAAACTACGGGCGCGTATACAATGGTATACCAGTACGAAACCGGTACGTCCAACACCGAATGTACGCCAAAATTACGATAACCAGAATCGGTCGATACAAAAATTACAACCGAATAAAATTGGTAACTCAACAAATATGCCAACTAATAGATTTGAAAATGCAACCACTAACGTGCATCCACAACCGATAAAGGGAAGCAGCATATCCTGTTACAATTGTTTCGCTGTTGGTCATATCTCATCGGTATGTCCTCAACCTCCACGAAGAGAACGATGTCCAAAATGTAATAAAGTACATCCCAAAGGAACGCCTACACAATGTTCGGGAAATACAAACGCTAAAACGTCACAACCGTCAACATATGAGTCACAACAACAACGGCAGATTATGATCTTAACTTCGTATGAATATATGATAGGAGTCGAGTGTTTTTTTGGCAACATAATGAAAGAAATGAATGCAGTCATAGATACGGGAAGTCCTATAAGCATGATCCTGGAGCGAAATGTGCCACCAAGCAGTAAATTGGAACTATACACAGGAAGAAATTACAGCGGTGCAAACGATTCACCTTTACGTATTATCGGGAAATTAAATTGCAGAATCAAAATTAATATAAATTATTTTCATATCTCTTTTGTAGTGGTCGGTGACGAAACGATGGGCTATGATTGTTTGATTGGAAGGGATTTCATGCGCGATTCAACCGTTAAATTCAAAATAGAATCGAGTTTCGGCGAAGATATCATTCAGTTTGCGCCATCTGAAGAAAATAAACGGGCAAGTATAGTTTTGCTTTTCAATGAAATTTTAAATATTGATTTTTCGTGTGAGAAAAACGAAACCAACTATGATATTGGTCCCTATGAATATGACGTCGGTAAGGATTATCATATTAAAACCAAGTTTAATATGATTATGAACGGTTTTGTCAGTCGCCCTCCTAAGACGGAGCCAAATGTGAAGCACGAACTGAGCATTCAGTTGACTACAAATAAACCGATTCACGTTACTCCTCAACGGATGTCAATAAAAGACCGTAATACCATAAATGAGACTATTAAAGACCTTTTAAGCCGAAATGTTATACAGCCGAGCAAGAGTGACTATTCTAGTCGCGTTGTCCTTGTTAGTAAAAAGAACGGTGCGCCGCGTATGTGTATCGATTATCGCGAATTAAATAAAATTACAGTTAAGGATAGATTTCCGTTACCCCGAATAGACGACTGCCTGGATAAACTTCATGGGAAAAAAGTGTTTTCCCTCCTCGATTTGAAGAACGGGTTTAACCATATTCCGATAAACGTAGACTCAATTAAATATACAAGTTTTGTTACATTAGATGGCCAATATGAGTATGTCAAGACACCGTACGGGCTTTGTAACGCCCCGTCGGTATTTCAGAGATTTATTTCCGATATATTTCAAGAATTGATTGCGTCTGGCGATTTGATAGTTTATATCGATGACATACTGATAGCTACTAATACTGTTCAACAACACTTTATTGTTCTCGAAAAAGTTTTCAACTTAATTTTTGATAATTGTTTGCAAATTCAACAAGCAAAGTGTCACTATTTTAAACGAAAGATCGATTTTTTGGGTTATGAGATCAGCTGTGATGGGATTCGCCCAACTAATCAGCATATCTCCGCAATTAACGATTACCCTATTCCATGTAACTCGCACGATTTACATCGTTTTGTAGGTTTGGCTAGTTTCTTTAGAAGGTTTGTCCCAAACTTTTCAACTATCGCAAAACCCCTATATGACGTCATAAAGTCGAAAGACAACAAACCATTCGACTTTACCGAAGTTGAAGTGAAGGCATTTGAAAAACTCAAAACGTTGCTTACAAATAGTCCTGTATTAGCTATTTATAATCCGAACGCACGAACGGAATTACACACTGACGCAAGTCAGGTCGGATTTGGCGCAATATTGTTGCAGGAGCAAGCCGATAACTTGCTACATCCGATCGCATTTTATAGCAAACGTACGTCAGATTATGAACAACGATATCATTCATTTGAACTGGAAACACTAGCTATAGTGTACGCACTTCAACGTTTTCACATTTACGTTCATGGAATTGATTTCGTAATTGTAACTGATTGCAATTCAGTGAAACTCACTCTCGAGAAGCGAAACTGCAATAATAGAATAATGCGTTGGGCATTATTGCTTGAAAATTATAGCTATAAAATAGTTCATCGTCCTAATACCCAAATGCGGCATGTCGATGCCTTAAGTCGAGTATCTAGTATATTAATTCTTACTGAATCTACTTTTTCTCAGCGTCTTGCTGCTTTTCAGTATAACGATGTAGAAATTAAAACAGTTAGAGATAACTTAGTAAAAAACGGCGATGATAATTATTTCGAATTACGTGACGGACTCGTTTATAGAAAATTTAAGAACAAATTGTTATTTTATGTCCCTACGGTGCTTCAACACGAAATTATACGAAAGTATCACGAAATTGGTCACGTAGGAGTTTCTCGAACCTCGGAATTAATAAAACGATCGTATTACTTTCCAAACATGCTCGAAAAGATTAATAGCTTTATTAAGACATGTTTAAGTTGTATTATTTATCAGCCGAAACAAGGCAAAAAGGAAGGTTTTCTAAATCTGTACGATAAGTTTACTGAACCGTTCCACACAATACACGTAGATCACGTTGGTCCTCTCGCGGAAACGAAAACCAGGAATAAACATATTCTAGTTATTATTGACGGATTTGCGAAGTTTATTCGTTTGTTTGCAACTAAGACAACAAACGCACTGGAAGTGATAAAATATTTGAAAATGTATTTTAATCAACTTAGTGTCCCAAAACGAATAGTATCAGATCGTGGTTCGTGTTTTAGATCAAAACAATTTGCGGATTTTGTGAACGAGCGTAACATTGTTCATGTTGAAACGGCAGCGTACTCACCTCAAAGTAACGGTCAGGTTGAACGTGTCAACCATGATATTAATATAATGATCGCAAAATTAACAGCCCTTTCAAAACATTATCAATGGGACCTGGTACTATCTGAAACAGAATTTGTTGTTAATAACACTATAAATCGAACAATACAAACCACCCCAGCAGTTGCTCTTTTTGGCTTAGCTCAGCGAATGGCGAACGACGAATTTGAAGATTTTATATCAACAAATAATGAAACTAAACGAGATATAAATGACATTAGAGAAAACGTTATTTCTAGCACGAAAATTCAATCTTTAAAAAGCAAAGCTTACTTCGATCGTAAAAGAATTAAAGCATATTCATATAAAATAGGAGAATATGTATTCTTGAAAAACGTAGTCACGACTCCCGGTTTAAGTCATAAACTACTACCGCGTTTTAAGGGTCCATACATGGTTACGCAAATACTGCCTGGAGAACGCTACGTCATCGAAGATATTCCAGGACAACAACAATCTCAAAAAGCATTTAAAAGTGTATATGCTGCATTTAACATGAAACCCTGCCTCACAGACAATCAGAGTCGATTGTGACGTCAGAATAGCCGAAATGTTGTAGTATATCAAACAAAATTTTTGTTAGTATAGAGACATCTATTAATTATCACATGTACTATACTATTTTAGTACGTCGTTTAGCCACAAGGCATAAGTTTAGTTTTTTTGGTTTAGCATTTTAACCGTATGATGTCGAAACGGTAAAACTCACTCGAATAAGAACGAATAACGAGGATAGACGTGTGCTAAAGCGTAATAAAATAATTTGTGTTTTATTTTTTTTAAATAAACTATATTAAATAAATGTTAACAAGTTTTTGAATGGTTTTATTTTAATAATTATTAACGAATAATACGACAATTCAAGGAATAATTTTAAGCGATTATTGTGTATAACTTTTCTTTTATTATTTATTCTAACCGTTGAATTTTCTTCAGAATTGATTTCAACTATAGTATATGGTCCGCACCATAGTGGATCAAATTTTTTCTTAGATTTCAATTCATTTTTAACTAGAACTTTGTCATCAACATTAAATTTAGTATAATTGGTGTTTTTGTCGTATATTGATTTAGACTTTTCATTATGTTGAATAAGATTATTTCGAGCTAGTTGCCAGCTATTTTGTAATTTTGATTTCAGTTCACTACGGTAATCATCGTAGTTATAATAAGGTTCAGGTTCAACTTTCAAAGAATTAGGAAGAGATGGCTTAAAACCATATAAAAGTTCGAATGGCATATATGATGTGGACGAATGAGGAGTAGAATTAAAAGTGAACAATGCAAATGGCAACCATAGGTTCCATTGCATTTGATCTACTGAACAAAAATTTCGTAAATATTCTATAAATGTACGATGTGATCTTTCAAGTGCCCCATTTGACTGAGGGTGATACGCCGTAGTTCTTAGTTTTTTAATTTTCAGCAACTTACAAATGTTAACAAACAATTCGCTCATAAAATTAGATCCCTGATCGGTAACTATACTCTCAGGTGTACCGAATTGACATATTAAATGTTCTACAAAAGCTCGAGCAATAGATTCACTTTCTTGATTTTTTAATGGAACAGCGATAGAAAATTTCGTTAGATCATCTTGCATAGTAAGAATGTATTTAAAATCGTCATAGGTAGATGGTAATGGTCCCACAATATCGAGAAATATTTTTTCAAAAGGAGTTTTGGATGTTGTAGTGATCTTCATTGGACATTTATTTGATTTTGACACTTTGTTCTTTTGGCAAATCTCACATTTTCGTATAAAGTTTTTTATAGTACTAATCATTTTAGGAAATAGATAATAGCATTTTATTCTTTGTAAAGTTCGAGTTATACCTTGATGTCCGCCTAATGGATTAGTATGGAATTCACGGATGATATTTTCGATTTGGGTCTCATCAGAAAGATAAATTATTTTGTTTTGGTCTTGTGATTGGTTAACAGGAATAGTAGAGTAAGGTTTATTTGTAAGATTATTTTTATTTGAGTTTTGATGTTTGGCAATTGTATCTTTCTTTGCTGAATGAGTTGCATCTAACGAATTGGGATTTGATGATTTGGATTGAGATCTGGTTATGACATGTATTTCAGGCTCAGATTGATCATTAGGGATTATGATTCGACTCAGTGCATCGGCATTTGTGTTTGATTTTCCTGCCTTGTAAAGTACATCATAGTCATATTCATCCATGTCAACCCGCCATCGAACAAGTCTTGAAGATGGATTTTTGGATTTTGTAAGCCATACAAGAGGTCGGTGATCAGTGCGGATTACAAAATGACGTCCATATAAATAGGGACGAAATCTTTTCACTGTCCACACTATTGCAAGAAGTTCTCGTTCAATCACACTGTAATTTCTTTCTGCTTTGTTTAAGACTCTGCTTACGTAAGCAATAGGCAAGTCGACAGATTCATATTCTTGGGACAAAACACCTCCTATGGCAACTTCACTAGCATTTGTAGTAACAATAAACTTTTTGTCATAATCGGGATATTGTAAGATTGGGGATGTTGTAAGAGCTTTACGCAATTTATCGAAAGCTTCGTCGCAAAATGCAGTCCAGACGAAAGGACTATTTTTTTTTAATAAATTGGTAAGTGGTTCAGCAATATTTGAAAAATTTGGGATGAATCGGCGGTAATAGCTACACAACCCTATAAATGATTTAATCGACTTTTGAGATGAAGGACAAGGATAGTTTAGAATTGCTGAAATTTTATTTGGATCTGGTTTCATTCCTTGACTAGTTATAATGTGTCCAAGATAGATTATTTCTTTTCTTAGAAATTTGCACTTTGATGGTTGTAATTTCAAATTAAATTTTCGTAGACAATTTAACACATCTGTTAATTTATTATTATGTTCTTTCAAGTCGTAACCGTAGACAACAATATCATCTAGGTATACGAAACACTTAGTACCATTTAGACCGGTAAGAATATTATTCATTATGCGCTGAAAGCAGGATGGTGCGCCTTTGAGTCCAAAAGGCATTCTTTTGAAATGATAGTGACCCAGTTGGGTGCTAAAAGCAGTTTTTTGTTTATCAGTCGGATTGAGAGGTATTTGATGATAACCATCAGCGAGATCTAAGATTGAAAAATAAGTACACTTTCCAAGCTGGTCAAGTATGTCAGCTATATTTGGTAAAGGGAAAACATCGGAAATGGTAATTTCATTTAGACGTCGAAAATCCACTACTACTCTCCAACGTTTTTTATTTGAGTCATCAGACTTTTTTGGAACAATGAGTAAAGGGAAATTCCAAGGGCTAAAGCTTGGTTCGATTATTCCATTCTCTAACATTTTATTTACCTGCTGATTTATTTCTTCCTTTGTGGATTGTGGTAGACGATAAGGTTTTATATGGATTTGTCGCGAACCTGGTAATAATGGAATATCATGATTTCCTTCTTTAGAGATTGAGAGTGTATCTCCTGGCAAATGAAAAATGTCGTTGAAATGACGACAAATTTTTAAAATCGAGGTTTTTTCATCTTGATTTAACTCGTCAAGATCGAGATTAGTTTCTAATAAATGCAATCTTTCTTCCAGTGAATTGGACCAATGATTAGTAGAAAAAATGTGAAATTCATCCAAGGCTTTTGGAATGATTTTGGATTTACTTATGTCGATAGGATATGTATTATTGTTTAAAATACTTATGTAGGAATAATTTGAAGTTATATGCAGAATAGTATTTGCTACATAAACTCCTGGTTGTACTTCTTGGGAAGGACAGAAATAATCACCATCACTTTTTACATCAAAATGACATAAACAAACTTTTTCGACTCTTGGTGGAACAATATTTTGAGTTTCTGTGTATTTGATCAGGTTTAGAGAAGTTATTTGTGAATCCATTTTTACTGTCAAAGTGTGAGTTTCAAAGTTGATATCACATTTAAATTTATTTAAAAAATCTAATCCTAATATACCAGCAAAATTTATAGGTATATCTTTTGGAGTTATTTGGAATTGATGGTTTAAAATAAAATTATTGTTAACGTAAATTTGTCCGTAACATAATGCAAGAGTTTGAAATTTCTGGTTAGACAATCCTTTAATTAAACACTTTTGATGTGGGAAACATTCAGTATCTGGATCAAGAAAGGATTTATTCACTATGCTGATATCAGCTCCAGTATCGATTAAGAAATAAGCCTTAGGAACATTTAGAAAATCTACATTTAGTAATATGAAATTAGAATGAGCTTTTTCTTTGTCTATATTTGAAGAAAATAATGAAGGTACTTCTTTCATTACTTGAACGTTATCATTTGAATTATTTGGATTACTTAATTTGAAGTTGATTTGTTTTGGACACAAGTTTAAATATCTCTTACTTTCACTCGACCAGACGTGTCCGTCGATGGCTGCCCGAGTGTCATTAAGTTTTCCGAGTTTTGATTTGAAGTAATTTGGATTGGTTTATCTTGAAGATTAGAACTATGTTGAGCATTTCTTTTGGCATCACTGAATCTTTTCTTTCTACATTCATCTATTTTATGACCTGGATGTTTACAATAAGCGCAGAAAATAGAATATTGTTGAACTATAGGATTTGTGTTTAAAGATTGATTTGAGAATTGGCGAGAATTGGAATGATTTGAACTAAGGGTAGAATTAGCATTTGGAAAGTTCGGTCTGCGATTTAATGAATAACAAATATTAGCTGTGTGTCCAGGTTTATGACAAATTTGACATTTTTGTATGTTTTTCCTGTTTTGTTGAGTAAATGTGGAAATAGGATTATTATTTTCTCGAATTATAGTTTCTTCTTCGATGGCCTTGGCAACTGCGTCTTGAAGTTTAGTGAATCGACAGGCTTTGATTATAATCCTGATAGGATCATTTAAACCTTCTTGGAATGAACGCAGAGCCGTTGTACTATTAAGACTCTGTATGTGTTTTGAAGCTTCTTTACCTTCTCGTTCTATGCAAACATCGTTCAGATTTGATAAAAGAGTATCAATTGTAGAAGCGAATGTTCTAATGTCCTCGGTTTTCAATTGATGAGCTCGTACTAATTTAACTTGAAGATGCTCTATTGATCGAGATTCTGAGAACTTTAACTTTAGATCACTTTTTAATTCACTCCACTTAGAATAATCTTTGTATTTAACTAAATCGTATGCGCGACTAGATAGTTTTGATTTTAACACATTAAGAAATAAAATACGATCTGACTCTTCTGTTAAAGGTGAATAAACTACATCGCAACACGACAAGAATTTATGTAGATTATTTGAATCACCATTAAAATCAGGAATAATCTTTAACATTAAATCAAGATTAAGAGAAACTTTTGCCATTCTTGGATTATAACTAGTATGATTATTTAAAAATGTAGGAACATTGTCAGTTTCACTATCACTACTAATGTTAATGTAGTTGAAGGGCTTATTGATACACAATAAAGACGATTCTAAATCAATTTCCTTTTTCGATACGTTTAATTCGATCGTTGATTGGATCATTCGTTTATTTGAGTCTATATTAATTAAATTACCAAAGTACTCACGATTTAAAATAGGATTAAATTCCGATAAAGATTTTGATTTCCTTGTAATTCTTGTTTTGACTATTTTCCGATTCCTCAGCTGGATACATTCATCATCACTCATTGAATTTTATAAAAAAAAATAAAAATAATAAAAATTTAGAAAAGTGAATAAGTTAAATGAAAAATTGATCAATTTGAAATACAAGACCTTGAATGTAATTTTAAAGGTAATATTATAATTCCCATTGAGTATCCATTAAATTAAAACTGCTTGTCAGTGACGTGTGTAATTGTTGGTTGAATTACTGAATCAATTATAGATGAATAGAAAATCCAGTTGCAAATTTTTTTTTCTCATTTGGAATTTCGTTAGAATTTTATTGATGCTTACTGATGATTTATATAATTATGGTGTGTTAATTATAATTTATATTGATGAAAGTAGATTCCGATGATTTGTAATAAACATGATATACTCCTAGTGAGCTTTAGAATTAAAGATGATATAGTTGAGTAAAATGACGACCATTTAATAATCCATGTGGTAAGTCGAAGATGATTACTGTTGTATAGTGGTATATGTATATATGATGTACAGTAAAGTTACGACTGTTGAAATTGCAAATTACTTGCATAAAATGTGAATTATATTCACGACGTTGAATGTACTTTTGTTTAACAACAATTGTTATTTAATATAATAACTGATAACTACACAATTATTTGATTCTACACATTGGCTTTTTTAAGAAAATATTAGTGCTTGACTTAACGCTTAACGGATGTTAACTTTGAAGCAAATTCCGTTCATCACAGTTATTGTGTAATGTATTTACGAAATTCTTCGCGACATCCCACCGCTGTCACCAAAATATGTTATGGTTAAGCTCACTGAATTTTCCACCAACTCGTAAAATATATATTAGTTATCACTTTAGTCAATTTAAATACAATTGTTTTATTTAGAATTTAGTTTTTATTTATAATTTTTATGTTGTTTGTTTCTCGATACAACTTGTACTGACTATCAATATTTTGCAATCTTTTAAGATACATAATTTGCAAAATCTAGTACAAAATTAGTTACATTTTTAATTGAAATATAGGTATTGAAATACAGGTGTAATGATAAAGTAATATAATAATAATATTTACAGTATAGCTTAAGTAATTATATATTCTATATATAACACTATAATAAAGCACAAACAAAGGAAAGCACAAACAGTACATTTTCCATCACATTTGAACTTTATCATTTAACAAAATTTATCTATAATGCTTTGGTGTAACTGAACAAAACAAATTCACCAGCCAGTTTTAGTAACCAAAATTATTTTTCATGACCATAACTAATTGATCAATTCATTCTCAATCAAAAACAACCACGAGTATTACAAGTTTTTGATTTATATACCAAATATAAACAATAGATCCCCCACCCACTGAATACACAAAAAAATAATCACCGACAAGTGATTTTCTCCAGCTTTGGTTTTAATTTTAACGGGAAATTATACCATGTCCATTGGTCTACACCACTCATACAGGGATGTATAACCATGCCACTCTTGGAACGATCGAGCGACGCCGTCGCTACACGGGGTCAATGAATCGAATTTTCCCGGACTCCCCACATGAAACTTGACCCAAATTTTTTTCCAGTGATAGCCATTGACAAACCGCTTAAAATGAACTTATATCTAGTCATAACATTTTAAAGGTTGATTTTATAGATATTTTAGAAGTTTGCAGCCATAACACTTTAAAGGTTGATTTTATAGAGATTTTAGAAGTTTGCACTACGGGTTCAATGAATCGTACTTTCCCGGACTCCCCACATGAAACTTGACCCTAATTTTTTCCAGTGATAGCCATTGACAAACCACTTAAAATAAACTTAGCCATTGACAAACCGCTTAAAATAAACTTATATCCAGCCATAACGCTTTGAAGGTTTTTTTTTTGTATTTCAATTGCTTTGGTCTGAATATTTAATATCCACACGACCTATAGGTTTACAATATAAATTCTTTCTGAGTCCATCTGACATAGCTGTACATTATGTGTCAAATATTTAGTGTTCTAATTATAACATTTTTACATTATTTACTATTTAACGGTTATTTTTATAATAAATTTTAAAGTTCGTATTCAATTTCCTTCAAGAAATCGCAAATAATTTTGTAGTTCTTCATATTTCCTGTTTTTAAGATATCGATTAATTTCGTGTTTAGTATTACTCCGTATTTTTTCCTTATTCTGTTGTATTTTTTGCATTTTTCAATTATAACACTTTGAAGGTTGATTTAGAGATTTTAGAAGTTTGCACTACGGGTTCAATGAATCGAATTTTCCCGGACTCCCCACAGGAAACTTGATCCAAATGTTTTTTCGAGAGATAGCCATTGACAAACCGCTTAAAATAAACGTATATCCAGCCATAACACTTTAAAGATTGATTTTATATAGAGATTTCTGAATTTATTCAATATTACAATAAACCCCAATGTGCGGTCTGCCCTGAGTATAACGATAATCGTTCGCCGTAAGCACTTACTGCTACACTTAACACTCGTAAAAACTATGTTGACTCAAAATCCACTCTTCGCACAAAAAAAACATTCACAAAAGCTTTCAGTCTCATTGACAAGAGTAACATTTGAGGCACCGCACTATACAGTTTGTATTGTTTTTATTTCTACAATCTGTTTCGGGGCTCGAGGCACTTCCACTCTTTCGCGGTTCGCTTATTAACTTCCTTACCTTACGCCTTTACAGCTAAATAGAGAACGAAGGGCTCTAGGTCCGATTTACGTAGAACCATCTGCACATTGCATAGCTCCATGCCAGCCTATAGTACTGACATGGAAGATGGGTTGGCCCATGTATTCTGCACTCCAACAGGGGGTCATAGATGTGTTCAGTCACACCACCAATCGTAATCGTATGGTGATCCTTTGCCATTCCGCCCCTACCGGAATTCGAACCCAGTACCTCCCTCTCCTACTGCCGTCCATTATAACCTTTCACGTACCTTGGTTGATGTTTTGTTGATAGGTGACCTCCGCTTGTCCCTCCGTGGTATTTCTCCAATATTTCTGCCGTCCTGATCCTCAGTACCACCACTAGCGATTGTGTTGTTTTCCCATGTTCGCTTTAAGAATCCGTCTTCCATGGTTAAATTATCCTATTGGACCCAATAAGCCTTGATAGTTTGGCCTTTATCCGCAATGTCACTCCATGTGGGACGATGTTAGTCCTCCATGAATTTGATAATGACTGCCAAATCTGGATCCTCCCATTGATCTTTGGAGATAACATCGTTGGTCCATTCAATAGCCGGCAACACTTTCATTAGACTGATGTCGACGATGTTTTCCTTGTTTTCTACCCGACCACATTTACAATCCACTCGACATGGCCGTCTTGACAATGCAACCGTATTTCCATGAGCGCTTCCTTTCCGATGTTGAATTTTTCGGGATTTTTAAATTGAAGTAGCCATGTCAAGGCGCCATGATCCGTTCTTAACAAAAATGATTGGTCATAGAGGTATTTTCGGAAATGTTCCACACATTTCACTATGGTGAACAATTCTCTTCTTGTTACACAGTAGTTCCGTTCTGGCTTCGATAAGATCTTGGAATAATATGCGATGACACGTTCCTGTCCATTGATTTCCTGTGACCACTCTCCTCCCAAGCCATAATTGCTTGCATCCGTATCCAAAATAAAACGTTTATTCGGAGTCGGATACGAAAGAATGGTGCTGTACATAATCGCTAGTTCAGTTCGTTGAACGCTTCCTCGTGTTCATCACTCCATTGGAACGGCTTGTTCTTCTGTGTCAGCTTGTGTAAACTCCTTGTGATGTTGGCAAATCCTATGGCACAAATCGTCGATAATATGTGCATAGTCCGATGAAACTCCTTAGTTCATGTAAATTCTGCGGTCTTGGCCAATCCTTTACGGCGGAGATCTTGTCTTCATCTGTATGAATACCGCTTGTTAATATTTTGTCCCGGAACAATACATATTTCTTCGGACTTAACTTCAATCCAGCTGCTTGGATTCTTTCGAATACCTCCTCTAGATTACGTAGGTGCTCGTTGAAGTCCTTTCCCATAACGATGATGTCGTCCAAATAAACCAGGCATGTTTTCCAGTGGAGTCCTTTAAGTACGCGTTCCATTAGCCGTTCGAAAGTCGCAGGGGCGTTACAAAGTCCAAATGGAATGACATTGAATTGCCATAATCCATTGCCCACACTGAACGCTGTCTTTTCCTTATCTTCGTCTGCGACCTCCACTTGCCAATAACCGCTCTACAGATCTAATGTTGAAAACATCCGTGCTCCTGCCAATGTATCCAGTGTGTCGTCGATCCTTGGTAACGGGTAACTATCCTTTTTGGTAACTGTGTTGAGCTTCCGATAATCAACGCAGAATCTCATGCTTTCATCCTTCTTTTCCACCAATACTACGGGTGAACTCCATGGACTCGTTGACTGCTCAATTACTCCCGATGTTTGCATATCAGTTACCATCTTATCCACTTCTGCTTGTTTAGCCAATGGCAATCTTCTTGGCGCTTGTCGAATAGGTGTTGATGTTCCTGTGTCGATCCGGTGTTTAACCATATTTGTTCTGCCATTATCTTCCAGTGCACCACAGAAAATGGACATAAATTTTTGAAGCAACTCCTTTCCTGCTTGTTTTTCTTTTGGTGTTAATTGTTCCGTCCATTTCTGTGTTAGTTCCTCCGTTATTTTCCATTGTCGTTGGTCCTTGGCCTTTACACACGGATTCGCCTCCTCGCATTTTATAATGGTGGATACTTCCTCACCTCGACCGATGATAGTTCCCTTTTTGATTGTTTATGTCACATCCGATAAATTAAGAGCCCTTATCGGAACTCTAAAGTCACAATCCGGTTTAACCAAAGCTTTTCCAATGATAATTTCTTTGGTTTATATCTCGTCACTGTTGGCTTCCAACACCCACAACCCTTGTGTTCTAGGATCTCCATCCGATTTCCCCCAGACAACCGTTTCCGAGTGTGGTGGTAGCTTCGTCCGATGATCCAATGTTATCCTCCTTACGATTGGCTCCTTCTCGTTGTTCAGTTGCAAAGGCAGTTCGACATTACCGTAGCTCAATGTTCCCCGTCCAACATCCAATACGAATCCATTTCGTTTCATGAAGCCCATTCCCAGGATGACCTCATCCACAATATCCGCAACCAGAACTTCATGTCGAAAACTGTTGTTCCCGATTCGTATTGTCACCTCCTTTTTTCCTTTAATAGCTGCACTGTCGCCTGTCACCGTTTGTAACTTGAACCCTTCCATTGGTCGAACTCCATTCGTGATGAAATCCGGTCGCACAATCGTTCTCGTTGCTCCAGTGTCCAATGTCATCATACTGGATCGTCCCTCTACTTCACCTCGCACCATCAAGCTATCACCACCTTTTGCCAATCTGGAAATGGGGATGAAGGTTATGGAGCATTTGGTTGTGGGAGTCAGCTTTTGCTCCTCAAAGCTGACTCTTACTCGTTTAACGCCTTCGTTGTTGTTTGGCGTTCCTCCTCGGCTGGTATTCTTCGTTCCTCCGGTGGCCTTCGGTACATTGGCGATGGTGTTCTCGCCCGTTTGCGCCTCATCTCCCAGCATTCCCTTGAGATGTGTCCTATTTTGTCACAAACCCAACATCTGATTTTACTAGTTCCATCCCGGAATCTCGTTGTCCGCCAGTTATCTGCTGGTTTGATGTTATTGCCCTGTTTGTGACTGATTGCTGGTTCCACTTCCACACGACGTACCTTGACTGCTGGTTTGATGATGTTGTTTGCAGTCTCGTTGGTTAATGCACACGCGATGGTTTCCGCAAACGTTGCTTTTGGAGACAATACGACTGCACGTCTCGTATCCGGATCCCGTATACCATCTGTGAAAGCGTAGATCTTGATCCGCTCTGTGTATTCTCCTGCCATGTTGTAGTGGGCGAGGTGCACTAACCGCTCTATATCAGCCGCACACTCCTCGTGCGTTTTTGCAACCCGCTGACATCGTCCCTTCAACTCCATTCGATGTAGCTCCCGTCGGTGGTCACCACCATATTTCCGCACCAAAGCCAACATGATTTTGCCGTAATCCTACCGTTCGTATTCCGACACGATTTGTAGGAGCTCCGTAGCACTGCCTTTTAACGCCACAATTAATGCTGCTACCCGAGCCTCCTCACACCAACCATTCCTTGTGGCCGCCATTTCAAACTGGAGTTTGAAGATGTTGAATGGTGTGGTTCCGTCGAACGTTGGTGGCTTCAATTTTATCGAGCTGGTTGGTCAGGCAATTTGAGCGCTGCCGTTGGTTTTGAGATCCATTAGCTCCTTTTCAAGTTTCTGGAATCGTTGATCGGTCACCTCGATTTGTTGATCTATCTTTCGAGAATTTCTGGATTCATACTCTTCCAATTTATTTTCCATATCAATTTTGACCGTATCAACTTTTGCATTCAACGTAACGGAAAGCTCTCGAAACTTCTCGTTGACACATTTTTCTTACTGCTCCAACCGTTCGATGATGCTCTCTTGTCCAGTTCGCATGCTTTCATGGCCGCTTGTTATTTTTCCCTCGAGGCCACCGATCATTTGTTGCATTGCGGCCATTAGTTGCTCCATATCGAAACCTCCAGATGTTGTTGGAGTAGTTTCTTTAACGACGACATTCTGATCTTCCGCTCTGGTCGTTGATTCTGTTGTCACTTCAACCGCTTGCACCTCGGTTGAATCCGGTGCCCCAAAATTAAACTCATGTTGATATGGGTCAACATTTTCGTCCAACAAAGCTGTACGGAGTCTCAACTGCAACTCATTTCGGTTGCCCGCAGTTGGTAGATTCCGTAGACCCAACTCCTTCTTCAAATCTGCCACTTTTAAGTCCAATAATTTCATTTTGGATATTCACAATCCCACCGCTGTCACCAATTGTTACGATTTCGCCGAGTGGTTATTCTAATAATTTATTCGGTTCGATCACTGGATTGTGAATATTAAACTCGCAAAGATTAAATTTCAATTAAATTTATTTCCCACAAAAATTACACAAATATTTCACAAATAATTCACTAATATTTATTTTCACTATTATTTTACACAATATTTATCACTACTATTATTTTAACACTTCACTTTTTATCACTTCCCGATATTAACACTTCGAATTTCAAAATTGAACTGTTTTGAAACTCAAATGTCTACACCTATTTATACGACGCAAATACTTGTAGAACATTCCATTATTTTTCATCTCTACACTTCGCGAATGTTCTTCTCGTAGTATTTGGTTCGCTCCGCCTATTTCATTATTTCTTTTTACTTTGTTCGTATGTGTAAACATTTGGTTACAGAGTAATCCGTACTGCTATAATTTTCTTCTTTATTATCACAGGTGACATCTGTGATTCGTGACAATATGCTATCGAAACGAGAGTATTCTACAGGAATATAGATGGTGCACTTGTCACTGTGAATATAATATTTACCTCGATTATACGATAGAACGTGACGTGATGAAATTCGGCATTGAAAAAGTTGCATTAATAAATAAGAAGGGGTTTGAAATATTATTCAACAAATATGTTGAACCGCTACAGGACCCCCTTCGCAGATAGAGCCCGCGAATATCGAAATGTTATACAGAAAATCGAACTTTTTTATGTCGTGTCATAGCTACTATCTGATCAGCAGAATTTAAAATGCCGTACGCTGGTTTCAATCTATCAATCGTAATGGATTGATGTTTGCCTTTGATTGAAACAATAAATCTCTTGCGTAAACGCGGTATAACTTTAAAAGGTCCGTCGTAAGGAGTTTGCAACCCTGTTTTAACTTCATCAACCCTAACAAAGACATAATCGCAATTATCGAGCGATTTGGGAACAAAAATATCTGTTTGTTTCGCCTGTCTAGTTGAAGTGGGGATGAGATTTTGCATGGTGGTGCGGAGTTAATTGACAACTGTGTCGCTTGGGTAACTTAATTGTTTGGCCATAGACCATCTCCGCAGGTGAGCACTTAGATCTTCTTTAACCGTTGCTCGAATACCAAGTAAAACGAGTGGTAATTCGGAACTCCAATGGATTGTTTTGCCTCTGGCCTTAAGAGAAGCTTTAAGTTGGCGGTGAAATCGTTCAACCATGCCATTAGCTTGAGGATGATAAGCTGTTGTCCGTATCCGATGTGAGCCAAGGAGTTTCGTTAACTCACTAAAAAGTTTGGACTCAAACTGCGTTCCTTGATATGTAGTTATGTCAAGAGGAACGCCAAAACGTGATACATAATTTTGGACAAATGTTTTAGCTATCGTAGTTGCAGACATATCGTTCATGCAATAAGCTTCGGGCCAGCGAGTAAATCTATCGACACAGGTTAGTATATAAGTAAATCCATTAGATGGTGGAAGAGGTCCAACACCGTCTAAATGGATGTGTTCGAATCGACCAGGTGGGATATCGAACTGTCCCTGAGGTGATTTAGTACGCCTCTGGATTTTAGATTTTTGGCCAGCTAGGCAGGCTCGTGCCCAATGGGTCACGTCCTTGTTAATACTAGGCCAAAAGTAGCGAGCAGTAATCAATTTACGAGTAGCACGGATACCAGGATGTGAAATGCCGTGTAAGGTAGTAAAAATTATTTTGCGTAATGGTTCTGCGATATAAGGGCGATTGTTGCCTGTTGAAGTTTCGCAGTAAATTTCGAAGCCAGGTAATTTAAAAAGCTCTAGTTTCATATTGGAACTAGAAAGACATTCGGAACCAGAAAGTAAATTCTGAAGTTCTAGGTCTGCTTTTTGTGCTTTGATAATAGTATTATATTCGAAATAAGTCTCGACTTTGGCTGAATTTGTATTGGTCGAGCGGGGAATAACATCCGCGACCAAAGTATCGGTTGTGCGGGAAAAAACCTCCGAAACCGTATCATCTACTGTGCGGGAAAAAGCATCCGCTACTACATTATCTTTACCGTGCACATGCTGAATGTCCGCGGTAAATTGACTAATATAATCCAAATGACGTGCTTGTCTTGGATTACGTTCAGTTTTAGACTGAATTGCTCTTGTTAAAGGCTTATGGTCGGTGTAAATAGTGAAATCCCGACCCTCGACAAAGTATCTAAAATGTTTAATCGATAGATAAATTGCGAGTAATTCCCGATCAAATGCGGAGTAGTTACGTTCGGCATTCGTTAATTTTTTAGAGAAAAATCCCAATGGTTCCCAATTATTATTGTTAAACTGTTGCAGGACGACGCCAACTGCCGTACTCGATGCATCAGTAGTCACGCTGAATTTAGCATCGTTCAGCGGATGAACTAATAAAGTTATATTAGCAAATTCACTTTTAAGCGAAATGAATGCGTTCTGACATTCTTCGGGCCAGGAAAAATTCTTTGGCGTCTTGGGCTTCTTTAGTAGAGCTGCCAAGTGTGAGTGAATTGGGGCAAGCAATTCAGCTAACTTTGGTATAAATCGGTGGTAATAATTAACCATCCCGATAAACTGCTGAATGCGCCTAATTGTAGTGGGAATTCCTTAATGGCATTAATTCGTTCTGGCGAAGGCAGAATACCATTAGGAGTAATCTTGTGGCTGAGTAAATCAAGAGTTGTAACTCCAAAAACACATTTTGTGCTATTGATTCGAACATCAAACTCTGCTAATCGTTTAAATAGCGTTTCCAAATGGAGTTTGTGTTGCTCCTCGTTAAGTGAAGCTACAAGAATATCGTCAATATAGACGAATACGAAGTCCAAATCTCGAACGACTTCGTTAATAAAACGCTGAAACGTTTGTGCGGCGTATCGAAGTCCGAAAGGCATTCGGGTAAATTCGAAAAGACCAAAAGGTGTGGTTATGGCCGTCTTATGAACGTCTTCAGGAGCTACGGGAATAAGATGATAAGCTCTAATTAATCGATTTTGGAGAAAATATTATTTCCATGTAAATTCATGGAAAAGTTTTGTATATGGGGTATCGGATAGCGGTCTGGAATAGTAACCGTATTCAATCTACGATAATCACCACATGGTCTCCAATCGTTATCTTTCCTCTTGACCATATGTAACGGACAAGAAACTGGGGATGCCGATGGCCGGCAAATCCGTAAATCTACCATATGCTGAAACTCTAATTTGGCAGCTTTATGGCGTATCGGATCTAGTCTTCGTGGTCTTGATACTGGTAAATGCCCTTCAGTAACAATATGATGTACAAAGGAATGACAAACTGGTGAATTGTAATTTGGCTCCGCTGTTAGTGAAGGAAATTTCTTCAAAAGCGTGCCATAGCCATTGTCGATTGCGTAAAAAATTGGTGTGGGAGTATTAACGCGCACCGTAGTGGCATGTATTAACAGCTGAGTCACTGGATCAATAAGCCGTTTTCGCTTAAGGTCGACTAAAAGGCCAAATTTGCTTAAAAAGTCAGCGCCAATAATCGGACGATTCACTGCTGCTAAAACAAATGCATGCGTGAAATTACGTCTAAGTCCGATGGTGACAATAGGTGTTAATTTTTGTACCATTGGCGGCTGCTAACAGTAGATCGTGTGATTTTAAATTTAAAAAAATAGATGTGGAAAAACGTCGGATAGGGAGCACCAAAAGGTTAGCTCCCGTGTCTATAAGAAAGGTCAGGTTGTTTATTACGTCATGTATAAAGAGGCGGCTGTTATTTAAGGTCGAGAGTGCGGCCGACTCGACCAGGAGATCTACAAGTTTTTTGGATCACTACCTGTTTGGGGCTTAAAACCACAAGGTTTAATACACCTGTGAGCCCTTTCTTTGTGGTGGAAATGATACCAACAAAGATGGTTCGGATTATGTCAACCGGAATATTGCCATTGATTATTTGAGCGAGTACGAGATCGTGAACGTGATCGAGAGTGTGAACGTGATCGGGGTATTGGCCGTGCAAATTGTCTGCCGCGTTGGCCTGGCGCACCTAAATTTAATTGCCTGACAATTTGCTCAATTCGTGTCAAGCGAGACGCGAATGAGTCAGATGATGATGTCGATGGTTGCTCGTCCTGAATTGGCCTTGCTCTTCGTGGCTCTCGTACTTGTGAAAATGGTCTTGATGCCGGAGGATTATAGGGTCTCTCGACGGCGTGTAAATTTGGTTGCTGCAACCTGATGCTTTCGTGCATACGATCCGCGACCTCGGCTAGAGTCGATAAAGGAGCCGAGTCGGGTTGGGCAGCTAACGCAATTCTTATTAACTCGTGAAGATTTCGGGTCCAAAGTGAACGGATAACTGGGACACCGAAATTATTCCCTGTCAGACTCTCGATATGTCTGAGGGCTTCGGACGGTTTACGGTCGCCAAAATCCTGACCCCTGAGCAATGCCTCTAGCTGCCTCTCGTCTGAAGGCGCGAGACGGTTTAGTAAGATGGTTTTTAGCTGCTCGTAGTGGTTTTCGGTGGGTGGATTTCTCAACACGTCCGGTATCGTCGTTTGGAACAAGTGCATTTGCAGGTATTTTTGCCTTGAGGACGTGGTATTTTGTAGGTCGAAAGTTATTTCCGCTAATGACAACCATCCTCGTACGTCATCCATCCATAGCGGCTGTAATGACAATGTCTTTACCGACGAAACTTCGCTGTATTTTACGTCTCCCTGGTCCATCTCGACATCTTGTTCCTTAGTTTCACTCATCTTTTACACTACACTAATATTCGACCGTTTATATGCGATTAAAAGAGAGGAGAAAAAAAAATTCGACTATGCGGAAAAAAATAATAATATTTTGCGACTCTGTATTATTAAAAATTGAAAACTTTTCTCGTTAGTGAAAAACGTGGCGACGGAGCGTATTGTACCGTTGCTTAAAAATTTGCAAACGGTATCGGCAGGTGGACTTACAAGTGAGAAAAAAATTTAGATCGAGAGAAATTGTGTGTCGGTGGAAAAAAAATATTCATATATAATGTCAGAGCAACAAATCAAAGTTATGGCCAGAGGACTACATCATACATGCCCAACTGATGAAATAATTGAGGAACTTAGTCAGAAAGGATTCAAAATCATAAATGCTGTAAACATTCTGAAGAAAAAGGTTACCAAAAACTCAAACGATGAAAGAGTAACAACCAAAATCGGCCTACCCCTATTCATGCTAACATTTAACAACACCGAGAGCATTGATAAGATATATGGAATCAAAGCAATCTTGAACATGAAAGTCAAAATTGAGACATTAAAAAAGAACAGCAGTAGAATTCCACAATGCCACAACTGTCAGGCATATAACCATACTCGAAAATACTGCAATAGGGAGCCTAGATGTGTAAAGTGCGCTGGGAAACATCCATCAAAAGAATGCAACAAAAGTAGAAGCGATCCAGCGAAATGTATACACTGTGGGAATCACCACCCAGCAAATTACAGAGGCTGTGAAGTTGCCAAACAGCTGCAAAGAATGAGAAATAGTAAAAAAAATCCAACAGAGAACATCAGAACTCTTAGTTCTCAACCTAGGACGCCATCCTATCCAAACCAAATCCCTCTTAATAGCGCGAAAGTTAGAGAAGGCACGACATATGCCCAAATGGCTGGCCGAACGGAAAATGTCAAGAAAGGACCCAGTCAGGAAAATCATGTCCTGCAAGAAATACTGCAGAAGTTAACCACTATAAATTCTCATCTGGCGACGCAAGATCAACGACTAGAATCTATGAGTGAGCTACTAAAACAACAAGAAAAAAGACTAGAAACACTAGAAAATACATCGATGAACCAAAATAAAAAAATAACAGACGCGACAGGTAAAACTAGAGAAATCATTGACTACCTTAATTCTAATCCATTCAAATTAAACAAGAAAACATAATGACACACTATTTAAGAATTGCTACCTGGAATGCAAATGGTCTTGCGCAACGCATTTCAGAATTAGAAGTATTTTTAAACACAAAAAACATTGATATATGCCTAATCTCAGAAAGTCACTCTACTAGAATCTCGTATTTCAAAATTCGTGGATACCAGTGCTATCAAGCTCTTCACCCAGCAGAAAGAGCTAGAGGCGGAACAGCAATCTTCATCAAGGAAAATATTAAACATCAAGAAGAACTTAAAATAGAGGAAGAAGCTATGCAAGTAGCAACTGTTTCTATTGAAACCAAAAACTACAAGAGCTACACTATATCAGCAATCTACTGTCCACCCAGATATAACCCAAAAAAGGAAGACTACATCAAACTTTTTAAATCGCTTGGTAAAAATTTCATTATTGGAGGCGATTTTAATGCAAAAAATATATTTTGGGGATCAAATCGAACTACTCCCAAAGGAAGAGAGCTATTTGAAGCAGGCAGAATATTAAAATGTGAGTTCCACTCCAGTAGAAAGCCAACCTACTGGCCTACAGACGTAAATAAAATTCCTGATCTTCTAGACTTCTATATATCCAGAGGTATCTCCGAAAATTATCTAGTAGTTGAAAATGAAGAAGGACTATCATCGGATCACTCTCCAGTCTTAATGACAATAAGTTCCACGGCAATAAGGAAAGCAAGCCCTCCAAGACTAACAAATAACAAAACAAACTGGGAATACTTTCGCCAGCTAGTCGAAGAAAGCGTCAATCTACAGGTGCCGATCTCGAACGATCATATGATAGAAGAAGAGCTGGAAAATCTCATTGAAAGTATACAGAAAGCGGCATGGGAAAGTACTCCCATCCAGCATGATATAATACAGAAAAGTATAAGCTACCCAGTTGAAGTGAGAGACTTGGTTAGCGAAAAAAGACGAGCTCGCAAGACTTGGCAGAGAACTAGAGCTCCTGAAGATAAAACAATCCTAAATAATCTGTGCAACAAACTTAAACTGCTTATAAAAGAGATCAAGAATGAGTCAGTAGCTTGCTTTCTAAGTAACCTGACCGGTAAATCTGACACGGACTATTCGTTGTGGAAGGCCACTAAAAGTCTAAAAAGACCTAAACTGCAAGTGCCACCCATAAAAAAAGCTGATGGAACCTGGGCTCGCAGCGATAAACAAAAAGCTGATCTTTTTGCCGAACACCTAGAAATTACCTTCAAACCACCAGCTGGGCAGGTAGAGAATGAATATTTAACACCGGTCAACAAAATAGACGAGGTACCTCTCCTACCAGTCACTGTGAAAGAAATCAAAGAAGAAGTAAAAAATCTTAAAGATAAAAAGGCTCCTGGTTACGACCTGATAACAGCAAAAATAATCAAAGCACTACCAGAAAAAGCACTACGGAAGCTACAGCACATAATCAATGCTGTCTTTAGACAAAGTTATGTTCCGAGACAGTGGAAAGTAGCAGAAATAATAATGATTGCTAAGCCTAATAAACCGTTAAATGACAAAACATCATACAGGCCAATCTCTTTATTAACAACCACATCAAAAATTTTCGAAAGATTGTTTCTGAAGAGACTCAAGCCAATTATAGAGACTAGGAAACTTATACCACCACATCAGTTTGGGTTTCGAGAAGGCCACTCAACAATAGAACAGGTACATAGAATCACTGATACGATTGAAGAGGCGTTGGAAGAGAAGAAGGTATGTTCAGCAGTATTCCTAGACGTAGCCCAAGCATTTGATAAGGTTTGGCACCATGGTCTGGAATTTAAGCTTCAACGAGATCTACCAAAACAACATTTTGAATTGCTTAAGTCATACATAAATGACCGTTATTTTCGAGTGAGACAAGAAGAAGAGTACTCAAAACTAAAGAAAATATTGGCAGGAGTCCCTCAAGGTAGTGTGCTTGGCCCTGTGTTATACCTTCTGTATACAAATGATTTACCAAATATAGCAGAAGCCAGAATAGGGACTTTTGCTGATGACACTGCAATTATGACTACTGATATAAGTATTTTCGAGTCAACACGGAAACTACAAAATGCTGTTAATACAGTAAACACTTGGACAAAAACTTGGAGAATAATGCTAAACGAATCAAAATCAACACACATCAACTTCACCAACAAGAAAGTAGAATACATCCCGATTAGACTGAATTTTCAACAAATTCCTTACTCAGACAATGCGAAATACCTTGGCATGACACTAGACACTAAGCTTAGGTGGAAAGCACATGTTAAAAAGAAAAGACAAGAATTGAATTTTAAATTCAGAAAAATGCAGTGGCTTATTGGAAGAAACTCTGAGCTGACAACGCAAAACAAACTACTATTATATAAACAAATCCTTAAACCTATCTGGACATACGGCATTCAACTTTGGGGATGTGCAAAGAAAACTACAGTTAAGATCATACAAACATTTCAAAATAAAGTACTACGTAGCATTGTCAATGCTCCATGGTATATTAGAAATGACAACCTCCATCGAGACCTTAACATGGAATACGTCAGTGATGAAATAATTAAGCTTGCAAGGAGTCATGTACTGCGACTGCAGCAACATGACAACGAGGAGCTGCGGAACCTACTGGATCACACCAATGGACCAAAGCGCCTAAAAAGAACAAAGCCTTTAGAATTAGTGGTTCCCTGAACTACTGAAATCAAAGGACTGGACGAAATGGGATGAACCGATTTTTCTCATCCCATAAGATGCTACACTGCTTAAAAATACAAAACATTTACTAGATAATCACTGAGATTAGTTGTAATATTATACAGAAATATAGATTTCTTAAACAAATAAAAAAAAAAAAAAAAAAAAAAAAAAAAAAAAAATATATATATAAAAAAAGTAAAACTTACAATTTTTTTTAAAAAAAATGTTGCGCGAGGTATGCACCTGCGTTTGTCTCTCTCTCTCTCTCTCGTTGCGCGAGGTATTGCACACGCGAATTGTTCGATCCCTCGTTGCGCGGGAGTTTGCACACGCGTTAATTTCCGATCCCTCGTTGCGCGGGGATTTGCACACGCGTTAATTTTCGATCCCTCGTTGCGCGGGGGTTTGCACACGCGTTAATTTCCGATCCCTCGTTGCGCGTGAGTTTGCACACGAGTTAATTTCCGATCCCTCGTTGCGCGGGGGTTAGCACACACGTTTTTATTTTTACACGTGCAATTTGGCTCCGCTCTTTTTACGTGTAATGCCCTAAAAAGGGCCGTCGGGGTCACCAATTTATAACACTCTAGTTCGTGTTATAATTAAAAAACTTAAATTTATTAATTTATTTTATAATTATTTATTTAATTGAAATTTATTTTATATTTATTAAATTTACAAAGTTTGTTTTTAAGTTTAAGTTTGTGTTTGTGTTTTATTTAATTATATTTTATTTTTATTTATTTTCCACCACACACGATTGATAATTTGGAAACGATCAAGAAATACTTACATCAAAATAAGATAATGCAGTTGCTAATTATGATAATGTAAATTAATAATGTGGTGCATTTTACTTTGAATAGATGTCGGACACTAACAACAAAATATCTATTCAAAAGTAGTAACAACTGACTGTACTAAATATGCTATCGAAACGAGAGTATTCTACAGGAATATAGATGGTGCACTTGTCACTGTGAATATAATATTTACCTCGATTATACGATAGAACGTGACGTAATGAAATTCGGCATTGAAAAAGTTGCATTAATAAATAAGAAACGGTTTGAAATATTATTCAACAAATATGTTGAACCGCTACAGATGCAAGCAATCATGGCTTGGGAGGAGTGTTGTCACAGGAAGTCGATGGACAGGAACGCGTCATCGCATATTATTCAAAGATCTTATCGAAGCCAGAACGGAACTACTGTGTAACAAGAAGAGAATTGTTGGCCATAGTGAAATGTGTGGAACATTTCAGGAAATACTTCTATGACCAATCATTTCTATTAAGAACGGATCATGGCGCCTTGACATGGCTACTTCAATTTAAAAATCCCGAAGGACAAGTAGCACGGTGGATTGAGCGATTGGGGAGTTTTGTCTACGAAATCCAACATAGGAAAGGAAGCGCTCATGGAAATGCGGATGTGTTGTCAAGACGACCATGTAAAGTGGATTGTAAACATTGCGGACGGGTGGAAAACAAGGAAAACATCGTCGATATCAGACTAATGAAAGTGTTGCCAGCTGATGAATGGACCAACGATGTTATCTCCAAAGAGCAACGGGATGATCCAGATTTGGCAGTGATTATCAAATTCATGGAGGAAGAACGTCGTCCCACATGGAGCGATATTGCGGATAAAGGCCCAGCTATCAAGGCTTACTGGGCCCAATGGAATATTTTAACCATGGAAGACGGATGCTTAAAACGAACTTGGGAAAGCTCCGATGGCAAGACAAAGCAATCGCTAGTGGTACCGAAGATCAGGATGGCGGAAATATTGGAGGAATACCACGGAGGAACAAGCGGAGGTCACCTAGGAATCAACAAAACGTTAGCCAAGGTACGTGAAAGATTATACTGGGCAGGATGTAGACAGGCAATGGCTGAATGGTGTCAAAAGTGTGACCAATGTATGGCAGTGAAAGGACCGGCAAAGAAGAGCCGTGGAGCGATGCAACAATATAATGTGGGGGCACCATTTGAGAGGATTGTCATAGATGTTGCAGGACCATTTCCAGCCAGCGATAGTGGCAACAAATATGTATTGGTTGTAATGGACTACTTCTGAAAGTGGCCAGAGGTATACCCGATTCCAAATCAGGAAACAACCACAATCGCCAATGCAGTGGTATTGTAACGATCACTTTGTAAATCATTAAAAAAGACGAATATCGGTTCTTACCCTAACATAATGTTTTGTTAATTTCACCAATTAACCTGACTATACCATTTTCAGTGAAATGATTATCTCGTTTAATTACATTTTTTTATGGAATTGGTAATTTTTGTGATCGGAAAAAAAAACATAAAATAGAAAAAAAGCGGGGGCATTCAGTCTTGAAGTTTCGGTGCGATCAACAAGTATATTTCGAAAAAAAATGGATTGATTTAAATTAGTTAATTAAAGAAAAAAAGGAAATTTAATAATAAGTTAATGACATGTATATGTTACGGTGAACTTTACTACGAAATGTATATGAACTGTAATGTGCAGTGTTTGGTTCACTGTACACAAAATGAATTATCTTCATAAATAAAAAAATATATATATAATAATAATTAGTATTACGATAATAAGAAAAATATGTTAGTAAAACCTAATCTAAAGCTAAATAAAAACATGAAAACTAATATCATATAAAATATAACTAAAGAAAAAAAATTAATGAAAACAGTTTAACACACTGTTTTCATTAATTTTTCAAAGTGTAACAAGAAAACAAAAGAACATGTGGTTACCTTAAAAACAAAAAAAGTTGAAGTTTCGATAAACCTATAAAAACCGTAAGAACGAATACCGGGAGAAAACAAAAATATAAAGTGTAGAAATAGTATGTGAAATGAAAGGGACCACATGTACCACGTTTTAACAAACCAACAAAGTTGGTTATAGACAAAAATAATGAACATTAAATAATATATCAAAGCAATATATGTATGCGAATTACACCTTCAACACACATCTTGGCGTCGATAATTATTTTAGAACGGCCGCAACTATAGTATAAATGTAAGAGTTTTTTTTTGTTGTATATTTTTATATTTTATTTTTTGGGTTTTGGGTTACACTTAGTAATAGGTTTTCTATTTTTGGTTATCCATGGATTTCATATTTAGTTGAATTAGTTTGATTACTAGTAAATAAGTTTTTTTATTATTGCATTTTTTTTATTCGAACTATAAATATTATAAGTATAAATATACCTTGAGTTTTATAAGTTAAATAATTTTTTTTATTCATCCTAAGTTAAAACACATTTATTCATATCGTATGTTTTTTTTCTGGTTTGTTTTTTTTCTACTTGAATTCTAATTTCGATTGATTTTTTTTCTCTCTAGAATGAGAAGCTAAAAGCTTCCATCGATGATGAAGAGGTGAGTTCGATTCGTTGTTGATTTAGGTAAGTTGGTCCAAGCCTTTGTTCCCATAAAATCCTTGTCTTTTATTTTTTTCCATAATTCCATTCTCGCGGTCTTTCAAGACTCAATTATGTTTCGAGAAACCCCACACCCAACCCTGAGTTCTAGCTGGCCACAGATGACCGCCTCGAAACCTCTAATTGAGTAAAATTAGCTTGCTATGTCTACCGTTACAGATGGTGCCCAAACTAAAAGCAAACATGTGGCTAATTAATTTTTTTGTTCAGTTATATTTTTATGGCTCCGTTAAGTATTAATATTTGCCCTTAATTCCAAATTTTTACCGTCCATATTCCGTTTTCCTCATTTATCCTTAATTTTACTGTGTAATCTATTAAAATCAAGTCGCGTTATTTCCGATGTTTTTACACAATTGTTGATTTTAATGTTAGATCTTTATGATTTTATTAGATACCACAGTTAATCGACTCATGTTTTCGCAAATCGACTCATGTTTTCCAGTTACATGTTGATTGAATTGTTAGTTAAAACATGAATCGAAAAGTTTGTCTTGAAGTCGCAAATGTTTCCATTTGTATGTAGATACATTTGTGTGGTTTTTTATGACATGCTTATTACCATTAATTTTTTTTTTCATAATGCGCAAACGTATCCAAATAGATCTTATTTGTTGAATCGTTTGTTAGTCATTTATATTTCCTTCACTCTATTCCTTCCCCAAGGCAAGGACCACTTTGAATTATCTGAACAACGAAACGACATTTTACCTCTTCATCATTATTTTTTTTATGCTTTCAAATTTATTCTTAAAATTGGTATAGTTAAATATCTTTGGTATAGTTAGTTAATTGATTATCTGTATTTCGTATCTTCGCGATTTTTATTATTATTATTATATGCTTTCATGTTTCTGAATTATTTTGTAAGTTCAATTTTTATAATGGATGTCGAACATTTGGAATTCGATGAATATGAGCTCGAATGCCTCGTACGCAACATTGACGATGCTTCGTTTAATGAAAAATTACTAAACCTTAAATCTCGTTTGAAATTAGAAGAACAGCACTCCTGCTCAGTACCAAACAAAGCCCACGATGGAGCTCGTAAAAACCCTAAGCGTGAGATCTCTAAAGTTTTAATAAAAATTAAAAATCTCTATGAACTTATTCAAGAAGCTGTTCAAGATAATGCAAATGACACGTTATTCAAATTAAATTCTCGATTATATCATGTTAAAGGTCGTCTATTTCGGTTGTCTAAATCTAAAGTTGTAGCAACGGAAGTATTGCAACTACTGGAAAAGGTTAATCAATTGTTGGTTTTCATTGACGACTCAACTAAAGCGGGAAAACCTTTAAATCAGAGTATGAAAAAATTAAATGACATTGATATAGGTCCTGGAGATCAGTTAAACTCAAACGGAGATTCGAACTCTAGTGGAACATCAATTTAACAACAGACTTCCGGGACTGATAAAGCGTTACCACTCCACACGTCATCGACACATCATATACCGTCAACATAAACAATAAACAAATAAAATCGAATGATTCGCTTGAATACCCACCTCCAGCGAAGGGAATTCCTGTCAATATATTATACAAAAATCAGGTGCTGTTAATTATGATAATCGAAATCGTTATGAGCAACAAGTTCCAATTCAACCTCCAAATTTTCCCCATTCATACCTATCTAATTTTCCTCCAATATCAGCAAATAATGACAAAAGATCTCTATCAAAATGGAAAATCTATTTTGACGGTACGCCCAGTGGTATCCACATTAAAAGATTTTTGGTTCGTGTTGAACATCTTTCTAGATCAGAGCACGTTTCCGATTCACGTCTTGTAAATGATTTGCACTATATACTGCGTGATACCGCAGCCGAATGGTATTGGACAACTATCGAGCGCAATAGCTATATATCATGGAGTGAGATGAAAACTGAAATGAAAAAAAGATTTCAAGACCGCCGTTCAGATCTAGATATCCGGCATCAGATACAATGTCGAAGACAGAGGGCTCGAGAAACGTTTTATGATTTTTATACGGATCTTATTTCTTTGTCGTTACAATTAGAAGAACCTTTACTGGATGTCGAATTGATGCGCATCATGCGCCGAAATATAAGGCCTGGCTTACAAGATAAGCTAACCGAGGTTAATTTCTCAAATATTGATGAAATGATTCGTAAGTGTGTTGCCTACGAGGATACTTGGCAATGAACTGGATTAGTGCCAGAGATGCTTTGTCAACATAAAAGGTATGTTAATGAATTAGACTTGCACACTCGGGAATCTTCAAATCCTTTTGAGGCTATTGAAAGAGACGTAGCAGCTCTTCAAATAAAACTTTAGTGCCCCCACCAAAAAACTGCTGTTGGAACTGTTTCGAATCAAAGATTTCGAAATCAAAGAACTGTTTCGAACCAATTCCTCAAAGATTTTGTTTCGGTTGCGGTGCAAAAGGTCTCATAAAACCGGAGTGTTCTAATTGTCGGTCGAGAGCAGGAAACTCATACACGGAGGTCCGAACGAAGAGCTACCACACCCCCTAAGCAAAGATGGACTCCGCATGCAACACCGATCCCGAGTTCTACAATCTACTTCAACGAACGAACGAGAATGCATAGGTTTATTGCCTACTTCTCTTATAAATTCAAACACCCACAAAATTAAACCTTATATAACGAAATTCCAAACTTCACGAGTTAACAGATATTGGCAAGCCAAGAGACAGATGTGGAAACACATAAACGAATCAATCATATCAGATAGTATATTGATGGACGACCGTATGTCGAAGTAAAAATATTGGGAGAATCTTACACATGGCTACTGGATAGTGGCGCGAATATTTCGATTTTGGGAAAGGGTTGTGAACGGGTATTTACAAATCCCTCATTAAAATTCCATTCATTTTTATCTTCAGTGAAAACTGCAGGTGGACAACTAGAACGAATTCTGGGCTACATAAAAGTACCGGTTGTTTTTGCGGGAAAAACTGAACTTTTGACTTTCCATCTAGCTCCCAACTTAACCCAAGAGTTATATCTTGGAATAGATTTTTGGCGTATTTTTGGCATAAAAATTACTTTCTTCCCTACTACCTCATTCTGCTTCCAGAAGGCTAATAAAAGCGCATTATTGTCCTCAAATGTAGCTGCTGATGAATTGGCTGGTGAAAGTGACTCACAGGATGATACCTCTTCCAAACATCATTTGAATGATGAACAAAAACGTATTTTACAAAAAGTATTAACGCAGTTTCCCTCTTCTTCCGAGTTGGGCCTTGGCCGGACAAATTTGTTATCTCATTCAATTGAGGTTGGGGACGCTAAACCTGTAAAACAACGGCATTATTCGGTTTCACCAGCGATTGAGAAAGAAATCTATGGGGAGTTAGATCGCATGTTGTCACTGGGTGTGATTGAGGAGAGTGCTAGTATGTGGTGTTCGCCGATCGCTGTCGTTCGCAAGTCAAATGGTAAAGTACGACTGTGTCTTGATGCACGGAAGGTCAACGAGGTTACAGTGAAGGACGCTTATCCTCTTCCTATCATCGATGGGTTGCTGGGGCGTCTGGATAGAACAAGGTTCATCTCAAGTCTTGATTTGAAAGACGCCTTTTGGCAAATCCCACTTGATAAGAGGTCGAGAGATAAAACTGCCTTTGCTGTGCCTGGCCGACCGTTGTATCAATTCACGGTTATGCCATTTGGCTTGTGTAACGCCCCTCAAACGATGTGCAGATTAATGCATCGAGTGATACCCCACGAACTACACTCTCAAATTTTCGTTTACTTGGACGATCTACTAATAACAAGCGCTACTTTTGAGAAACACATTGCCTTACTAAACAAGGTGGCCATTTTACTTCGGCATGCTAATCTTACGATTAACGTCGATAAAAGTAAGTTCTTTCTAAAAGAAATAAAATATCTGGGCCATATTATAGGTGATGGTGTTATTAAGGTAGATCCTGACAAGGTAGCGGCGGTGAAAGACTACCCTCGTCCCAAAAACGTTCGTTAAATACGCAGATTTCTCGGGGTTACAGGTTGGTACCGGCGTTTTATAGCACGGTATTCTGAAATCGTAGAGCCACTTACCAATTTGTTGAGGAAAAACAAAAAGTTTATCTGGTCCTCCGATAGTCAAAGGTCATTTGATCTTTTAAAAACAGCTCTTTGTTCGTCTCCGGTTCTGTGTAACGCAGATTATTTGAAACCATTTTTTCTTCAATGTGATGCGTCAACCACAGGTGTAGGGAGCGTATTGTTCCAGAAGTCATCCAGCGGCGAAGAACGTCCCGTTGCTTACTTTTCGAAGAAACTCAATGCAGCGCAATTATAGTATCACGGAACTTGAATGTCTTGCTGCTGTATTGAGTGTCAAGAAGTTTCGGCAATACGTAGAAGGGTACCCTTTTACCATTATCACCGATCACGCTAGTTTGAAGTGGTTAATGGGACAGAGGGACCTTTCTGGACGTCTCGCTCGCTGGAGCCTTAAACTTCAGGGATATACGTTTGCTATTGAATATCGTAAGGGTAAGGAAAACACAGTTCCAGACGCACTCACTCGCCTTCATTGCGACGAGCTCCTAAAATCTAGGTTGGAAATGTCTCCCTTACATATTAATCTCAATGACCCACATTTTCAGGACTCTGAATATTCGGCTCTTCTGAAAACTCTGATGGAAAACCCTTGTTGTTCCAATCTGAAAATTCATGAAAACCGTATATATTTTAAGCCAACCAAACCTGATTCTGACAATATCAATTCAGAAACATCTTGAAAACTCTATGTACCGAAGCCTCTCACACAACATCTTATCGAATTAGCACTCTGTCCACCTACTGCGTCACATTTTAGTATCGTTTAGCTAAGACGGTCGAAACTTTACAGCGACTCTACTATTGGCCTACCTTGAAATATGACACTCACAAATTTATTACCTCTTGTGAAACTTGCCAGAAATGCAAAGCCACAAATGTCACTCTACGTCCACCTATTGGAAATTATTTTGAAATACAAAGAACGTGGCAAAAACTCTATATTGACTTCTTAGGTCCGTACTCTAGATCTAAAAATGGGCATTGCTATATTTTTATTGTAATGAAACACATGTCTCGATTTGTTCTTTTGGAACCGATGCGCGACGCTACGGCCAACAATGTATGCAAGTTCCTTGAGCAACGAGTTTTTTCGATGTTTTCAGTCCCCGAAATTATCTTGAGTGATAATGGTAAACAGTTTAATGCTAAACGCTTCGCCGAACTAATGGTTAAATATGGCATAAAACATCAATTCACACCGAAATACCATCCTCAACCTAACGCATGTGAGAGAGTTAACCGATTCATTATTGCTGGCATTCGAGCCTACGTTTCTGAAACACATAATGACTGGGATAAATATTTGCATTCCATAGAAGCGGCGATCAGGAATTCAACTCACGACACAATCCAAGAATCTCCAAGTTATGTCGTATTTGGTCAACACTACGTAGGTCATGGTGCAGACTATCAGTTAATGCGCAAACTTGGCGATTTAAGTAATATTAATCTGGACTTAACAAAACGCGAACGGCACACCGAACTACAAAAGAAAATATTAATACGTATGAGAAAAGCTCACGTTCAAAGTTCGAGACGTTATAACTTAAGAAGTTCCAATAGGAAATTAGAACTCGGTCAAACAGTTTTCGTCCGGAATTTTATGCAAAGTGATGCACTTAAAAAAATCTCCGCCAAATTCTGCCCTAAATTTAAAAAGGGAATTATACAAAGACGTGTTGGAAATGTTGCGTACGAAGTATATGATGAGAATGGAAAAACTATGGGCATATATCATGCAAAAGACTTTAGAATCTGATTTCTCGAAATGAAATATATTATACCTTACCTAATGTTACGATTTCGCCGAGTGGTTATTCTAATAATTTATCCGGTTCGATCACTGGATTGTGAATATTAAACTCGCAAAGATTACATTTCAATTAAATTTATTTCCCACAAATATTACACAAATATTTCACAAATAATTCACTAATATTTATTTTCACTATTATTTTACACAATATTTATCACTACTATTATTTTAACACTTCACTTTCACTATTATTTTCACTTCCCGATATTAACACTTCAAAATTCAAAATTGAACTGTTCGTAACTCAAATGTCTACGCGTATTTATACGACGCAAAGGCTTGTAGAACATTCCATTATTTTGCTTCTCTACACTTCTCGAATTTTCGTTGCGTCGTATTTGGTTCGCTCCGCCTATTTCATTATTTCTTTTTATTTTGTTCGTTTATGTAAATATTTGGTTACAGGGTAATCCCTACTGTTATAATTTTCTTTTTAATTATCACAGGTGACATCTGTGATTCGTGACACTAAAATAAATTTATCATGCTTTCATCTTTCGTATTGCCCGGCGTTTGAGACAATCATCGGGGTGAGTCATCCCCACGATTGTAACGATCACTTTGTAAATCATTACAAAAGACGAATATCGGTTCTTATCCCTAACATAATTTTTTGTTAATTTCACCAATTAACCTGACTATACCATTTTCAGTGAAATGAAATATAAGATTATCCCGTTTAATTACATTTTTTTATGGAATTGGTAATTTTTGTGATCGGAAAAAAAACATAAAATAGAAAAAAAGCGGGGGCATTCAGTCTTGAAGTTTCGGTGCGATCAACAAGTATATTTCGAAAAAAAAATGGATTGATTTAAATTAGTCAATTAAAGCAAAAAAAAGGAAATTTAATAATATGTTAATGACATGTATATGAACTTTACTACGAAATGTATATGAACTGTAATGTGCAGTGTTTGGTTCACTGTACACAAAATGAATTATCTTCATAAATAAAAAATATATATATAATAATAATTAGTATTACGATAATAAGAAATATATGTTAGTAAAACCTAATCTAAAGCTAAATAAAAACATGAAAACTAATATCATATAAACTATAACTAACGAAAAAAAAATTAATGAAAACAGTGTGTTAACAAAGTGTAACAAGAAAAAAAAGAACATGTGGTTACCTTAAAAACAAAAAAAAGTTGAAGTTTCGATAAACCTATAAAAACCGTAAGAACGAATACCGAGAGAAAACAAAAATATAAAGTGTAGAAATAGTATGTGAAATGAAAGGGACCACATGTACCACGTTTTAACAAACCAACAAAGTTGGTTATAGACAAAAATAATGAACATTAAATAATATATCAAAGCAATATATTGTTACGATTTCGCCGAGTGGTTATTCTAATAATTTATCCGGTTCGATCACTGGATTGTGAATATTAAACTCGCAAAGATTAAATTTCAATTAAATTTATTTCCCACAAATATTTCACAAATATTTCACTAATATTTATTTTCACTATTATTTTACACAATATTTATCACTACTATTATTTTAACACTTCACTTTCACTATTTTCACTTCCCGATATTAACACTTCGAAATTCAAAATTGAACTGTTTTTGTAACTCAAATGTCTACACGTATTTATACGACGCAAAGGCTTGTAGAACATTCCATTATTTTGCTTCTCTACACTTCTCGAAATTTCGTTGCGTCGTATTTGGTTCGCTCCGCCTATTTCATTATTTCTTTTTACTTTGTTCGTATGTGTAAACGTTTGGTTACAGGGTAATCCCTACTGTTATAATTTTCTTTTTAATTATCACAGGTGACATCTGTGATTCTTGACACTACCCTCCGCCCAAACCTGTTCGTCCCGAACAGGATCCAGATCTCTTCCTCTATAGAACGCCAGTCTATCCAGGTGTACAACCTTGGGTTTTCCTCGTACTCCTCTTTGGATCCTATAGATCACATCATTTATTCTTGTTATGATCTTGTACGGTCCCTCCCATCCAGGTTGTAATTTCTGCGATAACCCTTTCTTACGTTGTGGATTGTTAAGCCATACCAATTGACCCTCGTCAAATCCTTTATTGTTCGCTTGTACATCATACCGAGCCTTTGTTTTATCACTTGACAATTTGATTTTCTCTCTGACAAATCCGTGTATGTTGTTGATCTCCTCTATCAAGTTGTCCACATATGCTTGTCCACATTTGGCTGATGATGGAACCGCTCCGAATTTGAGATCGCCTGGTAGTCTTAAATTGTTGCCAAAAAGTATTGTCGCTGGTGTTACTCCTGTTGTGTTATGCACCGCCGATCGATAAGCCATTAAGAACAATGGAATACCTTGATCCCAATTCCGCTGGTTTTTATCCACTGTTTTGGCTATGAACTCTTCCAATGTGGCATTGAAACGCTCGACCATGCCATCAGACTGTGGGTGGAAAGGTGTTGTTCGCGTTTTATTAATTCCCAGTAACTGGCACATCTCCTGGAAGACAACCGATTCAAAATTCCGCCCTTGGTCGGAATGCAGTTCCATTGGTACTCCATAACGGCTTATCCAATTGTATACCACTGCATTGACGATTGTGGTTGTTTCCTGATTTGAAATCGGGTATACCTCTGGCCACTTACTGAAGTAGTCCATTACTACCAAAACATATTTGTTGCCACTATCGCTGGTTGGAAATGGTCCTGCAACATCTATGGCAATCCTCTCAAATGGTGCTCCCACATTATATTGTTGCATCGCTCCACGGCTCTTCTTTGCCGGTCCTTTCACGGCCATACATTGGTCACACTTTTGACACCATTCAGCCACTGCCTGTCTACATCCTGTCCAGTAGAACCTTTCACGTACCTTGGCTAACGTTTTGTTGATTCCTAGGTGACCTCCGCTTGTTCCTCCGTGGTATTCCTCCAATATTTCCGCCATCCTGATCTTCGGTACCACCACTAGCGACTGCTTTGTTTTGCCATCGGAGCTTTCCCATGTTCGTTTTAAGCATCCGTTTTCCATGGTTAAACTATCCCATTGGGCCCAGTAAGCCTTGATAGCTGGGCCTTTATCTGCAATATCGCTCCATGTGGGACGACGTTCTTCCTCCATGAATTTGATAATCACTGCCAAATCTGGGTCCTCCTGTTGCTCTTTGGAGATAACATCGTTGGTCCATTCATCAGCTGGCAACACTTTCATTAGTCTGATATCGACGATGTTTTCCTTGTTTTCCACCCGTCCGCAATGTTTACAATCCACATGGCCGTCTTGACAATGCATCCGCATTTCCATGAGCGCTTCCCTTCCGATGTTGAATTTCGTAAACAAAACTCCCCAATCGCTCAATCCACCGTGCTACTTGTCCTTCGGGATTTTTAAACTGAAGTAGCCATGTCAAGGCGCCATGATCCGTTCTTAATAGAAATGATTGACCATAAAGGTATTTCCTGAAAGGTTCCACACATTACACAGTAGTTCCGTTCTGGCTTCGATAAGATCTTTGAATAATATGCGATGACGCGTTCCTGCCCATCGATTTCCTGTGACAACACTCCTCCCAAGCCATAATTGCTTGCATCCGTATCCAAAATAAAACGTTTATTCGGAACTGGATACGAAAGCAATGGTGCTGTACATAATCGCTGTTTCAGTTCATTGAACGCTTCCTCGTGTTCATCACTCCATTGGAACGGCTTGTTCTTCTGTGTCAGCTCGTGTAAACTTCTTGCGATGTTGGCAAATCCTATGGCACAAATCGTCGATAATATTGCATAGTCCGATGAAACTCCTTAGTTCATGTAAATTCTGCGGTCTTGGCCAATCCTTTACGGCGGAGATCTTGTCTTCATCTGTATGAATGCCGCTAGTTGTTATTTTGTGTCCCAAATATTTGACTTCATCCCGGAACAATACACATTTCTTCGGACTTAATTTCAATCCAGCTGCTTGGATTCTTTCGAATACTTCCTCTAGATTACGTAGGTGCTCGTTGAAGTCCTTTCCCATAACGATGATGTCGTCCAAATAAACCAGGCATGTTTTCCAGTGGAATCCTTTTAGTACGCGTTCCATTAGCCGTTCGAAAGTCGCAGGGGCGTTACAAAGTCCAAATGGCATGACATTGAATTGCCATAATCCATTGCCCACACTGAACGCTGTCTTTTCCTTATCTTCGTCTGCGACCTCTACTTGCCAATAACCGCTCTGCAAATCCAATGTTGAAAACATCCGTGCTCCTGCCAATGTATCTAGTGTGTCATCGATCCTTGGTAATGGGTAACTATCCTTCTTGGTAACTGTGTTGAGCTTCCGATAATCAACGCAGAATCGCATGCTTTCATCCTTTTTCTCCACCAATACTACTGGTGAACTCCATGGACTCATTGACTGCTCAATTACTCCCGTTGTTTGCATATCAGCTACCATCTTATCCACTTCTGCTTGTTTAGCCAATGGCAACCTTCTTGGCGCTTGTCGAATAGGTGTTGATATTCCTGTGTCGATCCGGTGTTTAACCATATTGGTTCTGCCATTATCTTCTGGTGCCCCACAGAAAATGGACATGTATTTCTGGAGCAACGTCTTTGCTGCTTGCTTTTCCTCAGATGTTAATTGTTCCGTCCATTTCTGTGTTAGTTCCTCCGCTATTTTTCGATGCCTTTGATCCTTGGCTTTAACACACGGATTCGTCTCCTCGCATTTTATAATCGTGGATACTTCCTCACCTCGGCCGATGATAGTTCCCATTTTGATTGTTTTTGTCACATCCGATAAATTAAGAGCCCTTATCGGAACTCTAAAGTCACAATCCGGTTTAACCAAAGCTTTTCCGATGATAATTTCTTTGGTCTGTAGTGCGTCACTGTTGGCCTCCACAACCCACAACCCTTGTGTTCCAGGACCTCCATCCAATTTCCCCCGGACAACCGTTTCCGAGTGTGGTGGTAGCTTCGTCCGATGATCCAATGTTATCCTCCTTACGAATGGCTCCTTCCCGTTGTTCAGTTGCAAAGGCAGTTCGACATTACCGTAGCTCAATGTTCCCCGTCCGACATCCAATACGAATCCACTTCGCTTCATGAAGTCCATTCCCAGGATGACCTCATCCACAATATTCGCCACCAGAACTTCATGTCGAAAACTGTTGTTCCCAATTCGTATTGTCACCTCCTTCTTTCCTTTGATAGCCGCACTGTCGCCTGTCGCCGCTTGTAACTTGAACCCCTCCATAGGTCGAACTCCATCCGTGATAAAATCTGGCCGCACAATCGTTCTCGTTGCTCCGGTGTCCAACGTTATTATACTGGATCGCCCCTCTACTTCTCCTCGCACCATCAAGCTATCACCACAATTTGCCAATCTGGAAATGGGGATGAAGGTTATGGAGCATTTGGTTGTGGGAGTCAGCTTTTGCTCCTCAAAGCTGACTCTTACTCGTTTAACGCCTTCGTTGTTGTTTGGCGTTCCTCCTCGGCTGCTGCTTTTCTTTCCTCCGGTGGCCTTCGGTACATTGGCGATGGTGTTCTCGCCCGTTTGCGCCTTATCTCCCAGCATTCCCGTGAGATGTGTCCTATTTTGTCACAAACCCAACATCTGATTTTACTAGTTCCATCCCGGAATCTCGTGGTCCGCCAGTTATCTGCTGGTCTGATCTTATTGCCCTGTTTGTGACTGATTGCTGGTTCCACTTCCACACGACGTACCTTGACTGCTGGTTTGATGATGTTGTTTGCAGTCTCGTTGGTTAATGCACACGCGATGGTTTCCGCGAACGATGATTTTGGAGACAATACAACAGCACGTCTCGTATCCGGATCCCGTATACCATCGGTAAAAGCGTCGATCTTGATCCGCTCTGTGTATTCTCCTGCCATGTTGTAGTGGGCGAGGTGCACTAACCGCTCTATATCACCCGCATACTCCTGAAGCGTCTCTCCAACCCGCTGACATCGTCCCTTCAACTCCATACGATGTAGCTCCCGTCGATGATCCCCTCCATATTTGCGCTCCAAAGCCAACATTATTTTTCCGTAGTCTTCCCGTTCGTATTCCGGCACGATTTGTAGGAGCTCCGCAGCACTGCCTTTTAGCGCCACAATTAATGCTGCTACCCGATCCTCTTCACACCAACCGTTCCTTGTGGCCGCCATTTCAAACTGGAGTTTGAAGATGTTGAATGGTGTGGTTCCGTCAAATGTTGGTGGCTTCAATTTAATCGAGCTGGTTGGTCGAGCAATTTGAGCGCTGCCGTTGGTTTTGAGATCCATTAGCTCCTTTTCAAGTTTCTGGAATCGTTGATCGGTCACCTCGATTTGTTCATCTAATTTGTGATCCATTTCCATTTTAACCGTGTCCATTTTGGAGTTAAATGTAATGGACATATCTAGAAATTTCTGGTTCACTTCGGCCATTAAATCTTGCTGAAACTTCTCGTGAAGATCCATCCGTTCAATCAATTTTTCTTGATCACCTCGCATTTGCTCCTCCAATCTTTCTTGACCGCTTGATATATCGGTTTTGAGCCCCCCGATCATCTGCTCCTGTTCAGCACGCAATGCTCTTTGCTCGGTAATCATTTTACTTCGAGGCCGCCGATCATTTGCTGCATTGCGGCCATTAGTTGCTTCATATCGAACACTCCTGGTGTCGTTGGAGTGGTTTCCCGTACGATGACATTCTGATCTTCTTCCGTTTTGGGCGTTGTTTCCGTTGTTAATTCAAACTGTTGGGTCTCGGTTGAATCCGGTGCCCCAAAATTAAAATCATGTTGATCTGGGTCAACATTATCATCCAACAAAGCTGTACGGAGTCTTAACTGCAACTCATTTCGGTTGCCCGCAGTTGGTAGATTCCGTAGACCCAATTCCTTCTTCAAATCTGCCACTTTTAAGTCTATTAATTTCATTTTGGATATTCACAATCCCACCGCTGTCACCAATTGTTACGATTTCGCCGAGTGGTTATTCTAATAATTTTTCCGGTTCGATCACTGGATTGTGAATATTAAACTCGCAAAGATTAAATTTCAATTAAATTTATTTCCCACAAAAAATAACACAAATATTTCACAAATAATTCACTAATATTTATTTTCACTATTATTTTACACAATATTTATCACTACTTTTATTTTAACACTTCACTTTTTATCACTTCTCGATATTAACACTTCGAAATTCAAAATTGAACTGTTTTTGTAACTCAAATGTCTACACGTATTTATACGACGCAAAGGCTTGTAGAACATTCCATTATTTTGCTTCTCTACACTTCTCGAAATTTCGTTGCGTCGTATTTGGTTCGCTCCGCCTATTTCATTATTTCTTTTTACTTTGTTCGTATGTGTAAACGTTTGGTTACAGGGTAATCCCTACTGCTATGATTTTCTTCTTAATTATCACAGGTGACATCTGTGATTCGTGACAGTATGTATTGGTGTGATGAGCGCTGAAAATTTTCGATGAAGACGATGAGCGAAAATTCCCCACTCCAAAATTAGTAGGTAGGCAAAGAGGTAAGAGACGAGGACGTTCAGCGCCGAAAGAATACATGTCTAAACACCACCAATGGGCCTATTTATACTTGTATTTTTCACAACACATATCAACTACACTTGAATCATTTTGAAGTTTAGATTTGTATTCTACACCGGATGTTTATTATATATTGTGACAAATCACAGATGTCATCTGTAATAACTAAACAGAGTTATAAATTATAGCAGTAGGGGTTACCCTGTAACCAAATGTTAACACAGAAGAACAGAATAAAAAGAAATAATGAAATAGGCGGAGCGAACAAAGTACGACGGAAGAACATTCGAGAAGTGTAGAGAAACAAAATAATGGAATGTTCCACAATTATTTGTGTCGTATAAATTCGTATAGACATTTTAGTTACGAGACAGTTCAATTTTGAATTTCGAAGTGTTAATATCGGGAAGTGATACAAAGTGAAGTGTTAAAATAATAGTAGTGATAAATATTGTGTAAAATAATAGTGAAAATAAATATTTGTGAAATAATTGTGTAATTTTTGTGGGAAATAAATTTAATAGACATTTAATCTTTGCGAGTTTAATATTCACAATCCAGTGATCGAACCGGATTAATTATTAGAATAACCACTCGGCGAAATCGTAACAATATGTATATGTAAATTCGTTTTATTTCATATTGATACTATGACGCGTTCAATAATTATTTTTGAAAAAATAGCCTCACATACAAACACAATCATGTTTTTAATATAAACAACACGAGAATACAGAAAATTCATAGTCGAAACGTGCATCGGAAAATCCCCACCACAAATTTTAGTTGATAGGTAAAGAGGAAAAAAACGAGTAAAAAAGTTGATGCAAAAATACAAGTCTAAATAGGCCCAATGACATTATTTCTGACCATATGGCTGCTATATAGATTTATTATGGCTGCTTTATAGATTTATTATTTCAGCCAAAACCGATTGTAATGTGTGTGTGTTTACACAAGCCAAACTTTATGCATCCATATGCTGTAGAAGCATATCAATCTTTAGCGGTATTAGTGAATATTCTTCTATTCGTACACGAATGCGAATGCAGTATAATCAAAAAATAAACAAACGCACACCACCTAAGTATTATTGAGTAAAATGTCAAAGCTGACTGTAGTGTGTGTGTGTTCACACAAGCCAGACTTTATGCATACATACATGCTGTAGAAGCATGTCAACCTATTGCGGTAATAGTGAATATTCTTCTATCCGTACATGATTGCGAATACAGTATAAAAAAATAAACAAACGCACACCACCTAAGTATTATTGAGTTAAAATGTACAAGAAAAGTAAAATAAAAAAATAAATCATTCTATCAGTTAAAAAACTATATTGACGTCAAAACTAAAGTTACATTATTTTTATTGCGGAAAGTATGGTTTTATTGCAAAATTTATTTCCAGTTTTTACTTGAACAGGACAAATTAAAACATTCAAACTTTTAACAGCATATGTATCTTTTATCAGAATTAAACATTCATACCATGTACATGAAAAATCTACACAAATTTTTTCACGCAACCATACACCTAAAGACATCAAAAATTTAACTCGATAAAAATATTTTAATAACATCTAATGTAAATGGATGAAGTTTTATTAAAATATCTATGAATTTCTAATCAAAATACACTATATATTTAATTAAGTAATTCATATATATTTTATTTTGGATTGAATAACCTAACCTACTCGCATTTACACAAAGCTAACAACATTCTCTCGATGTTATCCACAATATAACACTATTTTGTGTTACATATTCACAATATTATACTATTTATCTACGCAACAATTATTTTATATTTATAATAAAATAAAATTATTTTACATAAAATATGAAGTTGTCATTGCATAGATGTCATTTTCATTGTTTATCATAATTACCATTATCATTTGACAATCGTTTATCAGTTTAGTAGAGATTTAAAAGAGAATAATTGTACTCAACCTTTTGAAGTATACGTCTATTTTTCGAAATAGACCTTAAGCAGTGTTAGTGAGAAACGTCAAATTTTGAATTTTTGTTATATGGACTTTTTTGTTTACCAAAACACGCAAAGGTTGATATTTTCGTTTAATTATGCTCGTGTAGAAAAAAAAAGAAGCAGGCTTGTGTGAACACACACACTACAGACGGCTTTGATAATAGTACTGTTACGATTTCGCCGATTGGTTATTCTAATAATTTTTCCGGTTCGATCACTGGACTGTGAATATCAAACTCGCAAATTTTAAATTTCAACTAAATTTATTTCCCACAAAAATTACACAAATATTTCACAAATAATTCACTGATATTTATTTTCACTATTATTTTACACAATATTTATCACTACTATTATTTTAACACTTTTTATCACTTCCCGATATTAACACTTCGAAATTCAAAATTGAACTATTTCGTAACTCAAATGTCTACACCTATTTATACGACGCAAATACTTGTAGAACATTCCATTATTTATCATCTTTAATGAATGTTCTTCTCCTTATTTGGTTCGCTCCGCCTATTTCATTATTTCTTTTTATTCTGTTCGTATGTGTAAGCATTTGGTTACAGGGTAATCCCTACTGCTATAATTTTCTTCTTTATTATCACAGGTGACATCTGTGATTCGTGACACTACCCTCCGCCCAAACCTGTTCGTCCCGAACAGGATCTAGACCTCTACCTCTATAGAACGCCAGTCTATCCAGGTGTACAACCTTGGGTTTTCCTCGTACTCCTCTTTGGATTCTATAGATCACATCATTTATTCTTGTTATGACCTTGTACGGTCCCTCCCATCCAGGTTGTAATTTTTGCGATAACCCTTTCTTACGTTGTGGGTTGTGAAGCCATACTAATTGACCCTCGTCAAATCCTTTATTGTTTGCTCGTACATCATACCGAGCCTTTGTTTTATCACTTGACAATTTGATTTTCTCTCTGACAAATTCGGGTATGTTGTTGATCTCCTCTTTCAAGTTGTCCACATTTAGCTGATGATGGCACCGCTCCAAATTCGAGATCACCTGGCAGTCTTAAATTGTTGCCGAAAAGTATTTTTGCTGGTGTTACTCCTGTTGTGTTATGCACCGCAGATCGATAGGCCATTAAGAACAATGGAATGCCATGATCCCAATTCCGCTGGTTTTTATCCACTGTTTTGGCTATAAACTCCTCCAATGTGGCATTGAAACGCTCCACCATGCCATCAGACTGTGGGTGGAAAGGTGTTGTCCGTGTTTTATTAATTCCCAGTAACTGACACATCTCCTGGAAGACAACCGATTCAAAATTCCGCCCTTGGTCGGAATGCAGTTCCATTAGTACCCCATAACGGCTTATCCAATTGTATACCACTGCATTGGCGATTGTGGTTGTTTCCTGATTTGGGATAGGGTAAACCTCTGGCCACTTACTGAAGTAGTCCATTACTACCAAAACATATTTGTTGCCACTATCGCTGGTTGGAAATGGTCCTGCAACATCTATGGCAATCCTCTCAAATGGTGCTCCCACATTATATTGTTGCATCGCTCCACGGCTCTTCTTTGCCGGTCCTTTCACGGCCATACATTGGTCACATTTTTGACACCATTCAACCACTGCCTGTCTACATCCTGCCCAGTAGAAACTTTCACGTACCTTGGCTAACGTTTTGTTAATTCCTAGGTGGCCTCCGCTTGTTCCTCCGTGGTATTCCTCCAAAATTCTGCCATCCTGATCCTCGGTACTACTACCAACGATTGCTTTGTCTTGCCATCGGAGCTTTCCCATGTTCGCTTTAAGCAGCCGTCTTCCATGGTTAAACTATCCCATTGGGCCCAGTAAGCCTTGATAGATGGGCCTTTATCCGCAATATCACTCCATGTGGGACGATGTTCTTCCTCCATGAACTTAATAATTACTGCCAAATCTGGATCCTCTCGTTGCTCTTTGGAGATAACATCCTTGGTCCATTCATTAGCTGGCAACACTTTCATTAGTCTGATATCGACGATGTTTTCCTTGTTTTCTACCCGCCCGCAATGTTTACAATCCACTCTACATGACCGTCTTGACAACGCATCCGCATTTCCATGAGCGCTTCCTTTCCGATGTTGGATTTCGTAGACAAAACTCCCCAATCGCTCAATCCACCGTGCTACTTGTCCTTCGGGATTTTTAAACTGAAGTAACCATGTCAAGGCGCCATGATCCGTTCTTAATAGAAATGATTGACCATAGAGGTATTTCCTGAAATGTTCCACACATTTCACTATGGCCAACAATTCTCTTCTTGTTACACAGTAGTTCCGTTCTGGCTTCGATAAGATCTTTGAATAATATGCGATGACGCGTTCCTGTCCATCGATTTCCTGTGACAACACTCCTCCCAAACCATAATTGCTTGCATCCGTATCCAAAATAAAACGTTTATTTGGAACCGGATACGAAAGCAATGGTGCTGTACATAATCGCTAGTTCAGTTCGTTGAACGCCTCCTCGTGTTCATCACTCCATTGGAACGGCTTGTTCTTCTGTGTCAGCTCGTGTAAACTTCTTGCGATGTTGGCAAATCCTGGCACAAATCGTCAATAATATGTGCATAGTCCTATGAAACTCCTTAGTTCATGTAAATTCTGCGGTCTTGGCCAATCCTTTACGGCGAAGATCTTGTCTTCATCTGTATGAATGCCGCTTGTTGTTATTTTGTGTCCCAAATATTTGACTTCATCCCGGAACAATACACATTTCTTCGGACTTAACTTCAATCCAGCTGATTGAATTCTTTCGAATACCTCCTCTAGATTTCGTAGATGCTCGTTGAAGTCCTTTCCCATAACGATTATATCGTCCAAATATACCAGGCATGTTTTCCAGTGGAGTCCTTTAAGTACGCGTTCCATTAGCCGTTCGAAAGTTGCAGGGGCGTTACAAAGTCCAAATGGCATGACATTGAATTGCCATAATCCATTGCCCACACTGAACGCAGTCTTTTCCTTATCTTCGTCTGCGACCTCCACTTGCCAATAGCCGCTCTGCAAATCCAATGTTGAAAACATCCGTGCTCCTGCCAATGTATTCAGTGTGTCTTCGATCCTTGGTAACGGGTAACTATCCTTTTTGGTAACTGTGTTGAGCTTCCGACAATCAACGCAGAATCTCATGCTTCCATCCTTCTTTTCCACCAGTACTACGGGTGAACTCCATGGACTAGTTGACTGCTCAATTACTCCCGATGTTTGCATATCAGTTACCATCTTATCCACCTCTGCTTGCTTAGGCAATGGTAACCTTGGCGCTTGTCGAATTAGTGTTGATGTTCCTGTGTCGATCCGGTGTTTAACCATATTTGTTCTGCCATTATCTTCCGGTGCACCACAGAAAATGGACATACATTTTTGAAGCAACTCCTTTGCTGCTCGTATTTCTTTTGGCGTTAATTGTTCCGTCCATTTCTGTGTTAGTTCCTCCGTTATTTTCCGTTGTCGTTGGTCCTTGGTCTTTACACACGGATTCGCCTCCTCGCATTTTATAATGGTGGATACTTCCTCACCTCGGCCGATGATAGTTCCCTTTTTAATTGTTTTTGTCACATCCGATAAATTAAGAGCCCTTATCTCTAAAGTCACACTCCGGTTTAACCAAAGCTTTTCCAATGATAATTTCTTTGGTTTGTATCTCGTCACTGTTGGCTTCCACAACCCACAACCCTTGTGTTCCAGGACCTCCATCCAATTTCCCCCAAACAACCGTTTCCGAGTGTGGTGGTAGCTTCGTCCGATGATCCAATGTTATCCTCCTTACGACTGGCTCCTTGCCGTCGTTCAGTTGCAAAGGCAATTCGACATTACCGTAGCTCAATGTTCCCCGTCCGACATCCAATACGAATCCATTTCGTTTCATGAAGTCCATTCCCAGGATGACCTCATCCACAATATCCGCAACAAGAACTTCATGTCGAAAACTGTTGTTCCCGATTCGTATTGTCACCTCCTTCTTTCCTTTGATAGCCTCACTGTCACCTGTCGCCGTTTGTAACTTGAACCCTTCCATTGTCCGAACTCCATTCGTGATGAAATCTGGCCGCACAATCGTTCTCGTTGCTCCGGTATCCAACGTTATTATACTGGATCGTCCCTCTACTTCGCCTTTCACCATCAAGCTATCACCACCATTTACCAATCTGGAAATGGGGATGAAGGTTATGGAGCATTTGGTTGTGGGAGTCAGCTTTTGCTCCTCAAAGCTGACTCTTACTCGTTTAACGCCTTCGTTGTTGTTTGGCGTTCCTCCTCGGCTGGTATTTTTCGTTCCTCCGGTGGCCTTCGGTACTTCGGCGATGGTGTTCTCGCCCGTTTGCGCTTTATCTCCCAGCATTCCCTTGAGATGTGTCCTATTTTGTCACAAACCCAACATCTGATTTTACTAGTTCCATCCCGGAATCTCGTTGTTCGCCAGTTATCTGCTGGTTTGATCTTATTGCCCTGTTTGTGACTGATTGCTGGTTCCACTTCCACACGACGTACCTTGACTGCTGGTTTGATGATGTTGTTTGCAGTCTCGTTGGTTAGGGCACACGCGATGGTTTCCGCAAACGTTGCTTTTGGAGACAACACAACAGCACGTCTCGTATCCGGATCCCGTATTCCATCTGTGAAGGCGTCGATCTTAATACGCTCTGTGTATTCACCTGCCATGTTGTAGTGGGCGAGGCGCACTAGTCGCTCTATATCAGACGCATACTCCTGGAGCGTCTCTCCAACCCGCTGACATCGTCCTTTCAACTCCATACGATGTAGCTCCCGTCGATGGTCACCACCATATTTGCGCTCCAAAGCCAACATGATTTTGCCGTAATCCTCTCGTTCGTATTCTGGCACGATTTGGAGTAGTTCCGCAGCACTTCCCTTAAGCGCAACAATTAATGCTGCTACCCGATCCTCTTCACACCAACCGTTCCTTGTGACCGCCATCTCAAACTGGAGTTTGAAGATGTTGAATGGTGTGGTTCCGTCAAATGTTGGTGGCTTCAACTTTATTGAGCTGGTTGGTCGAGTAACTTGAGCACTGCCGTTGATTTTGAGATCCATGATTTCCCTCTCGAGTTTCAGGAATCGTTGATCTGCCACCTCAGATTGCTGAAGACTGCGAGATTCAAACCCCTCCAGTTTCCAATCCATTTCTATTTTCACTGTGTCAACTTTTGTGTTCAGCGTAACCGAAAACTCTTGAAATTTCTCGTTGACACATTTTTCCTGCTGCTCCAACCGTTCGATATTGTTTTCTTGTCCGATAGTTATATCGGTTTTGAGACCACCGATCATCTGCTCCTGTTCAGCACGCAATGCCTTTTGCTCGGTAATCATTTTTACTTCGAGGCCGCCGATCATTTGCTGCATTGCGGCCATTAGTTTCCCCATACCGAAACCTCCAGTGGCCCTATTCTGGTTTTCCCAGGGAATTGGGAATTTTTGACGTTTTTATAACAGTTGGGAATTATTTTTTCCAAAAGTGTATTCTGGCTATGGGAAAAATATTTCGTTTGGAAAAAATAATTCCCAATTATAACAGTTTTGACGTTTATTTTTCCCTTTTGAAATTGTTGGGAATTCATATTTCTTATGGCAAAATACTCATAATCATAATACTAGAGTAAAAATTTATATTTTTTTTATTATTTCTTATAACCAAAAACACCTACATATTTTTTTAAATTTGGTCCTATCTACCCTAAAAATATAAAAAAAATTAGCTCATTCATAAATACTAATAATCATAATAAATAGTGAATGTAGAAAATAATTCCGACCCTAAAAATTTTTTTATTGTTTTTCAAAAGCGAAAACACCTATTTTTTTTTAAATTTGTTATTCATCCGTCAATATTTAAATCATATTCAAATATAAAAACATAGCGCACCATGAAAAAAAACATGAAAAAGGTACTCTAGTGGCGAACATCTAAAACTATTTGTTTTACAGACTCAGAGGGGAAATAATTCCCAGCACGCCGGAATACACTTTTGGGAATTGGGGAATAAAATATTTGGAATTATTATAATTGGGAATTGGGAAAATTTTTTACCCAATTCCCTGGGAAAACCAGAATAGGGCCACAGATGTTGTTGGAGTAGTTTCTTTAACGACGACATTCTGGTCTTCCACTCTGGTCGTTGACTCTGTATTTACTTCAATCGCTTGCACCTCGGTTGAATCGGTGCCCCAAAATTAAACTCATGTTGATCTGGGTCAACATTTTCATCTAACAAAGCTGTACGGAGTCTCAACTGCAACTCATTTCGGTTGCCCGCAGTTGGTAGATTCCGTAGCCCCAACTCCTTCTTCAAATCTGCCACTTTTAAGTCCATTAATTTCATCTTAGATATTCAAAATCCCACCGCTGTCACCTATTGTTACGATTTCGCCGAGTGGTTGTTCTAATAATTTTTCCGGTTCGATCACTGGACTGTGAATATCAAACTCGCAAACTTTAAATTTTAACTTAATTTATTTCCCACAAAAATTACACAAATATTTCACAAATAATTCACTGATATTTATTTCTACTATTATTTTACACAATATTTATCACTACTATTATTTTAACACTTCACTTTATATCACTTCCCGATATTAACACTTCGAAATTCAAAATTGAACTATTTCGTAACTCAAATGTCTACACGTATTAGTACGACGCAAATACTTGTGGAACATTCCATTATATTTCATCTCTACACTTCGCGAATGTTCTTCTCCTTATTTGGTTCGCTCCGCCTATTTCATTATTTCTTTTTATTCTGTTCGTATGTGTAAACATTTGGTTACAGGACAGGGTAATCCCAACTGCTATAATTTTCTTCTTTATTATCACAGGTGACATCTGTGATTCGTGACAGTACTCAACTTTTTGTAGTGAACGTCTCTTTTTCGAAATAGATCTTAAGTAGCAATAGTGAGAAACGTCAAATTTTGAATTTGATTTTTCGTTTACCAATACACTCAAAGGTTGATGTTTTCGTTTGATTAGCTCGGGTAAAAAAAAGAAGCAGGCTTGTGTGAACACACACACACACTACGGTCGACTTTGATGCCAGCCATCATATCGCTAGCACAGATATTCAAAATGAATGAACACCGAATTCTCTTTATTTAAGGCGGCATACATTTTTATACTGTAAAATATTATGCGTATTTACATTTCTCAGTTCAGTGATTTGATACTGATCGGATCGAATGGGTTTGAAATAATTTAAAATATATTTTATTATTTTATAACCATTACATATATATGTATTTATTACAAAGCATGTCAATTTAAACTACACACAGAACGCAGGTTAAAATAAGATACATATGTATTTTAAGAATCAGATACATATATTAATTTTGTTCAATGATATTATTTTTAATGTTTTTCTTGGGTTTAAATCGATCAAGAGCTGCACTTCGTTCAATTTTTATTGACTCATCTACATTTGTTATTTTGCTATCGTGAACTTGTTTTCGAAATATTTTCATTTTGTTGTGGAAATTCTGTATATAAGAAAATATTAGATTGTTTTTAATTTTAAAATTTTGTTAATTTACCTTATTCGTTTCCTCTTGTAATATTTTTTTGTTTCTAGATATATTTGCTACCCCTCCCTTTTTTTTTGCTTTATTTCTAGGTTGATAATCGATTTTAGATGGTTTTAAATGTAACAATTTTTTGCGAGCATCAACTTTATCTTTAGTTGATGGTAAATCAATTTCCAGTACTTTGGTTGGATCTAAAGCAATAAATTCAGGTGGAATTTTTTCCATTAATGTATGAACTTCGAATTCTCGCCTTTGTGATTTAGTTTGGTATGGATTAGCTTCTCGTGCATCAAAATTTGGTTCACCAGATCCTGGCGCCAAAATTGAAGTAAATCCTCTTTGAGTCGCTAACCCAATTACATCTTCATAAGGGCAAAATGATATGTTTGCAATATAACTATCGCACTGATGTATTAGATATGGTTTGGGAGTATCTTCCTTTAGTGGATTTTTATAAACATAGCATGTACTTCCAACAGCAGTTGTTAAAACACCTTTTTGTGAGATGCTTAAATGATTTGTAAGTATTCCAGAATAAGTGACAATGGGGTCATTTAGTTGCCGTATATCCCATAATTTTAGTAACCGATCAGTAGCTGCTGTTGCCATATAATTGCCGTAAGGATCTAAAGCTACCGAAGAAATAGGTGTACTATGGCATAAAAGTTTTACCAAAGGCTCTTTTACGGTTGGGCTCCACATAGAGACTACTCCCGTTGTACCTCCTACACATAATACACCATTTCCAGGGTTTTGAACCATATTATAAATTTTACCTTGTTTTATATTGAAATCTGCAACCACTTTTCCTAACGATACATCCAGCCAAGTTAACCAACCTGCTTCATTACCGCTTGCAAGTAGAAAATGATATGGTAAAAATTCTAGTTTATTCGTTCGATACATCGTTTTAACACAGTGTAACTCGGTACCTTGGCTATCATAAAAATGCACCCAATTTTTTTGAGCCAATGCAAACATTGTTTCAAGATGAAGCCATGCTACATCAACTATTTCTTCCATTACGTTCATTTCACAAAGTAATGTTTTACGCACCCAATCAAATCCAGCTGCATGACCTTTTTTTCCACCCAACAATAAATATCTACCATTTTTGCTATAGCGGAACCGATATGGTCCAAAATCTAAATTTAAATCAAATCGTTTGGTTGCTGACGTTATATCAATATCTTTTACAATGTCTTCTTGTGTAATTTCATGTATTTCTTCTTGATCATCCGGAATTAGAAAGCCCCCATCTTCATTCAATAAAATTTCAGACCGAGCAGCTTGCTCGTTTGCAAATTCAAATTTTGATTCTTGTTTTTCTAACTTTTTTTTGAATAATTTTGTTTTAACACCCAATCCTGATATTCCATCGCCATGTGAATATTTTTTAACAAGTGAGGGATTAATAGGGATTCCTCCATGAATTTGTTTCTGGAAATGAGCTTTAAGCGGTCGGGAAAATTCACCAACAATAATTTCTTCGATTTCATTTTCACGATTCTTAGAATTTAATTGTTCTATTTTACTGATTTTTAAGTTAACATTAGAATTTACGACTGGATCAATATCTGCGAAATATCGTTTTGATTTATTAGCTGATATGATTTTATCCTAAAACAAAATTTATAATAGATTATGCATGGATTATGTTTATTTAATTGAAATTTACTACAAACCATGTTTATAGAGATTATTCACACTTCAAAATTATCATATAAATTATTATTTTGACTAAGTGAGGTTAAAATAACTCGGTGCTGCCCGATGAACTAGATTGAGCAATAAAATATTCTACTCACTTTTTGTGTATAAAGAAAATTCTACACGCATTTTTACATTACAAAATCCATTAAGCGTGGCTAGCCAAGGTACAAAAAGGTAAGTTTTTATGTTTAAATCACTAAATTTAATTATTTTTAAATTCATAAAACCTTAAATGAATATTTAATTTATTAGTTTGTAGTAAAAAAAATATACTATAACTAACAATAGTATATTAATTTATAAAATATTTTGCGCAAACAGTGACGGTCTCCATAATCAATTTTTTCTTCTCTTCCAATTTTCCGTCATATTTGTGTTTTATAAAAATTTCTTAGATTTTCGTCTTAATTTTGTTTAATAATTGTAATTAATAATAAGTAAATTATTTTTCTATTAGAAATTTATGAAAATAATTAAAATCAATAAATGTTTCTTCTTTCCTGTAGGAAAATGAGTAGCTCCGAGGAGGTATCTTGGATTTCCTGGTTTTGTGGACTCCGTGGAAATGAATTTTTTTGTGAGGTAAATATTAATATAGTTTTACTTAGTGAAGGTTTTGGTTCAAAAATATCTATTATTTCTTTTAGGTGGATGAAGATTATATACAAGATAAATTCAATTTAACTGGATTAAATGAACAAGTTCCAAATTATAGACAAGCTTTAGATATGATTCTTGATTTAGAACCAGGTAAATTAAACATATAATATTTATTCTAGATCGAAAAACATCCAATTTAATTCGACAGAAATATTTTTTAATAAATATTTCAATAACGATTAACAAGTGGAAATTGTATAATATCAAGTTATATTATATTCTGAGTGTCCGGAGAGCGCAGGTTTGTTTGTTCATTCTTAAACAGAACAAAACAATGTTTTTGTTGTAAGTGCATCGTACATATCATGTAGTTTTACGTTACTATTAACTACTTATTTCACTGTCTCGATCGAGAATCAGCATAAGTAACGACAGGCTATACATATTTGAAAACAAAATCGATTCATCAATTTGCAAGTATTTTATATTTTGAAAGTGTTCTATTAGTTTTAAGTAAAAAAGACTAGTTATAAAGATTATGAAATTATTTCAAAGATTTTATTTTATCTGGAACAAATATTAACATATTTTTTTGACATCCATTAATAAGTTAATTATGTGTTTTTATCTACTTATTAAATTATTTTCTAATTATTAATTTAATAGAAGACGAATTAGATGATAATCCTAATCAATCAGACTTAATAGAACAAGCAGCCGAAATGTTATATGGCCTGATTCATGCTAGATACATTTTGACGAATCGGGGCATTGGTCAAATGGTAGAGAAATATCAAACAGGAGATTTTGGACATTGTCCAAGGGTGTATTGTGAAAGTCAACCAATGCTTCCTTTAGGTATATATTGTTATAATTATAAAATATGAAATTAATAAAGTACATGTGTTCTCTTAGGTTTATCAGATGTTCCCGGTGAAGCTATGGTTAAAACATATTGCCCTAAATGCATTGATGTCTACACTCCAAAATCTTCAAGACATCATCATACAGACGGTGCATATTTCGGTACTGGATTTCCTCATATGTTATTTATGGTCCACCCCGAGTATCGACCAAAACGTCCTCAAAATCAGTTCGTTGCACGGTAAATCAACTTTGAAATTTGGAAATGAATTATTGCAATTTCAATTAAATTTTCTATTTTTGTATTTGTTTTTCTAGTCTATATGGATTCAAGATACATTCCTTAGCTTATCAGATACAATTGCAAGCAGCAAACAACTTCAAAGCGCCACAACGAGCGGTAAATTATAAAAATGGAAATCGCAGCTACTTACTACAAAATGTATAAATTTAAAGAAAATAAAAGAAACCCATCAAAAAGATCTCAAATCAATTCAAAATTTGTTTACCAAAATTTATAATTTAATTTGTTTTTTAAAACTAAACTAATAATTTTTTTCTTAATTTACTATTTTTGTCATAAGAATTTTTTTATATTTTAACTTTTCAAAACGCGGTTCGATTAAGAAAACGTTTATAATAGCAGCTCATATAAAAAATCTAGATCAACTATTTTAATTTTTTTTTCTTTTATTTTCTAGTAAACGGACTGCATTAAATTAAAGAAACAACAAAAATTGGAAAAATTAGAAAAAATTTTTTTGTTTTCAATTTTCATTTATTAATTATAAAAATTAAAAATAATGGGTGGAGTTATATAACAATTTACAACTAAAACTAAGAAAAATAGGATGGAATATTAATTTTTATAAAGAATCTTTGAAATGTAAACAGTAATCAAATTAAAATCATATTGTTATATTAATTATATCATCCTTACTCTCATCGTCATTAAATATTTTAATATTATTAAATAATTATAATTAATGTATATTATGATTTTTATGTAAGAGAAACTAAATTACAAAAACCAAAAATTGTTTTATATTTAGTATCATTGATACTAATGCACAAGCCTTGTTGCAACTACAGATGTATATATAGCTACCGAATAAAAAATTGCACGACGAATTGTACATATGTATATACGTATGCGTATGGTGGTGCCACAAGATACTTATAATACCAAGACTGCCAATTGAGGTACGCCAAACACATTACCTTATATCAAAGCCACTTCGTTTTTTAAATTATATTGACTTTTTCAGTGCCAGATCGACGAGAGTTTGTACAAAACGTAAACTAAATGTATGTAAAATTCATATAAAAAAATTGAAAAGAAAATCAAGACATTTTTTTCATCTTACTTTTTCAATGAGAAGCTGTTAAATTTTAGAAGGAAATGGTTTTGGGCTCTTTTATATCTCATTTTAGAGACATAATTTTCCGTTTTGCACAAAAAATCATCATCATAGCACATTTACTGGACAATTTTAGACACGATTTCTTGAAAAAGTTGAATCTTGAGTTTCGAATATTTTTTTTTGTTTATTTCTATGCCATCTGTTTTGGGGCTCAAGGCACTCCCAACTCTTTCGAGGTTCACTTATTTACATCCTTACCTTACGCTTTGCAGCCAAATCGAGGACGTACGGTTATAGGTCTTACATTTCTGTTTGTGGGACTATCTCAAAGACAAAGTTGACAAACAAGAACCAACAACACGTGAGAACATGATTGAGCGAATCAGAAATGCGTGTGCTGAAATATATATATAAATATATATATATATATATATATATATATATATATATATATATATATATATATATATATATATATATATATATATATATATATATATATATATATAATATATATATATATATATATATATATATATATATATATATATATATATATATATATATATATATATGTATATATATATATATATATATATATATATATATATATATATATATATATATATGTATATATATATATATATATATATATATATATATATATATATATATATATATATATATATATATATATATATATGTATATATATATATATATATATATATATATATATATATATATATATATATATATATATTTATATATATATATATATATATATATATATATATATATATATATATATATATATAAATATATATATATATATATATATATATATATATATATATATATATATATACATATAACCCTCATGGGCGCTGTGCCGGACTCTTACCGACTAAACCTCCACCCTCCGCTTCTCCACACGACCGGGACCGCAAAATTTGCATAACTTCAGGCGTTGGATGTCCATGTTCTTATCAATGTATGTTGTAAGTTTCATGTTGTGTCATTTTTTGACGTAATATCATCATTATCATGGTATTTATGATGTTCCAAATTCGCTCCTCCGACAGCATCCTCGGGATAATGTTTTCCGTTGTCAGCTGACCTACTTCAATGTATGTGAAGTTAGCCCGAAATTTCATCCCGAAAAAGCTTTTTATAAATTTGGTGTGTTTCTTTGCTAAATTCAAATCCATCCCGAAAAATTACTTAAAAATGTAAGATAAACACTTTTCATCCCGAGAATTTTTATGTTTTAATCAGAAAGTGGAAACAAAAAAATTGAAAATAAAAACTAACATACCAAATTAATTAAATATTGAAGTTAGAAAAATAAAAAACTATATCCAATACAAAATACTAAAGATATATTAAAGGGTCATCCATAGTATTTTGTATTGAAAAACTTTGTTTTATATTTAAAAATTTAACATTAAAATTTTTTAATAAATAAAATATATATTTTTGTATAGGAAAACTAGCTTAATCACAAAGTTTAATAATTTTTTAGGAAAATCCTAGAGATGACCCCATCGGGAAACTAGCCTTAAAAGTTATATGCATCTATGTTCTAACTATTTCAAATGAGTTTACTTGGGTGCGGTGGGGATAAGACCCTCGTCTATCGCCATATGTCGTTATAGTTTTCATATCGGATATATGCATGAGATATATGAAAATTGAATAATTTTTCAGGAAAATCCTAGAGATGACCCCATCGGGAAACTAGCCTTAAAAGTTATATGCATCTATGTTCTAACTATTTCAAATAAGTTTACTTGGGTGCAGTGGGGATAAGACCCTCGTCTATCGTCATATGTCGTTATAGTTTCCATTTCGGATATATGCATGAGATATAGGAAAATTTAATAATTTTTTAGGAGAATCCTAGAGATGACCCCATCGAAATAATTTAAACATAGATGCATACAGCTTTTAAGGCTAGTTTCCCGATGGGGTCATCTCTAGGATTTTCCTGAAAAATTATTCAATTTTCCTATATCTCATGTACATATCCGATATGGAAGCTATAACGACATATGACGATAGACGAGGATCTTATCCCCACCGCAACCAAGTAAACTCATTTGAAATGATTAAAACATAGATGCATACAACTTTTAAGGCTAGTTTCCCGATGGGGTCATCTCTAGGATTCTCCTAAAAAATTATTAAATTTTCCTATATCTCATGTACATATCCGATATGGAAACTATAACGACATACGACGATAGATGAGGGTCTTATCCCCACCGCAACCAAATAAACTCATTTGAAATAATTAAAACATAGATGCATACAACTTTTAAGGCTAGTTTCCCGATGGGGCCATCTCTAGGATTTTCATGAAAAATTATTAACTTTTCTTATATCTGATGTACATATCCGATATGGAAACTATAACGACATACGACGATAGACGAGGGTCTTATCCCCACCGCAACCAAGTAAACTCATTTGAAATTATTAAAACATAGATGCATACAACTTTTAAGGCTAGTTTCCCGATAGGGTCATCTCTAGGATTCTCCTAAAAAATTATTAATTTTTTCTATATCTCATGTACATATCCGATATGGAAACTATAACGACATACGACGATAGATGAGGGTCTTATCCCCACCGCAACCAAGTAAACTCATTTGAAATGATTAAAACATAGATGCATACAACTTTTAAGGCTAGTTTCCTCATGGGGTCATCTCTAGGATTTTCCTAAAAAATTATTCAATTTTCCTATATCTCATGCATATATCCGATATGGAAACTATAACGACATATGACGATAGATGAGCATCTTATCCCCACCGCACCCAAATAAACTTATTTGAAATAGTTAGAACATAGATGCATATAACTTTTAAGGCTAGTTTCCCGATGGGGTCATCTCTAGGATTTTCCTAAAAAATTATTCAATTTTCATATATCTCATGCATATATCCGACATGGAAACTATAACGACATACGACGATAGACGAGGGTCTTATCCCCACCGCAACCAAGTAAACTCATTTAAAATGATTAAAACATAGATGTATACAACTTTTAAGGCTAGTTTCCCGATGGGGTCATCTCTAGGATTCTCCTAAAAAATTATTAAACTTTGTGATTAAGCTTGTTTTCCTACACAAAAATATATATTTATACATATTTATTAAAAAATTTGAATGTTAGTTTTTTGAATATAATAGAAAATACTATAGATGACCCTTTATTATATCTATAGTATTTTGTATTGAATATAGTTTTATATTTTACTAACTATTTAATTAATTTGGTTTTATAAATATTTCTGTATTTGTGTTAGTTTTTTTTTTTTAATTTGTTTTGTTTCCACTTTCTGACTAAAAAATAAAAATTTTCGGGATGAAAAGTGTTTTTCTTACATTTATAAGTAATTTTTCGGGATGGATTTGAATTTAGTAAAGAAACATACCAAAATTATAAAAAGTCTTTTCGGGAAGAAATTTCGGGCTAACTTCACATACATCTACTTCATCAGTACACTCACGACGCTCCCGCTCCCACCGTTTACAGTGAAAAATAGTGTGTTCTGGTGTATCTTCATCATCACAGTAGAAACAACAGGGCCTCTCTTTAATATGCATTTTAAAGAAATAGCTGTTAAAAGAGCCATGGCCAAATAGGAATTGCGTTAAGTGAAAGTTGATTTCACCATGCTTACGCTTTACCCACTCTTTAATTTTAGGAATCAGCTGTCTGGTCCACGATGCAGTGTCTGCGATTTCCCATCGTTTCTGCCATTGTTCCAGCATTTCTTGTTTGGCGTCTTCCTTAGGAGTCCCACTGGGTACTGTGACTCTATGTTTTGCCATTAACGTCATAGGTGGCATGCTTGATAGTACGAAGGCTACCTCTTTCGAAATTGTCCTATAAGCATACCCGGAGTGCAATAGTTCGTTGATCTCGTTCTAGTTGATCACGGGCCTCTTCAGTGTCCAATGCTCGGATCCATACAGGTACCCCATACAATATAATTGATGTGACTACAGAGGAAAGCAATTTCCTCTTACTTGCGCTCGGTCCGCCAGTGCTGGCCATTAATCGAATAAGGCCAGTTGTTGTTCTATTCGCCTTTACTACCGTTTGTCTAATGTGCTCTTGGAAGCTTCTTCGATGGTCCACCCATACCCCCAGTAACTTAATTTTTGCTGTTGGTACTATTTTTATTCCTTCTCTGTTGAATTCTATTGGCGAAAGCATCCGCCTACCTGCCATAACAACTGCCTCGGTCTTTTCCGGTGCCAACTGCAACCGATGAGTGCAGAGCCACTTGGAGATGGCTTCGACTGCGGCTTCTACTCGCTCCACAAGTTGTTATTCATATCTCGCCGATACAATAAGTGCCAAGTCATCGGCATATTCCACTAGCTTGGAGTCCTCGGGCAACGGAATTCTGAGTATACCGTCATATAGAATATTCCAGAGCAGTGGTCCTAAAACCGAACCTTGTGGTACACCACTCGTAACCTCCATCAAAGTAGCTACGCCCGCTGATTCGACAATGATTTCTCGTTCACTCAGATAGCTCTGAAGAACCCTCCTAAGACTCAGGCTTACTTGACATTCCTCAAGCCTTTTCTGGATTAACTCCCAAGCTGCGCTGTTGAATGCATTCCGTACGTCTAGAGTAATTAGTACTGGGATACGCCGTGTGTGTTTGGATCCGTCAGCTGCTTTATCGAAGGTGTCCAACAGGTAGAGTGGTCTATATGACGTAGGCACCCCGTCCGGCTTCCCCTCCTTTTTAAGTAACACAAGTTAAGCTATCTTCCAGATGTCTGGAAATTTTCCATTCTTAAAAGCTTGGTTTTGAACATCCAAGATTATTTTTGGGTGAACGTTAGATGCAATTCTGACCGCTTCTGGTGGGATCCCATCCGGTCCTGCACTTTTCTTCATCTTTAGCTTTCTCCATGCAGTCTCTAGTTCTGCCCTAGTGAATGGTAGAAATGCTGGTGGTTGTATGGACTTATGGTTTGCTCGCTCGTGAAACGGGAAAAGCTCCTTAACTATGGTGGTGACAGTTTCTGCAGTAATGGTGGGCACCATTCGGCAAAACTTCTTGGTTACAATTTTATACGCATCTTCCCATGGATCTTCTTCTATCCTGCTGCAGAGATTTTGCCAGCAATTCTTCTTTGATTTCAGTATAGCCGTTCTCATGTTCTTCCTTGCACATTTCAATTCCTGTTGGATTGATGTATCCACTTGACCACGGGTACGCCGATTCTCTCGCAAATAATTTTCTTCTAGCGCAGTTACAACATCTGCGCAGTTCTGAAACTTCCGGTGTCCACCAGTTCACGCCTACTTTCCTGCCTCGTCTATCAGTCTTTAGTACCTCCTCTCATGCCTTCCTAGTCACATCTACTAGTTGCGCTGGCGTTGTAATACGACATGGAAAGTTTCTTGTTTGGATTCACCTATGCGCCAGCTCCAATTTGCAATTTTATTCTGTCCTACTCTTCTATTTGACTGATTTCTAATCACTTCGAACATAATATAGCGGTGATCACTAAGGCTTTAGAACGTTGTATAGAACTTCCCAGTTCCGAAGCAGGTTAACAATTCTTTCGGAACCAAAAGTAACATCGAGGAAAGAGCCGTAATTGCCTCTTTCATAGGTTGGTATCTGCCCTACTTTTAAACTATTAAGATTGCAGGAAGCGGCCCAGTCTGCGAGCATTTGTCCTCTGTTGTCCAGTATTTCACCTCCCCATAATGGGGAATTTGAGTTGAAATCTCCTGCTACGATTACATCTTTATTCAGACTCCGAATAATCAAACCAAGTTCATCTAGCCTCTGGACAAACTCTTCCACCGGTTTATTTGGTGAAAAATAGCAACTCATAATAATGAGATTGTCTAAATCCACCTAGACAACACCTTTTATAGCACCTAAACTAGTGGTGGCAATATCTTTGGATAATATAATAAGTGCTGCATCACCGTTCAGGTCTGCTTTCCAGTTTCCTTCCTGTATAGTTTCCGTTGGTTTGGTGTACTCACCAATACCACGTCCACGTTGTTTTGAATAGCTGTGTCAACAATGAGATCCTGTGCCAGTCAATTGCGACGTGCATTAATTTGTAGTAGACGCATGATTAGCTTCCACTACTGTATATTTGATACTACTAAACTTGCTGCTGCGGTCGAATTGTTCACATTTGGCCTATTGTGCGCCTCACTACATTCCATCCGAATATGTCTACTTTTCCCACAGCTGAAGCAGCAAGCACTACAATCAGGCCCCGGCAGTTCTTTGCTAGATGTCCCGTTTCCCAGCACCTATCATGACCAGCGATGGTCATTAGAGCGCGTTTGCAGTTGGCAGGAAACCCAGCCAATTCGAATGCGCTTTCTGTCCACTATCTGTCTTGCCCATTCCTTAGGATATTTTACCGTGGCTTTCTTCGTGTCAGAGTAGGCCGGTCTTATTGATGTTATAAGTATCTCGTCGCCATTCTCCTTTCCAAGAGCTGCCTGGAATGCTTTATATCAGAGTCACTGGTTCCTTCTTCTAGATCCCTAATGTGTACCACTGCTAACTCTTTTAGGTGCACTGCCACTACACCGTCAACTTTTTTCACAATCGCTTCGCTAAGAGTCTCGGCTTTGTTCTTTCCGCCCTTCACTTGAATCATCAAATCATTCGATTTCGTTTTTCTAATGCCGACTATCTCCACTCCCACCTCTTTGATATCGACACCTTTTTTTACATTTCTCAGTAGATCGGAATAGGATTGCCCCTCCGCCTTAACTATGACCATCTCGTTTCGGGTTCTCCTCCTTCCTTTATGTCTATTACCCTCAGTATAATTATTTTCTAGTTTACTCCCTAGTACATCGGTATTGAGGTAATCACCACTTTTTTCCCCGTCCAGCGTCTTTATGGGCTGACGACCTCCTATACAGCAGATAACATTTGTCCCGCTGTCGATTAAACAACACTTTAATATTTTCCTCAGTTTTGGAATCTTATGGGAGATTAGGACAACGCTGATATCCTTCACACCTCGGGTACAGTTCCTCATTTTCTTTGCCACTTCAATGCACTGTTCCTCTAGAATAGTGCCGTCGCTCTGTTGATTCACGTATCCCAACGTTCGGACTTCGTTTTCGGTTCTTGATTCTCATTCCAGAAAAATAGTATCGGCGCTTTGTACTGCCACTTCTCCCGCTTGAAGGATTGGTCATCCAGCAAATACTAAAGCCCTGGAACCTGCTCTATAAGTTTACATACATCTTGGTTTTTAGGGCAACATGGGTCTATGAAGATTCCCCGTACTAAGATGCTTGATCGCATAAAACTAGTGCGGCTCAATACAGTCGCTCGATACACATTTTGCGGCCATTTCTCGGCAACAAATTCTTTGATTTTGTTCAGTGTCATTGCCGAATGCATCCTGCTATGTATCTTGAGTGCCTGTAGTCGGCTCTCAATTTCATTCGATTGTAGTCAGGGGCGGTTTTAACATGTGCGAGGCCCTAGGCAACTTTTTATGCAAGGCGCTTTTTGCTTGCGGTAAAATCTTTCTTTTGATCGTGTATTACGGGTTCTTAGTAGCCTAGGAATACCACCATCACGGCAAAATCTGCAAAACTGCGAAGAAAAGTACAGCAAGAAGACTTACAACATTTAGAAATAACAAACAAATTATTGTGTAATTTTAACGAAGATTCAATTATTTTATTTTATTTCAAATAATAATTGACAATAATTGATATATTATACATAATTCAAAATTTAAATTGTTTGTAGCTGTTGTTTACATTTTTTTTCTGTTTTAATTTTTAATTTTTTGTTTAATTTTGTTATTTTTATATTTTTTATTATTTTATAGTTTAAAATCGTACCTTTCTGACTTTTGCAGATGCAAACTCATCAATTAAATCGGTATAATCCAAAGACCGACTTAGTTCATTCTCGACGGAAATTAAAGCTAAATCAGAAAGCCGATCCTGACCCATATTCGAACGTAAATAGGTTTTTATTAGCTTTAATTTTGAAAAGGACCTCTCTGCGCTTGCTATTGATATAGGAGAGGTGAGTAAAATGCGCAACGCAATAAACAAATTAGGAAAAATTTCGATTAATGAATTTGCAACAATATATTGCAATATTTCAACTGCCGATTTCGATTCCGCTTCCATTCTTAAAAATGTACTAATTTCAGAGTATAATTCCTCGTGGTTCACGTCCGATTCTGCAGTATTTGGTTTCGTGAGTGCAACTTCCAATTTCCTACAATCCAGCAACAGCTGCTCTGCATCTAGATCTCGCAGTTTTTCTGTACTTATTAAGAATCCAAATATTTCGTTGTACGAATCAAGCATTTCAAACTTTTCATTAAGAGAAACTGCTGCAACATCTATTATTGCATTAAAAAATTCTATTTTATATTTGGCCTTTCCACTGAGTGGTGTATCAGTACCCTCATACTCAAATAAACGACGTTTTCGACTAACTCGTACTGCCGGAAATGTTGGTTCAATGCCTCGATTTAGTGCAATTTTTTCAGCTGTCGCTATGAGGGCTTCAAATGATTCATCGCTTCTGATATTCTGTAAAAATTGTTTCGTAGATTCCACCAGTTTTATGATTACAGAAATATCCGCCGAAGGATTCTGCAGAAACTTGCTTACTTTGTTTATTTCAAACAATATCTCATGCCAAATTACAAGTGAGATTATAAACTGATATAAATATATTTCAGCAGCAAGACTATTGGCTTCAGAAACGGCAACCCCAATTGAACTGGAGTCTGCAACTTTATGTAAGGCAGCCTGCATTTGAGATAGATTATTTTTTAATACATTGATACTATTTATACGACTTTCCCAACGTGTATCTGATAAGGATTTTACAGTAACTTTACAAGTACTTTGTGATATTTCCCATCGAACAGTTGATGCAGCAAAAAATGTAAAAAGTCGTTGAACGGTGCCAAAAAAATTAATCGCAATAATTACTGATTTTGCAGCGTCACACACCATGAGGTTAAAAGTGTGATTAGCGCACGGAACGTAAAATGCTCTAGCATTTTTTTGTTTGATTAATGCTTGAACACCTTTGTATTGGCCTCGCATGTTAGCACCATTATCATACGATTGCCCCCTACAATTTGATAGATCCAAACTATTTTTAGCCAAAAAATTTAAAAAAACTTCAACTAAACCTGAACCACTGCTATCAGTTACATGCAAAAATCCACAAAAATATTCTTTAATTTTGATTTCTTTGTGATTAATTTCAACGCAACGTAACAAAATAGAAAGCTGTTCCTTATGACTCACATCCGGAGTGCAATCCATGATAATAGAAAAATATTTCGCTATGGTTTTGAGAGCTCTATTCGATATTAGACCAATTATTTCATTCTGTATGTCCTTTCCAAGATAAGTATTAAAGCATTCTTTATTTTTTATTCGTCTCAAGTGTTCTGACATGACTGGATCGAACTTTGCAAGAAGCTCTACTTGTGCCAAGAAATTTCCATTATTAGGCTCATTAAGGTGCTCACGATGGCCGCGGAAAGCTAATGATCTCTCAGCTAACATTTGAACAATAGCAAAAAGACGTTCAATCACTAAACGCCAATGTTTTTTCTCGTTTTCAATCAATCGCTGGAAAGATTTATCGATAGTTGCGTTGTAACGTGCTCACTGTTGTAGCGCCCACGAACATGATCGCTACAAGTTGAGGGTTAGAAACAATTATGTTTTGGATTAACCAATTATGCAAAGAAAAAGAAATTTTCTATTGTTTTGTATTCGTGATCGTAAAAAAAAAAAAAATATAAAAAAAAATAAATTTTAGAAAACCTGGAAAAAAAATCCCGGTCGCTTCAGGTTTGGTTGGTCATTAAGTCTTTGGATCTTGTTAAGTATTGGACAAGCATTTGATTTAAAATTAAATTACATAAGTGATATGTAAATAAAAATAAAATAATAATTCTGTGCTTATACATATACGGATTGTATCTATACGTGTATTGTTTAATAGATAAAGTTATATATTGTATTTAATAATAAGATTACCGTATATGTAACGCTAAAACTTTTAAGTGAATTAAATGGTACATGTGCTCGACAACAAAGTCGACTTGCTAGTGATAACATTCCAAGGACATAGTTGAGTAACTGTTTTTGTGCGATCATCATACTGCTGCATCATCGTATCGGTTGTTCGACGTCGTTGATAAATATACAACTAAACGCAAAAATCAACCATAATTGCTAATAATCCTAATACTAATGGAAATAAGATCATTTAAAATAAAACCTACATTAATACATCAAGATAATTAATCTCCTCGGTTCGACGACGGTATCAATATACGTATAAACCTGCTGTTGATATAAAACGATTGGAAATAAATAGCGAAAAAAAAAACTAATCATCTGTGGTAATGTCGTCGGATGTTTGATTGGGTTACGCAAAGAAATGTGACGTCACATAGGTTCGTTCGTTTTTTTTTGTAAATAAGAATAATTTTTTTTTGTAAATTTAGATTTTAAGTTTTTTTTTATTTTAAGTATTAATTACGATTAGTTTAATTTGGTGGAGGGAGATTTAATTAATTTCTTAGAATAATGGATTTATGTAAAATCTAGTTCAATATTTTTTTTTCTTCATGCTTAAATACATATATGTATAATTACAGTATTATTATACAATCTTATTTAATTATTAATTATTATTACGATCAATTTTGCAATTTCGCCTGTTGTTGTTTTCTTTTTCTCCAGGTTTTCTTGATTTAATACAATAATGTAAGGAACGAAACGGGAGAGGTGAGTTAGTTGGATGGATTGATGATGTATGGTTTAATGATTTCGTAGAACGTCTATAAATCGGTCTTTCAAGGCTTGATTATGTTCTTAAAACCCCCACGCCGACCCTGAGTAATAGCTGGTTTCAAACATGACCGAATAAGAACCGCTAATCAAGCAAATTCTGAAATGGAATGACCGTAAATATGGCGGTCATTTCGTTACAGTGGCGCCCAAAGTGTAAAGCATGTTTTTTTTTGTTAAATGCAATAATTTTTTTTAATTTGGCATTTTTTTTTTAATCATTAAATTTTTTCTATTATTTTTTTTTTGAAATAATTATTTTTTTTTTCTCTACATTTTTTTTTTTATATCTCAGTTCCTTATTTATCGTTGCATGTGTTGTTTGATAGTAAAGGTATTATTTCCGATATTTCGTCGTGACTATAATGCTATTTTTGCTTAGCAACCTTCAAATGTCGTCATGCAGCGATAATAAATAATCACATTTACGCATTGTACTCTCCACTTTTGGATTTTGAAAACAATGTTAGTTTCTGAATGTGGTTATTAATAGAAATAGTAAATATCTTAAAGCACAAATGAACGCATATCCAGCTTTAGCTGTTTTTGATTTTCGTATCTAAATTTTTGTGATGCTTTGTTATTTTCATTTTATTTTTTTTCCTTACATTTTTTCTATATGTTTAAGTTACTACGTTTTCATTACCATCATCAAATTTGTTCGACTATTCACTTCTACATTTTGACATTAATAAGTTCAATTATTATTTAACTTTACCTTACTTATTAAATATAATATTTATTAATCTTATTTTATATTTTTAAATCTAAATTATTTTTTTTAAAACTGAGCTTAGTGCAGTTAATTGGAGTTAGGATCTTACTTAAACCAATTATCTTTGTCTAATCTTCATTCCTTTACTTTTGCATAATTTAATAAGTCAAATATTTCGGCTTTACCTTGATATTATCGGGAATTTTAATTTTATTTTTATGGTTCAATTTGGTATAGCCTCATTATAGGATATTACCTTCCATTTTTGCTTAAATTTTTTTCGGGTACATTATTAATTTAAATTAGGCTATAACTATTTTGAATTCAATCAACTTTTTATTATATTATCAATTTATCACAATGGATGTCGAGTATTTAGAATTTGACGAATTTGAAATTGAATGTGAGGTTCGCGACTTAAAGGGCACTCCCTTAGATGTGTTGGGTAAATTAAAAGAAAGAATTATAAGTGAACAGGAACACTCGGTTTTAGTGAAAATCAAAGATTTTCACATCCAATTGCAAGACAGACTTCATCCTGATAACAAAGATGGGGTTGTGCAGCGCACTCGATTGTTCAGTCGGCTCAAACATATTCAGAACTGCTTAAATAGGTTAAATTATTCAAAAACCGTATCATCTGAGGTCAAAGAATTAAAAGATAAAACAATTAAATTAATCAATATTCTTGAACGCATTGTTAACGAAGAACTTCCATTAGATGATTCTAGGAACGCGCTAACCGATATCGGTATAGAAGATTTAGGAAGTGAATCATCTAATGATGATGAAAATGGCACCAGAGTGAGGTTTACAAACGACATTGTTAAACCCGAAACGGTCAATCAGGAGCAAGAACCGCGTATTAATGTAGAGACCGCAACAGATCTTCCGACTTCGAATAATTCTCAGGCATCAATTCAGATCGAAGAAGGTGTTAGGGATCATAATCGTATTTCACTTACGTCCGAATCTACACCAGCGGCGGAACCTTCCCGAAATCTTTCGACATTCTCTCATTCGCATGAACACGATAGTCCTACCTTATTTCCACGTACTGTTAGGCCCTCTTCAAATCATCAAACTTCGAATAAAGGGATAGCACCCGTTAAATGGAATATACGTTTTGATGGTGCGCCAACAGGAGAAAACATTAAACGTTTCTTATTTAAAGTTGAGAATCTAGCGGATCACAATTATATTCCTTTATATCAAATGGTTACCGACTTAAATTTTTTATTAAAAGGTACAGCTGCCGATTATTATTGGACTCTTATTGAGAGGAATCCCAATATAACGTGGTCTCACCTCAAATCTGCTTTGCTAAAACGATTTCAAGACCGACGTACTGATGATGAAATTAGATGGTTGTTGGAAGCACGAAAGCAAAAACCCCGCGAGTCGTTCAATGAATTTTACAGCGATATTCTAAAAATAGCGTTGCAATGTGAAACACCGTTTAATGATAAACAACTGATTAATATTATGCGCCGTAATATGAGACCGGGTCTCCAAGATAAATTGGTTGATCAAGATTTTACTTATATCGAAGATATGGTTCGTAAATGTGTTGCATACGAAGACACATGGGCGAGAACAGGATTTGTTCCCGAGATGTTATGTGTTAATCGAAGAATTGTTTCCGAGCTTGCTAACCATGGTACTAATGAAATGAATTCTAACATGGGTTCCAATTATGGAGATGAACTATTTGAGCTAGATCGGCGTATGCATCGACATACAGAACTTTCTAATCAGTTTAGCAAACCAATTCACTCGTCTGCGTATCAAAACTATGGTTCATCTCGTCCATACTGTTATGGATGTGGAGAACCCGGAATTATGAAATCAAATTGTGTGCGCTGTCGAAGTCAAGGGGGAAACGAGCAGCGGGAGCAGAGGACTGGCAATGTTCTGCTTCCCAAAATAAAGGTTGCCACAAACCCCAATCGAGCTCCAGTGAACTCAATAGAAGCAGCATCCAACACAGATCCAGAGTTAGCCCTCTTGGGATCAAAGAGGCAAATATAATGTTTTCGCATAATTCTTATCTCACAGCACTTCATCCTGTCCCTTCTAGATCTAGTCGCCGACCAAGATCCCTTAAATACTGGACCACTCGTCGAGGCATTAAAAGGTCAATCGCAGCTTCTTTAATAACGGAAGATATCGATGGGAGACCTTACGTTGATGTCATTATTAAAAAAAAAACGTATTGTGGTTTACTAGATAGCGGAGCAAATATATCGGTCCTAGGGAAAGGTTGTGAGGAGTACCTGAATCGCTCAGATGTACATTTTCGACACATGCCTTCTCGTGTCAGAACAGCAAATGGAACGAGTGAACTTATTTTAGGGCATATCTCGGTTCCTATCACGTTGGCAGGTCAAACTCATGTAATTAAATTACATTTAGCACCTAACTTAAGTCAAAACCTTTATCTGGGAATGGATTTTTGGAATTCCTTTGGATTTAAAATTCACCTTCCAAAACTAAATAAATATGCATCCTCCGTAAATGAATTAAATTTAGGCGGCAAATTAGACGAAAGCTCGTTACAACACGAACTATCGCTACAACAACATAATACTCTTCGTGACGTTATCACTCAATTTCCATCATTCGAAACGTTAGGGTTGGGGAAAACCGATTATATTACTCACGTAATAGATGTAGGCCAGGCAAAGCCAATTAAACAACGGCACTACCCAATATCACCAGCTAAAGAAAAGGAACTTTACGATGAGTTGGATCGCATGCTTGCTCTAGGGGTGATAGAGGAGAGTTATAGCTCTTGGAGTAGTCCGGTTACCATAGTTCGGAAGGCGAGTGGCAAAACTCGATTGTGCATTGACGCCAGGAAATTAAACTCGGTCACAGTAAAGGATGCTTACCCTCTTCCACTCATCGATGGATTGCTGGGGCGCCTCGACAAGACAAGGTTCATTACAAGCCTTGACTTGAAGGACGCCTTCTGGCAAATTCCATTAGATGAGGGGTCGAGGGATAAGACAGCTTTTGCTGTGCCCGGTAGACCGTTATACCAGTTCACCGTAATGCCTTTCGGGCTTTGTAATGCGCCACAAACAATGTGCCGTTTAATGCACCGCGTTATCCCAAATGAACTACAACATCAGATTTTTGTTTATTTAGACGATCTGTTAGTTACATCTGAAACATTTGAGGAACATATTACCTTGTTAACTAGAGTGGCAGAATTATTAAAACGTGCGAACTTAACAATCAATATCCAAAAAAGTAAGTTCATGCTCCGCGAAATTAAATACTTGGGGTACGTTGTTGGTGATGGTATCGTCAAGGCAGATTCGGATAAAGTCGCGGCAATCACAGAGTATCCAGCGCCTAAGAATGTGAAGCAGGTGCGACGCTTCTTAGGGATGGCCGGTTGGTACAGGCGCTTCATCAGGAATTTTTCGGACATTGCAGGCGGGTTAACCAACCTTCTAAAAAAAAATCGAAAATTCCTTTGGGATGAAGTTGCGGCACAATCATTTAATAAACTTAAGGAAGCACTGTCGACTTCACCGGTACTATGCAATGCAGATTATAATCGGCATTTTTATATACAGTGCGATGCATCAACCACCGGTATCGGAGGAGTCTTATTTCAAAAAACGAATGAAGGAGACGAGCGCCCCATTGCATATGTTTCAGCTAAGTTAAATCCTGCCCAACGCCGATACTCTATTACAGAGCTTGAATGCTTCGCCGCAGTGGTATCAGTAAAAAAATTCCGCCAATACGTGGAGGGTTTCCCATTCACGATCATAACGGATCATGCGAGTCTCAAGTGGCTGATGGACCAGCGTGATTTAACAGGGAGATTAGCTCGCTGGAGTTTGAAACTCCAAGCTTATAATTTTAAGATTGAATATTGCAAGGGTAGTGAAAATATAGTGCCGGATGCTTTATCTAGACAGAGTGCCGAAGAGCTGAAACTGTCTGATGGCGATATGGTGAACGTTACTCCCAATATCGATTTGGATGATGATGCCTTTAAAACTAAAGACTATTTATCTTTGATTGATGCAGTTCTCTCTCAACCAAAGTTTCAAGAAACATTTTGCGTATCAAATGATAAAATATATTACAACACTGTTAATACTCCTTTTAAAGTCGACACAGATATTCCAGAGTGGAAGTTGTTTATACCTTCGGAGCTCACAACTAAATTAATTTTTAAGGCTCATTGCCTTCCGACCGCCGCTCACATGGGTTTTCATAAAACGCTAGATTTGCTACGACGATTTTACTACTGGCCTACCATGAGCAGAGATGTGTGTGAATTTATTAAATCGTGCGTAACATGCAAGACTGTGAAAGCTCCAAACTATTCAACACGTCCACGTATGGGATTCTATAATCAAATTGATAGACCGTGGCAAAAATTATATATTGATTTTTTGGGACCGTACCCACGTTCTCCTTCTGGGAACAGTTATCTGTTCATCATTCTTGATCAATATTCACGATTCATTTTGTTAGAACCTATGCGGGAGGCGACTTCGAAAAAAGTTATTATTTGTCTCGAAAAAAATTTTCATTTATTTTCTGTGCCGGAAGTCATATTAAGTGATAATGGAAAACAGTTTGTATCTAGAGCGTTTGAAAGTTTTACGAAAAACACGGTATTAAACATACTTTAACCCCAAAGTATTCACCACAAGCGAACGCTGCTGAACGGGTAAACCGATCAATAATTGCAGCCATACGTGCGTATATAAAACAGGAGCATCAAAATTGGGATTCTCATATCCACGAAATCAGTTCAGCGTTACGTAATGTGAAGCACCAAAGCACCCAGTTTTCACCGCATTATCTGGTTTTCGGACAGCATCATATGGGACACGGTTCTTACTACGAGCTTCTTAGAACCTTAAACGAAATATCGGGAAGAGATACTCCTATCTCAAATGGTGACCGTTTATCGTTATCTCAAAATTTAGTCCTTAAAAATCTTCAAGATTCGTACAACAAAAACTCAAATACTTATAATCTTCGCAGTCGCGATCGTAAATTTCAAATTGGTCAAACTGTTTTTGCTCGGAATTTCGTACAAAGCGATAAGGCACAAAAATTTAGTGCAAAACTTGCGCCAAAATTTGTAGAAGCAAAAATTATTAAACCTGTTGGTTCAGTAGCTTTTGAATTAGTTGACAAAACTGGGAAATCTATGGGAGTGTATCACATTAAGGACCTTAAAAGTTAGTGTGAAGTAAATTATTACTTATTAGTGAGCCCGGCTTATTAGTGAGACCTCTTCTCTAGGGTAAGGGACGTCCCCACGATTTGTAGCGCCCACGAACATGATCGCTACAAGTTGAGGGTTAGAAACAATTATGTTTTGGATTAACCAATTATGCAAAGAAAAAGAAATTTTCTATTGTTTTGTATTCGTGATCGTAAAAAAAAAAAAAATATAAAAAAAAATAAATTTTAGAAAACCTGGAAAAAAAATCCCGGTCGCTTCAGGTTTGGTTGGTCATTAAGTCTTTGGATCTTGTTAAGTATTGGACAAGCATTTGATTTAAAATTAAATTACATAAGTGATATGTAAATAAAAATAAAATAATAATTCTGTGCTTATACATATACGGATTGTATCTATACGTGTATTGTTTAATAGATAAAGTTATATATTGTATTTAATAATAAGATTACCGTATATGTAACGCTAAAACTTTTAAGTGAATTAAATGGTACATGTGCTCGACAACAAAGTCGACTTGCTAGTGATAACATTCCAAGGACATAGTTGAGTAACTGTTTTTGTGCGATCATCATACTGCTGCATCATCGTATCGGTTGTTCGACGTCGTTGATAAATATACAACTAAACGCAAAAATCAACCATAATTGCTAATAATCCTAATACTAATGGAAATAAGATCATTTAAAATAAAACCTACATTAATACATCAAGATAATTAATCTCCTCGGTTCGACGACGGTATCAATATACGTATAAACCTGCTGTTGATATAAAACGATTGGAAATAAATAGCGAAAAAAAAAACTAATCATCTGTGGTAATGTCGTCGGATGTTTGATTGGGTTACGCAAAGAAATGTGACGTCACATAGGTTCGTTCGTTTTTTTTTGTAAATAAGAATAATTTTTTTTTGTAAATTTAGATTTTAAGTTTTTTTTTATTTTAAGTATTAATTACGATTAGTTTAATTTGGTGGAGGGAGATTTAATTAATTTCTTAGAATAATGGATTTATGTAAAATCTAGTTCAATATTTTTTTTTCTTCATGCTTAAATACATATATGTATAATTACAGTATTATTATACAATCTTATTTAATTATTAATTATTATTACGATCAATTTTGCAATTTCGCCTGTTGTTGTTTTCTTTTTCTCCAGGTTTTCTTGATTTAATACAATAATGTAAGGAACGAAACGGGAGAGGTGAGTTAGTTGGATGGATTGATGATGTATGGTTTAATGATTTCGTAGAACGTCTATAAATCGGTCTTTCAAGGCTTGATTATGTTCTTAAAACCCCCACGCCGACCCTGAGTAATAGCTGGTTTCAAACATGACCGAATAAGAACCGCTAATCAAGCAAATTCTGAAATGGAATGACCGTAAATATGGCGGTCATTTCGTTACACTGTGTCGCGGTTGTGGCTTGGGTAGACAAAAAAAATAAAATATCGTTGGGCGCCAGTCTACCAGCACGTGTGTCCGGCTTTGCTCTGTATATGAGCGAGTGGACTCGGGCGGGGTACCTGCTGATACCACAAAAAAAACACCACGCAACTCGTATAGGTTATCAATCCGATGACGGAAAGAAGGAAAGTGTAGGGTCGGACAATAGTAAATGAAAAAGAGAATAACGGGAAGTGGGATATAGACGGAAAACTCAAGTGTATCGCTGTCGTATAGTCCACTGCAGCTAAGTGATCGCTCTCCCGCACGTATCTTAGATGACGAACAGTTCGGTGATGGAATGAGAATGCGCTTTACACTCGTTCTTAACACAGTTGACACCAAATTTCACCCAGTTACTACAAAGTTACTCATTCTCATTTTTTTAATTTCACGACGGTACGATCACATCAACCAAAAAAAACATTGTTTACAGTTTATGATGATCACCAATAAAAAATGTCAATTTATTTATTTATTTATTTTATTTATTTATTTATTTTATTCTCAATAATATACAATTCAAGATTATTCAGTGGATTAAATGTCCTTTAAAGAATAATCTGAATCATACACAAGTAAAGTAATTCAATATAATAAAATTATAAAAGTAACGACATAACAAAATATAGAAAAGAAATAATAATAATAATACATAAATAGCCTATATTTAAAAATACAATTCAATATTAGCCTTAAAATATTTTTTAATATTATTCTTGAATTTCAAAAATGTTTCGGATTTTCTTAAATTTTCTGGTATTTGACTAAAAGTAAATGGTCCTAGAAAGGTAATCGATTTTCTACCAAATTCCGTCTTAATATGATGATAATTTATTCTATTACAATTTCTAGTTCCATAAATATGATGATTATAAACAAATTTGATATTAGATAACATTGAAAATCTATTAAGTGTTTTATACATAAATAAAGCTAACTTAAATTTATGTAAAACCTTAATAGGTAACACTGAATTATTTTCATTACAATATAGATCCTTCGTTGGAAATAGGAATGGCAAACGGTAAATTGATTTTAAACTTTTGTTTTGCATGACTTGTAATTTATTTAGCCTAGAAGCAGTAGCGGTACCATATGTAACAAGACCGTAGCTGATTCGAGAATGAATAAACGAGGAATAAATCATTAATAATACCCGTCTAGGAACAAAAAACGATAATTTTCTAATTAAACATACAAGAGGCGCAATTTTTTTCCTAACGGTATTAATATGATTCTGCCAAAACATATTAGCATCAAATGTTAACCCTAAATATTTAAATGAATTAACTCTTTCAATAATATTGTTGTTAATTATAAATGGAGGTAAGGTAACCATTGCTTTATACGGGGAATGGAATATCATATATTTAGTTTTCGATATATTAAGTGAGATTAAATTAGATTTAAAGTATTCTAATAATAAATCGAGATCATGTTTCATGTCATTTACTATCCCACTGGGATCTAAAGTTTCATAGAACAAAGCCGTATCATCAGCAAAAATCCTAATCAGACCCTTAAAGGGCAAATAAGCAATATCATTAATGAATATTAGAAATAATAGTGGTCCCAGAACACTTCCTTGTGGAACACCACAATTGATATCCAACATATTACTTTTTGATTCATTGACCACAACATACTGCTTTCTATTAGATAAATAGCTTTTCAGTAAATTATAGGAAACACCTCGTATACCATAACAATACAATTTACTTAGTAGCAACTCATGGTCAATACAATCAAACGCTTTCTGTAAGTCTAAGAAAAGCGCTCCAACGTATTTTTTGTTATCAAAAGCTGTGAATATCAAATTCGAAATTTCAACCAGAGCTAATTCAGTTCCAGCTCCTTTTCTAAAACCATATTGATGTGAGTAGAAGAAATTATTTGAATCAAGAAAATTCAGAATTCGAGAGAAGAGTAGTTTTTCAAAAATCTTATCAAATACTGATAAAGTTGAGATAGGTCTATAATTGCTAATAGATAACATGTCACCATTTTTAAAGACGGGAATGACTTTCGCAATTTTAAGACAATTAGGATAAATACCAGTTGATATACATTCATTAAACATTTCCGACAATAGATTAGAGAAGAAATCAGATCTACACTTCACCACCGAGTTGTTAATTAAGTCTGGACCACCACCTTTACTGTCATTAAGCGAATGAATAGTATTGAAAACTTCAACAGCTGTAGATGTTGAAAGATACATGGAATTAGAGTTCCAATGTATGGTTCCGAATTTATGTATATCTCTGTCAGAGCTTATCGCTGCACTTAACAGACTACCTACCTTAACAAAAGATTCATTGAAAATGTTAACTATATCCCTAGCATCATTATAAAGTCGTCCATTAAATAAAATTGAATTCAATTGAACTGATTTGAGATTTTTATTAAGAAACAAATTAATATTTTTCCACAGTTCTCTTTGATTTAGGTCAACAAACAAATGATCAAAATAGTATTTCTTAGCAAAATATTTTTTTGATTTTAGCAATTTACTTAGGCGTTCCAATTCAACTTTATGATCAGTGTTGTTGGGATTCCGTTTACATTTTTTTAAGACTTTGTTTTTCTCCCGAATTAATTGCCAAATGTCATAGGTAATCCATGGACATATAGTGTTTTTTAGTTTAGCTTTGATACTTATAAATATAATATTAGTATAAATATTAATTAGTTCATTATATTTGTTAATAATTAATTGTAAAATACTGTTTGGATCATAAGTACTAAATAAGTTTGAAAGCAGAAAGCCATCAAACTTCTCATTAATTTTATCAAAGTTAACGATTTTTTTTTTAACATTTTCTCAATGTACTTAGTAGCATATGAAAAGTTTGTGTAAATAAAATTATGATCACTAATGTTAGAGTAAATGGTAAAATTGTAAACATTTTTGATATTTTGGAAACTAGAAACGGTATGATCCAAAATATTCCCACTAGCAGAACGGGTAACATTCGTATTAGTAGTTATTAAACCATAGCTCATTAGCAAATTATTATAATCAATAACATAATCATCAGTTCTGTTTACGGGAATATTAAAGTCACCAAGTAAAATATTATCTGATTTGCAGTTATCATAAAGAAAACTATCTAAATAACCAAAAAAAGAATCAATATCAGAACCAGGTGGGCGATAAATGGCACAAACTTTAGTACCTGCAAACCGAAGAAGCTCTATTTGTATAAAATGGAATGGGTATAAACCATTATCATTATTTAATGAGCAAAATTCAATGTCGTTTCTGATATATAATGCAAGACCACCCCCAGATCTATCATCTCTACATGAAAATATACTACTATTACTATAAATAATCACTTTAACACTTCGATTAAGCTTGTTATTTGTTTTCGTTTTATCACTGTAATTTATGACATCACCCTTTTTAGTCTTTTATCGCTTTAGCACTCTTCGAAAACAAAAGAAATGCAAAATTTGCATCTTGGGCCAGAAAAACAAAACAACACCATGAACATTACAACTATATATATTTATATTAAGTATATTATATTTACACAGTTTTTTTTTTATTTTTTACAAGTCTTGATTTAAGTTTGGATGCGGTTATTACTCATCCCACCGTCATCCAATGCAAGCTCGTTTTTTTTTGTTTTGTTCCGCCACTTTCGAAGGTCCAAATTATTCTCCCATTTTTCTGCGTCGTCACCTTTCTCGTTTTCTTCTTACTTTTTTTCTTTTTTATTCCTCCTGGTTGGCGAACCGAAAACTATCCAACTCAGCGGATCGAGATTTCGCGAACTACGAAAATCTCGAACGACGATTTGTTTCGAATTTAGCCTCCGCCATCTAGCCTTCACTAGCGGAAGGTTAACGCCTGAATCGAGACCTTCGATTCCTCTCGCTGCTTTGGGCGCCTCCCGTGATCTCTCACAGCATATGTCACATGAAACAAAATAAACATGAATTATACGTATACTGACAATCGCAAACATTTGTAAGGTTCTATTTATTTTTAGCTGTTATACAGGTGAGCTTCGCATTTGGGTAAGGTAAAATCTTGGAACGCGAATAACAACATCGGGTGTCACCAATCGATTTTGCGTGGTGATTGAGTTTGCTCGACCGAGTCCACTCTGTAATGCTACACTACACTCCAAGTGGGGACAACGATAATTTTTATGTTCTTAATCAAAACAAGAACACAAAAATTTTCGTTCATGACGACAATCTCATTCACCCAATTGTTAAACCAATTTTCATCTCAAAATCACCACTAATGATTTATTTCGCCTCTAATGATTATTCAACAACAACATCTAACGAATACAGTCACAAATACACTTAGCTATTCGTCAGATACATTAAAACGCCTTATGTCATTGGCATGAAAACGACCTAATTTCTTTTTGTTCATGTCTTCAAGTTCGTACGTGTTCAGGCCTATCTTCCGCGACACTTTGCATTTTGTGTAAAGCGAGTCAAACTTTTGATTATATCCATCTGCGGCATTGGACTGTTTGAAGTTCTTCTTCAAGACTATGTCTCCTACGCTAAACTGCACCGGATGACTTCGAAGATTATACGTTGGGCGTAATTCTCGTATGCTTTGTTTAAGTTCAATTTTACGGCGTTGTGTGTCTTCTCCATATCTCGTGCATGATCTTCTTGATTTTGACGACCACCTTCGTTCTCTATGGCAGAGTTCCGCGCGCCAGAAATTGCCATATTTCGTCCAAAATTAACGAAGTAAGGTGTGTATCTCGAAGATTCATGTACCGCCGTTCTTAAAGCACAGGAAATCTGCCCAATCTTATCGTCCCAATTTCGGTGGTCTTCGCCTATATAGCTTCGTATGGCCGAAAGAATGCTCCTGTTCACCCTTTCAGCTGGATTCGCTTGCGGATGGTAGTATGCGTTAAGCCAATGTTGAACCCGATACTCTTCTAGAAAGATTTTGAATTTTTTTGAAGTAAACTGACTACCGTTGTCCGATATCAAAACTGAGGGTACACCGAACACTAGGAAAACGTTTTCCTCCAAGTATTTTATCAGCGACACCGACTCAGCATTTCTAACGGACTTCAACATAACAAATTTACTAAACACGTTGATTACGACGAGCAAATATTTATTTCCGTTTTTCGATCGCGGGTACGGCCCCATATAATCTACGGCGATCATTTCCCATGGCCGTGTTGCATCTCTCGGCTCTCCCATAGGTACCCTCGAAATTTCGCACTTAGGTTTGTTCAGCTGGCATTTCTCACAAACCTTAACATACTGTCGTACGTCCTTTGACATTCTAGGCCAGTAAAAGTTCTCTTGTAAGCGACGTAGTGTCTTGTAAAAGCCAAGGTGTGCAGCTAAAGTGCTATCGTGGTTGTTATACAAAATTGCTCGTCTCTCATGCTGTGGAACATACCACTTCCAATCCCATGAATACGATCCATCACCTTGAATCGTCTGACAATATTTATATAACTTCCCGTCCAGTACTCGAAAATCGGGGAATTTGTTGGGCTGCTCAGTTACACTTTGCTTGATCTTCTGGTAGGTCGAGTCTTCCTGCCCGTTAGCATCGATTTGAATAGACTCAACAGCTTGAGATAATGCATCAGGCACTACATTTAATCTCCCCTTCCGATGCTGGAGTTCAAAATCATGCTGCTGGAGACGCATAGACCAGCGTGCCAACCGCGATGCAGGATCCTTTAGGTTCTTCAACCACACCAGAGAAGCACAATCGGTTACCACCTTAAATCGAACACCATCGATATAAGGTCTAAATTTTTCAATCGCAAACACCACTGCCAAACATTCACGCTCTGTGGTCGGATATTTTCGTTGCGTGGATGTAAGTTTCTGGCTCATATACGGTATTACTTTTTCGAAGCCATCCACTTCCTGTGTCAAAACGGCACCAATTCCAGTATCAGATGCATCAGTCTGAATGGTGAAGATCTTTTTGAAGTCTGGATTTACCAGAATTGGAGCGGACACTAGTAATGTCTTTAAATGGGTAAACGCGGCTTGAGCTTCGGAAGTCCATCGAAACTTTTTCCCGGCAGTTTTCTTCAACAAGTTAGTGATCGGTGCTGTTACTGTGGAAAAATCTGGGATAAACCGCCGATACCACCCGGCCATTCCTATGAGTCTCCTGGCGTCTTTAACAGTCTTTGGTGATGTAAAATTTAGTATGCCGGTTATCTTCTCGGGATCGATTCTTAATCCGTGCTCGTCCAGGATATATCCAAGATACTTGATTTCCCTGAGACAGAATCGTGATTGCTCTAAGCTAATGGTTAAATTAGCCTTCCGCAGACGTGATGCTACCTCTTTCAGTAGTTGTAAATGTTCCTCAAACGTCTGCGACATCACGATTATATCATCAAGGTAAACAAATACCTTTGGTTCCAAATCGACTCCGAGAACCTTGTCCATCAATCGGCAGAGAGTTTGACTAGCATTGCACAAACCAAACGGCATACGCTTGTACTGGAAGAGACCTCTTCCAGGTACAATAAATGCCGTTTTGGGACGACTTACCGCACTTAACTCAATCTGCGAAAACGCGTCGCTGAGATCTAAGCTGGACAAGTATCTTGTACCGGATAACTGTCCTAAAATCCTATTGATATAGGGCAACGGGTAACTATCCTTCACTGTGACTTCGTCTAATTTGCGGGCATCTAAACAAAATCTGATTTTGCCTGAAGGTTTACGCACACAAACCACAGGGTGTGCCCATTCAGCTGGTCCAGCAGCTTCCACCACCCCCAACTGTATCATACGATCAAGCTCCTGATTTAATTCCTTTTGAACGTATGGGGATATGGGGCGAGCTCGTGTTTTAACCGGACTTGCGTTTCCTGTGTCGATGTTATGTTGCATTAATGCTGTGCAACCCAGCTGATTAGGCAGAGTCACAAGGAAAGCATTCATTACCTTTTTTAACTCCTGTTTTTGACCATCGTCCAAATCATGCTGAATCACCTCATCATCTTTCTTCACCACATCGACACAATCCACGATCATCTGATTATCTGAACCAGCTACAATGGGTTTGATGTTAAAAGCCTCCTAGAAATCGATACCACAAATCAAATCCCTAGGAATGGATGGTACCACTAGAGATCTTACCACTCTACACTCCGTACCGACGACGAAAGGTATGTCAACAGTATTGCCTACCGCATGTATCGTTCCATCTGCCGTCTTAATATTGGTCTTCGTCGGAATAAACTGTAAACGAAGCCTCTCCAACCTCGCATATATGTCAGTACCGCCGAGTATGGTGCAAGTGGCACCAGAATCTAACAAGCCAGTTACCCCATACCCTAATATTTCCACATCTATGTGTGGTCGGTTGTCGCCTTCTACATTTGCCACGCACTCTATCCGCTGTGGATTATCTTCCTTATCGTCATTTTGAATACTTGTATGGCCAGTTTCATCCAAATTCTTTTTCGATACAGTTTGTAGCTTTATCCTACGCTTTTTCATTTTCACTATCATTGGGTCACTCTTTTCTTGGTCTGCGCTAATAATCTTAATTTCTTCTAACATCGTGGTTTGTAGATTGTCTGAATTATCGGACCCTCCAATCTCGTCCGTTTGCGTTCCTCTCGTTATGAACTTTGGGATCTTTTTGGTGATTTGCGGACAGTGTCGATCCCTTAGATGTCCGCTCCACCGTTTCCCTCACTTGGTTTTCGCTCGCTCTCCGACGTACCCGAACAGGTTAGTAGCCTTCCTCCCGGATGATTTTTTGGGCAACGGTCAGCCGTTACTCCCTCCATCCCACAACACCAGCAGTAAATTCGGTTTCGGGGTTTTGTGCAATCGAAATGGCGATGACCTCTCATCTTGCAATTCCAGCAGGTAACTTGCACATCATTATTCCTCGTAAAGCCGCGACGTCCATCAGGCCGAAATCTTGGTGTTGGGCTTCGTTGTAGTTCTGCTACTTCCTCTTCTAATTCGTTGCATCTTGGAGTTGGCTTTCTTAGCGACGTAATCGATGGTTTCGAAGCCTCTGTTAATCTCTTAGAATTGGGTTCTCGATTGCCCATCATCCTCGCCTAGTCTATGCTTCTACACAACTCTTCCAACTGAGCAACTGATGTTATATTGCTGACGGCAAGCTGCATTCTGTATTCTGTCATCATGTTGCGCTGTAACAAGTAGACCTTATACTGCTCTTCAAATGGTGGATAAATCTTCGAGAAAAGTTTGGACATGTTTAGCAAGTAGTCCGCTATGTTCTCTTCGCTAAGATAATGCATCAGGCACTACATTTATGCTGCTGGAGACGCATAGACCAGCGTGCCAACCGCGATGCAGGATCCTTTAGGTTCTTCAACCACACCAGAGAAGCACAATCGGTTACCACCTTAAATCGAACACCATCGATATAAGGTCTAAATTTTTCAATCGCAAACACCACTGCCAAACATTCACGCTCTGTGGTCGGATATTTTCGTTGCGTGGATGTAAGTTTCTGGCTCATATACGGTATTACTTTTTCGAAGCCATCCACTTCCTGTGTCAAAACGGCACCAATTCCAGTATCAGATGCATCAGTCTGAATGGTGAAGATCTTTTTGAAGTCTGGATTTACCAGAATTGGAGCGGACACTAGTAATGTCTTTAAATGGGTAAACGCGGCTTGAGCTTCGGAAGTCCATCGAAACTTTTTCCCGGCAGTTTTCTTCAACAAGTTAGTGATCGGTGCTGTTACTGTGGAAAAATCTGGGATAAACCGCCGATACCACCCGGCCATTCCTATGAGTCTCCTGGCGTCTTTAACAGTCTTTGGTGATGTAAAATTTAGTATGCCGGTTATCTTCTCGGGATCGATTCTTAATCCGTGCTCGTCCAGGATATATCCAAGATACTTGATTTCCCTGAGACAGAATCGTGATTTCTCTAAGCTAATGGTTAAATTAGCCTTCCGCAGACGTGATGCTACCTCTTTCAGTAGTTGTAAATGTTCCTCAAACGTCTGCGACATCACGATTATATTTAACATCAAGGTAAACAAATACCTTTGGTTCCAAATCGACTCCGAGAACCTTGTCCATCAATCGGCAGAGAGTTTGACTAGCATTGCACAAACCAAACGGCATACGCTTGTACTGGAAGAGACCTCTTCCAGGTACAATAAATGCCGTTTTGGGACGACTTACCGCACTTAACTCAATCTGCGAAAACGCGTCGCTGAGATCTAAGCTGGACAAGTATCTTGTACCGGATAACTGTCCTAAAATCCTATTGATATAGGGCAACGGGTAACTATCCTTCACTGTGACTTCGTCTAATTTGCGGGCATCTAAACAAAATCTGATTTTGCCTGAAGGTTTACGCACACAAACCACAGGGTGTGCCCATTCAGCTGGTCCAGCAGCTTCCACCACCCCCAACTGTATCATACGATCAAGCTCCTGATTTAATTCCTTTTGAACGTATGGGGATATGGGGCGAGCTCGTGTTTTAACCGGACTGGCGTTTCCTGTGTCGATGTTATGTTGCATTAATGCTGTGCAACCCAGCTGATTAGGCAGAGTCACAAGGAAAGCATTCATTACCTTTTTTAACTCCTGTTTTTGACCATCGTCCAAATCATGCTGAATCACCTCACCATCTTTCTTCACCACATCGACACAATCCACGATCATCTGATTATCTGAACCAGCTACAATGGGTTTGATGTTAAAAGCCTCCCAGAAATCGATACCACAAATCAAATCCCTAGGAATGGATGGTACCACTAGAGATCTTACCACTCTACACTCCGTACCGATGACGAAAGGTATGTCAACAGTATTGCCTACCGCATGTATCGTTCCATCTGCCGTCTTAATATTGGTCTTCGTCGGAATAAACTGTAAACGAAGCCTCTCCAACCTCGCATATATGTCAGTACCGCCGAGTATGGTGCAAGTGGCACCAGAATCTAACAAGCCAGTTACCCCATACCCTAATATTTCCACATCTATGTGTGGTCGGTTGTCGCCTTCTACATTTGCCACGCACTCTATCCGCTGTGGACTATCTTCCTTATCGTCATTTTGAATACTTGTATGGCCAGTTTCATCCAAATTCTTTTTCGATACAGTTTGTAGCTTTATCCTACGCTTTTTCATTTTCACTATCATTGGGTCACTCTTTTCTTGGTCTGCGCTAATAATCTTAATTTCTTCTAACATCGTGGTTTGTAGATTGTCTGAATTATCGGACCCTCCAATCTCGTCCGTTTGCGTTCCTCTCGTTATGAACTTTGGGATCTTTTTGGTGATTTGCGGACAGTGTCGATCCCTTAGATGTCCGCTCCACCGTTTCCCTCACTTGGTTTTCGCTCGCTCTCCGACGTACCCGAACAGGTTAGTAGCCTTCCTCCCGGATGATTTTTTGGGCAACGGTCAGCCGTTACTCCCTCCATCCCACAACACCAGCAGTAAATTCGGTTTCGGGGTTTTGTGCAATCGAAATGGCGATGACCTCTCATCTTGCAATTCCAGCAGGTAACTTGCACATCATTATTTCTCGTAAAGCCGCGACGTCCATCAGGCCGAAATCTTGGTGTTGGGCTTCGTTGTAATTCTGCTACTTCCTCTTCTAATTCGTTGCATCTTGGAGTTGGCTTTCTTAGCGACGTAATCGATGGTTTCGAAGCCTCTGTTAATCTCTTAGAATTGGGTTCTCGATTGCCCATCATCCTCGCCTAGTCTATGCTTCTACACAACTCTTCCAACTGAGCAACTGATGTTATATTGCTGACGGCAAGCTGCATTCTGTATTCTGTCATCATGTTGCGCTGTAACAAGTAGACCTTATACTGCTCTTCAAATGGTGGATAAATCTTCGAGAAAAGTTTGGACATGTTTAGCAAGTAGTTCGCTATGTTCTCTTCGCTAAGATAATGCATCAGGCACTACATTTATGCTGCTGGAGACGCATAGACCAGCGTGCCAACCGCGATGCAGGATCCTTTAGGTTCTTCAACCACACCAGAGAAGCACAATCGGTTACCACCTTAAATCGAACACCATCGATATAAGGTCTAAATTTTTCAATCGCAAACACCACTGCCAAACATTCACGCTCTGTGGTCGGATATTTTCGTTGCGTGGATGTAAGTTTCTGGCTCATATACGGTATTACTTTTTCGAAGCCATCCACTTCCTGTGTAAAAACGGCACCAATTCCAGTATCAGATGCATCAGTCTGAATGGTGAAGATCTTTTTGAAGTCTGGATTTACCAGAATTGGAGCGGACACTAGTAATGTCTTTAAATGGGTAAACGCGGCTTGAGCTTCGGAAGTCCATCGAAACTTTTTCCCGGCAGTTTTCTTCAACAAGTTAGTGATCGGTGCTGTTACTGTGGAAAAATCTGGGATAAACCGCCGATACCACCCGGCCATTCCTATGAGTCTCCTGGCGTCTTTAACAGTCTTTGGTGATGTAAAATTTAGTATGCCGGTTATCTTCTCGGGATCGATTCTTAATCCGTGCTCGTCCAGGATATATCCAAGATACTTGATTTCCCTGAGACAGAATCGTGATTTCTCTAAGCTAATGGTTAAATTAGCCTTCCGCAGACGTGATGCTACCTCTTTCAGTAGTTGTAAATGTTCCTCAAACGTCTGCGACATCACGATTATATCATCAAGGTAAACAAATACCTTTGGTTCCAAATCGACTCCGAGAACCTTGTCCATCAATCGGCAGAGAGTTTGACTAGCATTGTACAAACCAAACGGCATACGCTTGTACTGGAAGAGACCTCTTCCAGGTACAATAAATGCCGTTTTGGGACGACTTACCGCACTTAACTCAATCTGCGAAAACGCGTCGCTGAGATCTAAGCTGGACAAGTATCTTGTACCGGATAACTGTCCTAAAATCCTATTGATATAGGGCAACGGGTAACTATCCTTCACTGTGACTTCGTCTAATTTGCGGGCATCTAAACAAAATCTGATTTTGCCTGAAGGTTTACGCACACAAACCACAGGGTGTGCCCATTCAGCTGGTCCAGCAGCTTCCACCACCCCCAACTGTATCATACGATCAAGCTCCTGATTTAATTCCTTTTGAACGTATGGAGATATGGGGCGAGCTCGTGTTTTAACCGGACTGGCGTTTCCTGTGTCGATGTTATGTTGCATTAATGCTGTGCAACCCAGCTGATTAGGCAGAGTCACAAGGAAAGCATTCATTACCTTTTTTAACTCCTGTTTTTGACCATCGTCCAAATCATGCTGAATCACCTCACCATCTTTCTTCACCACATCGACACAATCCACGATCATCTGATTATCTGAACCAGCTACAATGGGTTTGATGTTAAAAGCCTCCCAGAAATCGATACCACAAATCAAATCCCTAGGAATGGATGGTACCACTAGAGATCTTACCACTCTACACTCCGTACCGACGACGAAAGGTATGTCAACAGTATTGCCTACCGCATGTATCGTTCCATCTGCCGTCTTAATATTGGTCTTCGTCGGAATAAACTGTAAACGAAGCCTCTCCAACCTCGCATATATGTCAGTACCGCCGAGTATGGTGCAAGTGGCACCAGAATCTAACAAGCCAGTTACCCCATACCCTAATATTTCCACATCTATGTGTGGTCGGTTGTCGCCTTCTACATTTGCCACGCACTCTATCCGCTGTGGACTATCTTCCTTATCGTCATTTTGAATACTTGTATGGCCAGTTTCATCCAAATTCTTTTTCGATACAGTTTGTAGCTTTATCCTACGCTTTTTCATTTTCACTATCATTGGGTCACTCTCTTCTTGGTCTGCGCTAATAATCTTAATTTCTTCTAACATCGTGGTTTGTAGATTGTCTGAATTATCGGACCCTCCAATCTCGTCCGTTTGCGTTCCTCTCGTTATGAACTTTGGGATCTTTTTGGTGATTTGCGGACAGTGTCGATCCCTTAGATGTCCGCTCCACCGTTTCCCTCACTTGGTTTTCGCTCGCTCTCCGACGTACCCGAACAGGTTAGTAGCCTTCCTCCCGGATGATTTTTTGGGCAACGGTCAGCCGTTACTCCCTCCATCCCACAACACCAGCAGTAAATTCGGTTTCGGGGTTTTGTGCAATCGAAATGGCGATGACCTCTCATCTTGCAATTCCAGCAGGTAACTTGCACATCATTATTCCTCGTAAAGCCGCGACGTCAATCAGGCCGAAATCTTGGTGTTGGGCTTCGTTGTAATTCTGCTACTTCCTCTTCTAATTCGTTGCATCTTGGAGTTGGCTTTCTTAGCGACGTAATCGATGGTTTCGAAGCCTCTGTTAATCTCTTAGAATTGGGTTCTCGATTGCCCATCATCCTCGCCTAGTCTATGCTTCTACACAACTCTTCCAACTGAGCAACTGATGTTATATTGCTGACGGCAAGCTGCATTCTGTATTCTGTCATCATGTTGCGCTGTAACAAGTAGGCCTTATGCTGCTCTTCAAATGGTGGATAAATCTTCGAGAAAAGTTTGGACATGTTTAGCAAGTAGTCCGCTATGTTCTCGTCAGAACGTTGATATCTTTGCAGTATTTCTTCCTTCATAATGAAGTCATAATTTCTGGATTGAAATCTGGTTTTAAGTCCCATTACCAGTTCGTTCCAGTTACTAAACTCTGTTGCCTTCACCTCGTACTATTCAAGTGCGACTCCTTCAAGTAACTTAAAAAACCCTCGATGAACTTCACTCATGGGTACATCTTCCGCTCTGGCATATAATTCAATCTTTCCAAGGAAGTCAGCCAGACTATGGTTATTGTCTCCCTTGAATCTGATCGGCCATTTCTCTATTGCTACTCGTCGTCTTTGAACTACATAGGGCACCTCCCTACTACCAGGATTGTCCATGCCATAATGCGTGGATGGTGATCTTTCAAAGTGACTTGGTGGTCGAAGATTTTGGAGTAACCGTTGCAAATCTCGTTCAGTATATGAAGTTTCCCTCGAAGCTTCGGGTTTCTTCGGCGACGTGTCTTTTGCTGGTTGTTCATTGTGATATGACCTGGGTACATCGTTTCTGCAAATGATCTCCGACTTTCCCGCTTGATTCAGGGATTTTCGACCTCTTGCTCTTCCGGCTCCTAAAGCTATCACGCTATCATTTTGGATAGATACGGTTGGTTGTGAACTGATACTGTGTGACGATTCCACCTCTTCCAATGATGTTCGAATTATTCGACGAATGTTACGTACCATTCCGTAAAGTATAGAATCTCTCTCTTCATCATCACACAAGCAACGAAAGGCCCGATCCTGGTGATGCCTTATTCGTGATTTAATTGCACGTTCTTCCGGTTCATTCTGCTTCAATACAGCTGTCTTCAGTTCGCCCTGAAGTGCTGTCAACGCCTCAATTGAATTTGAGAAATCTTTGCCATCATTGATGTCATCCATAGGTGTAATTTTTTCTGCCTTCCGGAGCTTATTTAGTTCCACCAACCTCTGTCTATGATTGCCACTAGGTATGACGTTGCGTATTCTGAGTTCATAGTCCAACTCGGATTCTGTAAGTGTATCCGGCAGCAACGGAAAATCCAACAATTCAGCCATTCTTATGAAACACGTATATCTAATATTTCCGATTACCACACGGTAAGACCAATAACAAATACTAGGCTTCCCAAAATAATGAATAATCAACTATGATTGATGTATAACATAAGCGTTTTCTTAAATTTGAATCAGAAATTAAAGCTATTCTCTAAACCAAAACTAAATAATCATGCTTTGCTTAAACGAACGAAGCGTATAATATCAAACTTGAAGATATGAACCAGATGTGAAATTATTAGAATAAATAAATCCAATTAGTTAAACAAAAAATAAAGTAATATAAATCAATTAATAATTTAAATAAATTTAATAAATTACACAAGTTTGATAATTTAAATAAATAAATAATTAAATAAATAAATAATTTTAAACGAAATATATTAAATAAGTTAAATAAATTAATAATTGAAATACATAAATTTGATAATTTTAATAAATAAACCATTTGAACGAAAATCATTAAATAATCAATAACTTAAATGACTGAAATAAATTAAATAAATTGAACAACTTAAACAAATAAATAAATTAAATATCTGAAATAAATTAAATTAATTAAACATATAATAAATATTGTAAATTAAATAGATTAAATAAGTTAAGTAAATCAAGTAATTCAATAAGTAAATAAATTAAATAAATTAATTAAATCAAATAAATTAAATAAACTGGATAAATTAAATAAGTTGAATAAATTAAATAAGTTAAGTAAGTTACAGATGTGTCAACTAAGTTCAAACAATTTCATCAAATTACCCGACATTGAAATTTTAACTATAGATTGAAAAAATGTCTGTCATTTCTATGTAACTGTTACTGTATATGTTAGATAGCGTTCTTCTGACACATCACAAACCATGTGTTCTTAACACGTTTCTTTTTTTTAAATTTTTCCTTACTATCCACCCCGTTGTGAAAATTAATCTTACTCTTGAACGGATTGATTTTAGCTACCGATAAATCAGGCCCCACGTTGGGCGCCAAATTGTAACGTGCTCACTGTGTCGCGGTTGTGGCTTGGGTAGACAAAAAAAAAAATAAAATATCGTTGGGCGCCAGTCTACCAGCACGTGTGTCCGGCTTTGCTCTGTATATGAACGAGTGGACTCGGGCGGGGTACCTGCTGATACCACAAAAAAACCACCACGCAACTCGTATAGGTTATCAATCCGATGACGGAAAGAAGGAAAGTGTAGGGTCGGACAATAGTAAATGAAAAAGAGAATAACGGGAAGTGGGATATAGACGGAAAACTCACCTGTATCGCTGTCGTATAGTCCACTGCAGCTAAGTGATCGCTCTCCCGCACGTATCTTAGATGACGAACAGTTCGGTGATGGAATGAGAATGCGCTTTACACTCGTTCTTAACACAGTTGACACCAAATTTCACCCAGTTACTACAAAGTTACTCATTCTCATTTTTTTAATTTCACGACTGTACGATCACATCAACCAAAAAAAACATTGTTTACAGTTTATGATGATCACCAATAAAAAATGTCAATCACTTTAACACTTCGATTAAGCTTGTTATTTGTTTTCGTTTTATCACTGTAATTTATGACATCACCCTTTTTAGTCTTTCATCGCCTTAGCACTCTTCGAAAACAAAAGAAATGCAAAATTTGCATCTTGGGCCAGAAAAACAAAACAACACCATGAACATTACAACTATATATATTTATATTAAGTATATTATATTTACACAGTTTTTTTTTTATTTTTTACAAGTCTTGATTTAAGTTTGGATGCGGTTATTACTCATCCCACCGTCATCCAATGCAAGCTCGTTTTTTTTGTTTTGTTCCGCCACTTTCGAAGGTCCAAATTATTCTCCCATTTTTCTGCGTCGTCACCTTTCTCGTTTTCTTCTTACTTTTTTTTCTATTTTATTCCTCCTGGTTGGCGAACCGAAAACTATCCAACTCAGCGGATCGAGATTTCGCGAACTACGAAAATCTCGAACGACGATTTGTTTCGAATTTAGCCTCCGCCATCTAGCCTTCACTAGCGGAAGGTTAACGCCTGAATCGAGACCTTCGATTCCTCTCGCTGCTTTGGGCGCCTCCCGTGATCTCTCACAGCATATGTCACATGAAACAAAATAAACATGAATTATACTTATACTGACAATCGCAAACATTTGTAAGGTTCTATTTATTGTTATACAGGTGAGCTTCGCATTTGGGTAAGGTAAAATCTTGGAACGCGGATAACAACATCGGGTGTCACCAATCGATTTTGCGTGGTGATTGAGTTTGCTCGACCGAGTCCACTCTGTAATGCTACAGCGTTTGCCTTTAAATGGACTGATAGAGTCATCCATTTATGCATACAGCTAACGTGATCTTGAGACAAATCATGTTCTTTTAATCTTTGACCTATATTTTTCCAATCAGAATAACCTTCAGCCGATGATAGAAGAGTTTTTCGAGTAGAAAGTAGCTTGCAACAAAAGCAAAACACCGAATTATTTTGAATCGAATACACAAGCCAGCTTCTGGATACCCCTTCACCATTACCAAGTTGTCTAATGTAGTGACTGACATTAAATTTACGACCAGATTTATCTGCTGTAAAATTAAATTTCTTAACCTGAGTTGGTCTTTTTTTAATTAATTCGATCCTTTCTTGTTCACTAAATGATTCGGGCCATTATGCGGAGTCATCTGAAACTACAACAGTATCATCATTTAACACTTCTAGCTGCTCAGTTTGTAACGGAAAATTCGTATCAATGTCAGAAAGAGACGTCGATGATTCTTGGGACAAATTAATTTTATCCGCAGAAGTTTCTGGTTCTGGTAACTGGATAGAAATATCGGAATTTGAGGTAACAACTGAAGTTTCAACCATCTCAATTGGTGTTTCGAGCAATTGGGTATTTTGCCATCTACTAGTACTTGCTCCAAGAGTCTTTTCCGAGCCCGTCAAAGTATTAAAAAAACTTGTCAATGGTTTAATTTTTTTTATAGTTGCAACAAATTTTTTCTTATCTCTTTTCTTCGAAGCCCCCGAAGCCCATTTTCTCCCAGTGTCTCGATCACGATGATCCATCATTAAAGAATGGTTAATCTAAATTACTATATTGTTATAGCTGTTATTCATCAGCTACAGTCGACGATTAAAACACAGAATATTTATAATTTGTATAACGTTTGCAATTACGAGTATTATTTTTATTATATATAATTTATTTATATATAAAGTTTATAAAAACTTGGTTAAATCGTTAAAAATAAAACGAATATTTAAACTGCCAAAACAAAAAAATTTCAATGAACACCAAAAAAGAATGTCCTAAGTACTAGAATGATAGTTTCGATGTGAAAAGGAAAACGAATATCAAACCTATCTATGTACTATGTGTTTCTCGTTTCTTTTTGACAAATTTAACAAACAACAGTAATTCTATTTTTCTCGTTTCGGTTTTGTTATACACTCACTCGTATTACTCGTATGTATGTAAATGTAACACCAAAAATAACAGTTGAGAGAATACTTACAAAACTCTCTATTTAACGGTAAACCATATTCTAAATACATATGTACATTAAAGTATAAACTAAATAAATAAAAACGGATTGTTTTCAATATTAAATTATTTCCTACATAATAAGTTTATAATAATAATATAATAATACTTACATTTGGTTTAATTTGGTACATTTTGTACGTAAGTATGTAGATGTACACCTCATTTATTATCTCGCTGAAAACGCTCATTCTTTCATAAACCAGTAAAAGAACGATTACATAGCGTATACATAAAAAAAGCGATTACATAACTCAATTAACTGTTCTTAAACATTTTCGTAGAGAGAAAATAGCGCTATTACTTTGGTAAATGTAGTAATTCCTATTCGAATTGGAATGAAAATTTGTTTTCAATAGTTGTATCATTTTGCGAAGTGGATAATTCCACTGGGAGGACCATAAAAGCGCGAGGCCACAGGCAGCTGCCTTGGTTGCCTGTGCTTATAACCGCCACTGGTTGTAGTGTTTGTGTGGTTGACCCACTTACCTCGAGCTCAGTATTGACTGTTTGGGTAGAGGCATCATGTTTCCGCACCACTATTGTGCTCTGGGCTGTCTTTTGTTTTTTTTTTCAATTCTACTGACCTCGTTACTCATCATCATTACCTGCTGCTTGTAGTTGGTTAATTTGTAAATTGCCATCCGTACTCTTGAGACTGAGTCTTAGATCTGATTTTTGGTCGTCGGATTAGACTTAATCAGCGCACTTAAACTAGATGCTTCCTTTTCTATCTGCTTGATTACTCCTATGAGCTCTGCTTGTTCCATCTCCGCTGTTTCAAAACGCCGCTCATTTCCACACCACTTGGCTATCTCTGGAAGCGAGGTATGGTGTATCGGCGATCTTCTTGTCCTGTTTGATCTCTTAAACATCTCTCCATTGTTTTCTCCTATTTATGCTATATATTTCAGAATTTTGCCCGGATGTACTGGCCTGGCCTTCTTCTTGCATTTCACTACCTAATGCTGTCTGTGGTATGTTATTGTTTGTTGACATTGATTTTAAGTATAATAACCCAAAATTAGGTCATTATCTTATCCAATGTAAACACTTTACCTTTAAAATGTAAAATGATATGCACAATAACGTTGTTTTTGTTGTTTTTTTATAAACACTGCACTTTTGGTTAAAAATAAAAATTAAATTTTTTTCATTGAATTGACAATTTTACAATTTTGCACTTTTGATTATAGTTATGAAAAAACACGTCTACTCGCTCGTCTACTCTATATATATATATATATATATATATATATATATATATATATATATATATATATATTTATATATATATATATATATATATATATATATATATATATATATATATATAAATATATATATATATAAATATATATATATATATATATATATATATATAAATATATATATATATATATATATATATATATATATATATATATATATGTATATATATATATATATATATATATATATATATATATATATATATATATATACATATATATATATATATATATATATATATATATGTGTGTGTATTTATATATATGTATATATATATATATATATATATATATATATATATATATATATATATATATATATATATAAATAGTTATATTTATATATATATATATATATAATATATATATATATATATATATATATATATATATATATATATATATATATATATATATATATATATATATATATATATATATATATATATATATATATAAATATGTATATATATATATTTATATGTATATATATATATATATATATATATATATATATATATATATATATATATATATATATATATATATATATATATATATATATTGGAACGTTCGCTACAATTTGTTTTTTGGGTTGATGACCCCTGCCAATTTTTATGGTAGGAGATCTCGTTTTCTCTTCGAAATGTGTAATTAGGTGATTGGTCCAGCGAATAAGTTCTACGGAGAGTAAATGTAAATAATAAAAAAACTTACGAACGGGTTTTGTTGGGAAGCTATAAAAGGGAAATAATGACCATGCGGGGGAGAGTTGAGTTGTAAATTTTGCTTTAAATTAATGTTTGGTGACTATTAAGAATAAAAGAAAAATGGAGTGCGAAATTAATGAAAAATTATGTGAATTTTGTCTATGTCAAGATTAAAAATTTTATAAGATTATTAATAATTGAAGTATATATAATAATCTTAATTAATAATAAATAAGATATTTATAATAAAAATGTGAATTAAATTAAAACTATTATAAAGTATTAAACATAAAGAACATTAAATTATATAGTGTATTAAAAGCCATCTTAAATATATATTGTCACGAATCACAGATGTCACCTGTGATAATTAAAAAGAAAATTATAACAGTAGGGATTACCCTGTAACCAAACGTTTACACATACGAACAAAGTAAAAAGAAATAATGAAATAGGCGGAGCGAACCAAATACGACGCAACGAAAATTCGAGAAGTGTAGAGAAGCAAATAATGGAATGTTCTACAAGCCTTTGCGTCGAATAAATACGTGTAGACATTTGAGTTACGAAACAGTTCAATTTTGAATTTTGAAGTGTTAATATCGGGAAGTGATAAAAAGTGAAGTGTTAAAATAAAAGTAGTGATAAATATTGTGTAAAATAATAGTGAAAATAAATATTAGTAAATTATTTGTGAAATAGTTGTGTAATTTTTGTGGGAAATAAATTTAATTGAAATTTAATCTGTGCGAGTTTAATATTCACAATCCAGTGATCGAACCGGATAAATAATTTGAATAACCACTCGGCAAAATCGTAACAATTGGTGACAGCGGTGGGATTGTGAATATCCAAGATGAAATTATTGGACTTAAAAGTGGCAGATTTGAAGAAGGAGTTGGGGCTACGGAATCTACCAACTGTGGGCAACCGAAATGAGTTGCAGTTGAGACTCCGTACAGCTTTGTTGGAAGATAATGTTGACCCAGATCAACATGAGTTTAATTTGGGGGCACCGGATTCAACCGAGGTGCAAGCAGTTGAAGTGACAACAGAATCAACGACGAGAGCGGAAGATGAGAATGTCGTCGTTAAAGAAACTACTCCAACAACATCTGGAGGTTTCGATATGGGACAATTGTTGGCGGCTATGCAACAAATGCAACTTCAGACGCAACAAATGATAGCCAAGCAAGAGCAGATGATCGGCGGCTTAGAAGGAAAAATAACAAGCGGTCAAGAAAGTTTAAAGGAAAAAATGCGAGTCGACCAGGAGAGATTATTGGCTGAACAGAAAAGCATGAGAACTGGACAAGAGAGCATCATCGAACGGTTGGAGCAGCAAGAAAAATGTGTCAACGAGAAGTTTCGAGAGCTTTCCGTTACGTTGAACACAAAAGTTGACACAGTAAAAATAGAAATGGAGCGGAAACTGGAGGGGTTTGAATCTCGCAGTCTTCAGCAATCTGAGGTGGCAGATCAACGATTCCAGAAACTGGAGAAAGAAGTGATGGATTTAAAAACCAACGGCAGTGCTCAAATTGTACGACCAACCAGTTCTATAAAATTGAAACCACCAACGTTCGACGGAACTACACCATACAACATCTTCAAACTCCAGTTTGAAATGGCGGCTACCACGAACGGTTGGTGTGAAAAGGATCGGGTAGCAGCATTAATTGTGGCGCTAAAGGGAAGTGCTGCGGAGCTCCTACAAATCGTGCCGGAATACGAACGAGAGGATTACGGCAAAATAATGTTGGCTCTGGAGCGCAAATACGGAGGTGACCATCGACGGGAGCTACATCGTATGGAGTTGAAAGGACGATGTCAGCGGGTTGGAGAGACGCTCCAGGAGTATGCGGCTGATATAGAGCGACTAGTGCATCTCGCCCACTACAACATGGCAGGTGAATACACAGAGCGTATTAAGATCGACGCCTTCACAGATGGAATACGGGATCCGGATACGAGACGTGCTGTTGTATTGTCTCCAAAAGCAACGTTTGCGGAAACCATCGCGTGTGCCCTAACCAACGAGACTGCAAACAACATCATCAAACCAGCAGTCAAGGTACGTCGTGTGGAAGTGGAACCAGCAATCAATCACAAACAGGGCAATAACATCAAACCAGCAGATAACTGGCGGACAACGAGATTCCGGGATGGAACTAGCAAAATCAGATGTTGGGTTTGTGACAAAATAGGACACATCTCAAGGGAATGCTGGGAGATAAAGCGCAAACGGGCGAGAACACCATCGCCGATGTATCGAAGGCCACCGGAGGAACGAAGAATACCAGCCGAGGAGGAACGCCAAACAACAACGAAGGCGTTAAACGAGTAAGAGTCAGCTTTGAGGAGCAAAAGCTGACTCCCACAACCAAATGCTCCATAACCTTCATCCCCATTTCCAGATTGGCAAAAGGTGGTGATAGCTTGATGGTGAGAGGCGAAGTAGAGGGACGATCCAGTATAATAACTTTGGACACGGGAGCAACGAGAACGATTGTGCGGCCAGATTTCATCACGAATGGAGTTCGGACGATGAAAGGGTTCAAGTTACAAACGGTGACAGGCGACAGTGCGGCTATCAAAGGAAAGAAGGAGGTTACAATTCGAATCGGGAACAACAGTTTTCGACATGAAGTTCTGGTTGCGGATATTGTGGATGAGGTCATCCTGGGAATGGACTTCATGAAGCGAAATGGATTCGTATTGGATGTCGGACGGGGAACATTAAGCTACGGTAATGTCGAACTGCCTTTGCAACTAAACAACGGGAAGGAGCCAGTCGTAAGGAGGATAACATTGGATCATCGGATGAAGCTACCACCACACTCGGAAACGGTTGTTTGGGGGAAATTGGATGGAGGTCCTGGAACACAAGGGTTGTGGGTTGTGGAAGCCAACAGGGACGAGCTACAAACCAAAGAAATTATCATCGGAAAAGCTTTGGTTAAACCGGATTGTGACTTTAGAGTTCCGATAAGGGCTCTTAATTTATCGGATGTGACAAAAACAATTAAAAAGGGAACTATCATCGGCCGAGGAGAGGAAGTATCCACCATTATAAAATGCGAGGAGGCGAATCCGTGTGTAAAGGCCAAGGACCAACGACAACGGAAAATAACGGAGGAACTAGCACAGAAATGGACGCAACAATTAACACCAAAAGAAAAACAAGCAGCAAAGGAGTTGCTTCAAAAATATATGTCCATTTTCTGTGGTGCACCGGAAGATAATGGCAGAACAAATATGGTTAAACACCATCCCGACACAGGAACATCAACACCTATTCGACAAGCGCCAAGAAGATTGCCATTGGCTAAACAAGCAGAAGTGGATAAGATGGTAACTGATATGCAAACATCGGGAGTAATTGAGCAGTCAACGAGTCCATGGAGTTCACCCGTAGTATTGGTGGAAAAGAAGGATGGAAGCATGAGATTCTGCGTTGATTATCGGAAGCTCAACACAGTTACCAAAAAGGATAGTTACCCGTTACCAAGGATCGACGACACACTGGATACATTGGCAGGAGCACGGATGTTTTCAACATTAGATCTGCAGAGCGGTTATTGGCAAGTAGAGGTCGCAGACGAAGATAAGGAAAAGACAGCGTTCAGTGTGGGCAATGGATTATGGCAATTCAATGTCATGCCATTTGGACTTTGTAACGCCCCTGCGACTTTCGAACGGCTAATGGAACGCGTACTAAAAGGACTCCACTGGAAAACATGCCTGGTTTATTTGGACGACATCATCGTTATGGGGAAGGACTTTAACGAGCACCTACGTAATCTAGAGGAAGTATTCGAAAGAATCCAAGCAGCTGGATTGAAGTTAAGTCCGAAGAAATGTGTATTGTTCCGGGATGAAGTCAAATATTTGGGACACAAAATAACAACAAGCGGCATTCATACAGATGAAGACAAGATCTCCGCCGTAAAGGATTGGCCAAGACCGCAGAATTTACATGAATTTACATGAAGGAGTTTCATCGGACTATGCACATATTATCGACGATTTGTGCCAGGATTTGCCAACATCGCAAGGTATTTACACGAGCTGACACAGAAGAACAAGCCGTTCCAATGGAGTGATGAACACGAGGAAGCGTTCAATGAACTGAAGCAGCGATTATGTACAGCACCATTGCTTTCGTATCCGGTTCCGAATAAACGTTTTATTTTGGATACGGATGCAAGCAATTATGGCTTGGGAGGAGTGTTGTCACAGGAAATCGATGGACAGGAACGTGTCATCGCATATTATTCAAAGATCTTATCGAAGCCAGAACGAAACTACTGTGTAACAAGAAGAGAATTGTTGGCCATAGTGAAATGTGTGGAACATTTCAGGAAATACCTTTATGGCCAATCATTTCTATTAAGAACGGATCATGGCGCCTTGACATGGCTACTTCAGTTTAAAAATCCCGAAGGACAAGTAGCACGGTGGATTGAGCGATTGGGGAGTTTTGTTTACGAAATTCAACATCGGAAGGGAAGAGCTCATGGAAATGCGGATGCATTGTCAAGACGGCCATGTCGAGTGGATTGTAAACATTGCGGACGGGTGGAAAACAAGGAAAACATCGTCGATATCAGACTAATGAAAGTGTTGCCAGCTGATGAATGGACCAACGATGTTATCTCCAAAGAGCAACAGGAGGACCCAGATTTGGCAGTGATTATCAAATTCATGGAGGAAGAACGTCGTCCCACATGGAGCGATATTGCAGATAAAGGCCCAGCTATCAAGGCTTACTGGGCCCAATGGGATAGTTTAGCCATGGAAAACGGATGCTTAAAACGAACATGGGAAAGCTCCGATGGCAAAACAAAGCAGTCGCTAGTGGTGGTACCGAAGATCAGGATGGCGGAAATATTGGAGGAATACCACGGAGGAACAAGCGGAGGTCACCTAGGAATCAACAAAACGTTAGCCAAGGTACGTGAAAGATTCTACTGGGCAGGATGTAGACAGGCAGAGGCTGAATGGTGTCAAAAGTGTGACCAATGTATGGCCGTGAAAGGACCGGCAAAGAAGAGCCGTGGAGCGATGCAACAATATAATGTGGGAGCACCATTTGAGAGGATTGCCATAGATGTTGCAGGACCATTTCCAACCAGCGATAGTGGCAACAAATATGTTTTGGTAGTAATGGACTACTTCAGTAAGTGGCCAGAGGTATACCCGATTCCAAATCAGGAAACAACCACAATCGCCAATGCAGTGGTATACAATTGGATAAGCCGTTATGGGGTACCAATGGAACTGCATTCCGACCAAGGGCGGAATTTTGAATCGGTTGTCTTCCAGGAGATGTGCCAGTTACTGGGAATTAATAAAACGCGGACAACACCTTTCCACCCACAGTCTGATGGCATGGTGGAGCGTTTCTATGCCACATTGGAGGAGTTTATAGCCAAAACAGTGGATAAAAACCAGCGGCATTGGGATCAAGGTATTCCATTGTTCTTAATGGCTTATCGATCGGCGGTGCATAACACAACAGGAGTAACACCAGCGACAATACTTTTTGGCAACAATTTAAGACTACCAGGCGATCTCAAATTCGGAGCGGTCCCATCATCAGCTAAATGTGGACAAGCATATGTGGATAACTTGAAAGAGGAGATCAACAACATACACGGATTTGTCAGAGAGAAAATCAAATTGTCAAGTGATAAAACAAAGGCTCGGTATGATGTACGAGCGAACAATAAAGGATTTGACGAGGGACAATTGGTATGGCTTCACAACCCACAACGTAAGAAAGGGTTATCGCAGAAATTACAACCTGGATGGGAGGGACCGTACAAGGTCATAACAAGAATAAATGATGTGATCTATAGGATCCAAAGAGGAGTACGAGGAAAACCCAAGGTTGTACACCTGGAGCGACTGGCGTTCTATAGAGGAAGAGATCTGGATCCTGTTCGGGACGAACAGGTTTGGGCGGAGGGTAGTGTCACGAATCACAGATGTCACCTGTGATAATTAAAAAGAAAATTATAACAGTAGGGATTACCCTGTAACCAAACGTTTACACATACGAACAAAGTAAAAAGAAATAATGAAATAGGCGGAGCGAACCAAATACGACGCAACGAAAATTCGAGAAGTGTAGAGAAGCAAATAATGGAATGTTCTACAAGCCTTTGCGTCGAATAAATACGTGTAGACATTTGAGTTACGAAACAGTTCAATTTTGAATTTTGAAGTGTTAATATCGGGAAGTGATAAAAAGTGAAGTGTTAAAATAAAAGTAGTGATAAATATTGTGTAAAATAATAGTGAAAATAAATATTAGTAAATTATTTGTGAAATAGTTGTGTAATTTTTGTGGGAAATAAATTTAATTGAAATTTAATCTGTGCGAGTTTAATATTCACAATCCAGTGATCGAACCGGATAAATAATTTGAATAACCACTCGGCGAAATCGTAACAATATGTATTATTTAAACGAGTATTTAAAAGCTACAGTAAAATTTTTTAAAACATGTGCAAACCTAAAAGTCTAAAGGAAAAGCCTTCAAGTGACCTTATGATAAATGTTAAGACTATATACACTAAAAATAATTTAAATATAATATACGTAATCTAATATGCTTAAAATAAAAATATGGAAAAATAAATCTTATGCCTATAATTAAATATAAAAAAAATAAAAATAAAACTTAAACCTATAATAACACTAATAATCTTAAACTAATCTTAATATGTGTTTCCTTAAGAATAGAACTGAATTTGTTAATGAATCTATCATACAATCATATTTTTTGTGTCTACGAAGCAATGCACTAACACAACAAGTTAAAACAAAAATCGAATGAAATAAAATTTGAAAATAGGGAATGAAAAAAAATCTGATGTACAGTGAAAAAGTATAAAAAAAAATACAATCCTTATGAATGGGAAAAATACAGTGGACGAGATAAGTAGTAAAATGTGATAAATTGTACAAATTCGGGTTTTTATTTGGGTTATTTAATACGGCGGAAAACTCAATACCTAATACGTATAAATAATAATTGTGTCTGTACATACATAAAAAAAAATAACAAATTATTCAGTTAGATTTAATTATATTTCATAGTTTTTATAATAATAAGTGATTATTTAGTAAATTATTTATAATAATAATAATTATTATTATTATTAATTCGTGTGAGTACCTTATTTTGGAAAACTAACATAGTTTGTGTTATTATTATGAATAATCTACTAAATACCTAGTTTTTTGGATTAATTAAATTTTTTTTATTCATTTAATTTTTATTTGTGTAAACATTTATTTCATAATTCTGAACTCCATCTTAAACAAATATTTTTCTTTTATATTAAAATTGATGAATACTAAATGTTATGGGTTTTTTTCTTAATTCAATTCAACTATGGATATTCCGCTCATCATGGTTATTATTGGGTTTGATATTTCCGCTTTTTGAGTGTTTCGTTAAAAATTAGTGTAATGGAATAATTCTGGAGCTTGTAAGAGGATGTCAACTGTGTGGTAAGTACTAGGTTATATCAAAGTTAGTATCATTGTCTGGGTTTGATTTCTTCTGTCCCATTCAAACCTTATTAACTATAATAAAAGTTTCGTGAAGCATTCCATGGCGGTAAAGCTCGATTACTAATGCTTCGCACAACCCACCCCATCCGCCGCGAAGCCTCTTAGTGATGAATTACTTAAACTAATTCTGATAACGATCCGGTATTTCTAAGGAAGGCCATAATTTTTATAGCTGGACCAATTCATACCGCGGAAGGTCGTTACAGTGGCGCCCAAACATTCATATAACCTTTTCGGTTATTCTTTCATTTTCAATTTTTTTCTTCATTTTTTTTCATCCACATCTGCAGCTATCTGTCTCCACTTTTTGTGTTTTGACACAGATGGTAATTTGTATTGTGGCTTTGACAATCTACGTTGTTGTCTTTTTCAATTAAATTATTTCTCGGTTCGAATCATGCGTTTAATTCCATTTATAAAAATGTTTTGATTTTTAGATGCAAATTTCAAACCGATAAACATTATTTATAAAAATAATTGCGATTAAATTTCGATTTTTCCAAAAAAATTTTGTTGATTAAATGTTCGAAATTTAAGTCTATTATTTTACTCTTCCCTATAAAGATCTTACTCGCAAATATTTCCATCGCTAACGATGTTGACTTATTTGTTTGTTCATTATAATCCTGAAAATCCTGGACGGATTTACGGAATTCATTCTTACATAGATTCCAAGATAGACGAACAGATGTAGATATTCGGAAATTAATCGATACCAGAAAACAAAAGGCAAAAGAATCCTTTGTAAATTTTTATTATGATATTCTTACTCTTGCCATGCCAATGAAAGTCCCTCTTTTCGAAACAGAGCTTATCGAAATTCTAAAGAGGAATATGCGTGTCGGTCTAGTTGTACGTTTAGCTGGAAGGTCTATTTCGTCAGTCGCAGACTTGGTAAGTACTTGTATCTCCACAGAAGACGTTTGGAACAGTGTTAGCCATACCCCTGAAATGAATTCAGATTATCAATTACATAACGTTCATGAGTTCTATTCATATGATCCTGGCTACGAACATCACCAACTCAAAAATCTAAATGATCAGAGTAACTTTCAAAATGTACCCCATCATAGACCTAATATGGAAACAGCTTTTTCTGATCACTTTCCAAATACCGGGTTACAATTGGAATCTAATTCGAATGTAATCGATGCTTTTTCTCAGAATCAAATAGCAAATTATAATCCAAAGACTCCACCTCCAGTTGTTTGTTGGAACTGTCGTGTTCACGGACATTTCTGGATGGATTGTGACTTACCTCCTCGAATTTTCTGTTATACTTGTGGAACACCCAATGTTCGGTGTTGTGTTGATCTTCACACCAAGTGGACGTGTTTTTTTCCTCTCGGTGTTATTAAATAAAATAAAATAAATTCGTTTGTTGTGTGTGCGTGGTTTTAAATCGGATCACAGATGAGTATCGCTATTATATTATTATATTATATATTATTATTATTGTAATTACATTATATATTATATTATATTGTGTTGTGTTGTATTTAATTATATTTTGTACGATACTATTACATCTCCATACGCTATTACGCATTGACATCTCACAGGCAATGCTTTATACAAGTATTGGTATTATTGTGTTACATTCATTTTAATATTGTAATTTGTAATATATAACGATTTGTCTTTGTGTCTTATGTACATCAATTTTCAAATCACACGCACACCACAGTATTCCATTGAAAGCGATCGCATGCTTTGTATGTTTCGTCTTCTTTCGTTTGCCTAGCACATCGCTCTTCATACAATTCTCTTATTCCCCTTTCCTTTAGATGTTTTTTTATATTTTGGTTTATGTATCTTTCAAAACATACAGTAGTAGGGATTTTGTATATTTAAATTTTAACACGATCACTGCCATTGTGCGATCGTTGTGTAGGAAAATGTTAATATTACCCCTATTATGAATGTCACCTCACCTCACTCGTCACCGTGACGTGTATTGTCGCTCGAGTCATATTTTGGTATTATGAATGTCGCTTTATTTTGAGTGAGTGACGAACGCATCATGATGCGTTATTTTCTATATTTTGTTGTTTTTAAGTTGGCAACTATTATTTATTGTTTTGATTTCGGTATGTTTGACGTTTGGTGGTGTGTAAAAATAATAAATTTCAAGTTTTAAAAAGTAAATTAATTTAATGTTTTGTAGTTCAGTTTATTTTAATAATTTAAATTTTTCAAAAATTCGAATACTGAGCGATGTCTGGATTTTATTTCCATTTCTTCAACAAATTTTGGATACTGACTGCCGTTTGTAATTTTGAAAACTGACTGCTGTTTTAGAAAATTATATTAAAAACGAAAATTATTATTTATAAATCGAAAATTATTATTTTAATAAATCACCAAAAAGAAAATTATTATTTTAATTTAAATAAAATCCAAAAAAATGTAAAAACGTATTTTAAATTGGTCAGAAAAAAAATTCTCACTTGCTGTCACCGACAAATTGTAAGTGAGGTTAAGTGACAAAATTCTCGCTCACCGTGACATTCATAATACCAAAATGTCATTTCGGTGACGTCGCGTCACTCGGTGACGCGTAAGTGACAATCATAATAGGGGTATATATTCAATGTAATTGGCGAATTACATTTTATTTTTATAAATTTTTGGATTGTGTTTGTGTTGTATATACATCATTATTTGATTGTTGAAAACGCAAATTTACACACGACTGTCTCATTTAAATGCCTAGGTATTCATATTATGTATATAACAGAATTTTCGTTTCGTCCATCAAAATTCTGTTTCCTATGTTTATTAGAGAATTTTTTGTTTATTTTTATTTTATATATTTTATGCAGTTGTTATATATACATATATACAGGTGATCCTTGACTTACGTCGTAGATTATCATATACATATATACAGGCGATCTTTGATTTACGTCGTGGATGCGTTCCTGAAAAGTTCAACGTTACTTGAAACGACGTAAGTCGAAAAAGTATTCAAGTATGTAGTGAGGGAATATGTTGGTTCTGTGCGGGGTACAATGTATTTAAATTCTAAATGTAATTTAAATACATTGTACTTTTAACATTGCCGGCATGTTTTTTCATTGTATATTTGAATACTTTAATGTAATGTAATCTTATCAGATGATGAAATACTTTCATCATTTATCCTGCTAGGTTAATAAATTTTCTACGTCAGACGGATCAGCATCTATGAAGCCAGTTTTTTTGGCCATGTTGATGATTTGAGTTTGTACTTCAGCTGCATCTTCGATAGAACTGGTGGACTGATCCAGACTTGGTGGTGTCGCTGACTTCATCCCAAGATTTGCTAATGTTGAAAACATGTCATTTCGTGTAGAGAGACTGGCAGTAACCCAAGCCTTTCTATAACTTCTTCAAACAACAAGTAAACTTGTTTTTGTGATACCCTTTAAAGCTCTCGGGTTCTCCGAATGGTAAATCAGCAAAGGATTTAACTTGAAGTCGCCGACGACATTACCACCAAACAGAAGCGTCAAACGGTCTTTTGCTGCTTTAAAGCCGGAAGCATGTTTTTCTGCTGTGGTCAAATATGTTCGCGAGGGTGTTATTTTCAAGTAATAAGAAGCTGTTTCGTCGTTAAATAGTTGATGGTTTAAATGGCCATCTGCAACGATGCTTTTAATTGTTTTGCAGAATGAAGTTTGGTGCAGCTGTGTCTGCGCTAGCAGAGTCACCTGAAGTTTTAATATTTAGGAATTCGTTCCGATTTTTAAAATTTTGGAACCAACTCCGACTATATTGGAAAGTATTTGTTTCTTCGTTATTTAGTTGACAAGAGGCCCGCAAATACTCTTAGCTTTGGTTTGGATGATCGACGTACTAAATGTAATATTTTTTGGATTGAGCCTTTTATCCAATCTATCAACAATAATTCCATTGTCTCGATTCTAAAATTAGCAAAAATTTTCATACTTTTTGAGGTTCCCGCTTTAGCATGATTTAGATTCATTAGCGAATTTTTTTTTTTTTTGCATAAAAATTGTTCTTTCAGTTGTTGGTGGAATATTTAAATTTCTGGAAATTTGTTTTCTGTATTCCAATTCGAAAGGGTGCGTGTGTGTGACACATAGTTAATAAAGAAGGTGTACACATCCTCAGGGATTTTGTAGGACAGGAGTGTTTAGATTTGGTGCAGAACACGGGTATGTATCTTCCATTATCGGAGTTACATTTTGGGATTGCGGTTGAGGGTTGTTTTAGTCTGGAAGATTGTGATGGGTCGGGCGGGTATTTGAATCTAGTGGCGAGGATTTGGAACTATTTAAATATTTGGATGTCGGCGGGATCGTAGCTGTTTTGCAGTGGTGGTTTGGAGGCATTCAGTTTTGCAGAGTGGTGGGAGGTTTTGATGTTTTGGTTGGATTTTTGAAGGATGTCGGAAGCGGTTTGAAAGAAGCGGTTTTTGTAGGTATGCTGGTGATTTGTTCTTTGACTCATGAAACTGCTGTGGTTCGCGGGGGGAGGGGGGGCGTTTTCGAAGCTGGATTTGATTGAGACGGGCATGAGGGTTAATCTAGTTGCGGTGGCGGTTGGGAGCCTCTGTTGGCATGTGGAATTTTGGACGCGAGTGGGATTTGTTGGGGCCTGGAGGATTCGCCGGAATGTGGGGTGTTTGGATGAATTTCGGTTTGTTGAAAGTCAGTTGAGATATGTCTGTACTTTCTATTTTTATTTTTTTAAGGTTGGTGTTCCGTTGTTGAGGGTGATCTGAAAGAGTTTGTATTTTGGATGCTTACGATTGGGTTCTCGTGTTAGAGTTTATTTGCTACTAATAGATGTATGTTTGGTTGAATGTTGAGTTTGGATCGTGTTTGGTTTGCTTGAATAGGGTTCGTTTCGAGGGGTGTCGATTTCCTTCACTTTTTGGGGTGCTTCTGCTCCATTGCATTATGTGGCGTCCCTGCCTGCTTTATTGCCTTTGTGTCGTGCATACGTGCCTGTGGGTTATCCATGCGTAATTTCAATTTATTAAGTTTCGTATTTGGATTTAAGGGTGCTTTTTGAAGACAATATCAATTGTTCTTTTTTGATTTATGAACGGTGAAGGTCGGAGCGGATCTACTACATTTGTAGTAAAGTGACATCCCTGATCACGACCATAATACGGGCATTGCATTACAATTACATTGTATTGCAGAAATATAAAAAATTTATATTTCTGCAATACAATGCATTTAAATAATAATAAAGCATAATTTAAGTAATAATATAAAATAATAATAATAATTTATGGAAAAGGTTTGGTTTTAATTACTTATATAAGTGTAAATATGATTATAGTTGGAGAGGGTTTACAAGGAAAGTTTATTTTATTTTTAATAAAATGTTGCATAATTTTGGAATGTAATACGTTTTAAGAGAATTATTTGGATTTTCTGATAAACATATTCCAATCCAATATCAGCGTAATGGTTGACGGGTACTTAATCTAGCAAACCATATTAATTTAATTTATGGTTACAGATTCAGGAGCCGTAAGTTAATTAATTAAGAGTTTTGAATTTTATTTTAACTTTGATAGGTGTACGGACTGGATTTTAAATAAATAATAAAATTAATAATAATTAAGTTACAGATTCCTATCTAGTAAATTTATTTTTAGACATTTATTAAATGATTTAATTTTAATACGTTATAGCTAAGTTGCAGGTAATATCTAACTTACTCAATTATTTATTTGTATAATAATTTACCCTATACACGAATGTATGTATATGAAATGCTGTCGGGTCATAAAATAAATAAATATTACCCCTCGCGTTAGATGGTGGTGGATCTGTAAATATAGGGACGCAAATTTATATGCAGCATATGATGAGAAGACCGCAGGATAATTAACCTAAATACTCCAGTTTCAACTGCTGAGGTAACACCAATATATATGATGGAATTGGAAATGTCCTTTCTATCCAAATAAAAATAATAACCAATGATAATGTGAAAATGATATAGATTTTACTAACAAATTATATTATTGTAATAATTATGTAACAAGAAAATGGTTCTGCTGAAGATTGTCGCCCTATAGTCTATTTTGATTCTCTGATGAGCATGTTACAGAATTATGGCAACATTATCGTAGTGGATGGCTTAAACTATCATACCATATTAATTAAATTGTTTCAGATACCTGAGCGATAAGTTAAAAAAAATGCTTTCAGAGTTCTGTACTTATGTTCTAATTAGGTTTGCTGTGCGGATGGGAGTTCAAATAAATAATAAAACTAATTAATTAAGTTACAGATTCCTGAGCGAACTAATAAATTTATTTTAGAATTTTAATTTAGTTTTAATTTTATTCAAAATACAGAAGAGCGGATAGGCGTTGCGGACTGGAGAATGCTGAGTGGCGATTGCAGACTAGCAGATTAAAATTGTATTCCAATTCGAAAGGGTGCGTGTGTGTGACACATAGTTAATAAAGAAGGTGTACACATCCTCAGGGATTTTGTAGGACAGGAGTGTTTAGATTTGGTGCAGAACACGGGTATGTATCTTCCATTATCGGAGTTACATTTTGGGATTGCGGTTGAGGGTTGTTTTAGTCTGGAAGATTGTGATGGATCGGGCGGGTATTTGAATCTAGTGGCGAGGATTTGGAACTATTTAAATATTTGGATGTCGGCGGGATCGTAGCTGTTTTGCAGTGGTGGTTTGGAGGCATTCAGTTTTGCAGAGTGGTGGGAGGTTTTGATGTTTTGGTTGGATTTTTGAAGGATGTCGGAAGCGGTTTGAAAGAAGCGGTTTTTGTAGGTATGCTGGTGATTTGTTCTTTGACTCATGAAACTGCTGTGGTTCGCGGGGGGAGGGGGGGCGTTTTCGAAGCTGGATTTGATTGAGACGGGCATGAGGGTTAATCTAGTTGCGGTGGCGGTTGGGAGCCTCTGTTGGCATGTGGAATTTTGGACGCGAGTGGGATTTGTTGGGGCCTGGAGGATTCGCCGGAATGTGGGGTGTTTGGATGAATTTCGGTTTGTTGAAAGTCAGTTGAGATATGTCTGTACTTTCTATTTTTATTTTTTTAAGGTTGGTGTTCCGTTGTTGAGGGTGATCTGAAAGAGTTTGTATTTTGGATGCTTACGATTGGGTTCTCGTGTTAGAGTTTATTTGCTACTAATAGATGTATGTTTGGTTGAATGTTGAGTTTGGATCGTGTTTGGTTTGCTTGAATAGGGTTCGCTTCGAGGGGTGTCGATTTCCTTCACTTTTTGGGGTGCTTCTGCTCCATTGCATTATGTGGCGTCCCTGCCTGCTTTATTGCCTTTGTGTCGTGCATACGTGCCTGTGGGTTATCCATGCGTAATTTCAATTTATTAAGTTTCGTATTTGGATTTAAGGGTGCTTTTTGAAGACAATATCAATTGTTCTTTTTTGATTTATGAACGGTGAAGGTCGGAGCGGATCTACTACATTTGTAGTAAAGTGACATCCCTGATCACGACCATAATACGGGCATTGCATTACAATTACATTGTATTGCAGAAATATAAAAAATTTATATTTCTGCAATACAATGCATTTAAATAATAATAAAGCATAATTTAAGTAATAATATAAAATAATAATAATAATTTATGGAAAAGGTTTGGTTTTAATTACTTATATAAGTGTAAATATGATTATAGTTGGAGAGGGTTTACAAGGAAAGTTTATTTTATTTTTAATAAAATGTTGCATAATTTTGGAATGTAATACGTTTTAAGAGAATTATTTGGATTTTCTGATAAACATATTCCAATCCAATATCAGCGTAATGGTTGACGGGTACTTAATCTAGCAAACCATATTAATTTAATTTATGGTTACAGATTCAGGAGCCGTAAGTTAATTAATTAAGAGTTTTGAATTTTATTTTAACTTTGATAGGTGTACGGACTGGATTTTAAATAAATAATAAAATTAATAATAATTAAGTTACAGATTCCTATCTAGTAAATTTATTTTTAGACATTTATTAAATGATTTAATTTTAATACGTTATAGCTAAGTTGCAGGTAATATCTAACTTACTCAATTATTTATTTGTATAATAATTTACCCTATACACGAATGTATGTATATGAAATGCTGTCGGGTCATAAAATAAATAAATATTACCCCTCGCGTTAGATGGTGGTGGATCTGTAAATATAGGGACGCAAATTTATATGCAGCATATGATGAGAAGACCGCAGGATAATTAACCTAAATACTCCAGTTTCAACTGCTGAGGTAACACCAATATATATGATGGAATTGGAAATGTCCTTTCTATCCAAATAAAAATAATAACCAATGATAATGTGAAAATGATATAGATTTTACTAACAAATTATATTATTGTAATAATTATGTAACAGGAAAATGGTTCTGCTGAAGATTGTCGCCCTATAGTCTATTTTGATTCTCTGATGAGCATGTTACAGAATTATGGCAACATTATCGTAGTGGATGGCTTAAACTATCATACCATATTAATTAAATTGTTTCAGATACCTGAGCGATAAGTTAAAAAAAATGCTTTCAGAGTTCTGTACTTATGTTCTAATTAGGTTTGCTGTGCGGATGGGAGTTCAAATAAATAATAAAACTAATTAATTAAGTTACAGATTCCTGAGCGAACTAATAAATTTATTTTAGAATTTTAATTTAGTTTTAATTTTATTCAAAATACAGAAGAGCGGATAGGCGTTGCGGACTGGAGAATGCTGAGTGGCGATTGCAGACTAGCAGATTAAAATTGTGATTGTCTTGTGATAATAGTAGTTTAGTACTGACTGTCATGGTGTCTGTAACCGGGTCGCTCTTTCCTAACTAACATACCTTTCAATCCTTACCTATCGTTTTATGTAAACGGCTGTAGGAATAGGCCCGGCGTTATCCGGGAATCTTGCCTAGCGCTTGGTCCTACAGTCCTATCAATCAATCAATCAATCATACTTGTGGAACACCCAATGTTCGCAAAGCTCATTGTTTTAATTGTATTAGGAATTCGGGAAACTTAATACCGGAGATGAGAGCAAGCGGGTCATCTCGTTTCCGACACTTGAGTCAGCGACCCCAGGTCAGAATGAACGCTCCCGTGAAGAAGTAAAGCAGAAACTATTCCCCACTTATGTAATCGACAATCTTAAAAGTAAGAACCGTTCATCGCGTACAAAAAAATATTTTAAAGTTAAGAAGATAATGTTTGAAAAAATAGCCGAATCAGTTTTAAGCGATGTTACTCAGCTATTGGAAGACAACCGACCTTATGCTAATATAAAAATAGAGGGAATTGCTATACAAGGGTTGCTAGATAGTGGAGCCTCTATTTCTGCATTAGGAAAAGGGTCACTTGAATTCATTAAGCATCATAACTTGCAATTATTCCCTATCCACACGTTTGTAAAAACGGCTTCTGGATTGTCCCAACCAGTGCTTGGTTACATCAATACTAAGGTTACCTTCAAGGGTTCAACCAAATTATTAAAAATATTCATTGTGCCATCACTAGAACAAGCATTATATTTAGGGTACGATTTCTGGAAACTATTTGGATTAGAACCGATAGTAGTTTCGGAAGTAGATCGATTCAGGAAAAAATGAAATCCCAGTAGTAAAACATCACCTAACCCATGAACAGCGGCAAGAATTACAAGATATTGTCAAAAGTTTACCGAGCTTTGAACAACTAGGTCTAGGAAGAACTCATATATTGACTCATAGTATCGACATCGGCGATGCTTCCCCGATCAAACAGAGATTTTATGCAGTTTCTCCCGCTATACAACGTCTTATCTATGCGGAGCTCGATCGGATGCTTTCACTCGATGTGATCGAAGAAAGCCACAGTGCGTGGAGTTCTCCAATGGCCGTTGTTAAAAAGGCTAACGGAAACATTCGTTTGTGTCTAGATGCAAGGCGACTAAACGCCGTTACAAAAAAGATGCGTATCCGTTACCTTTGATCGACGGGTTATTAAGTAGGCTGGATAAGACCAAATATATTTCGAGCTTGGATCTCAAAGATGCCTTCTGGCAAATCCCTTTGGATTCAAGTTCGAGAGAGAAGACGGTGTTCTCTGTCCCAGGACGCCCATTATACCACTTTAAAGTAATGCCTTTCGGGCTCTGTAATGAGCCCCAGACTTTGTCGAGATTGATGAACAAGGTTATTCCTCACCAATTGCATGACCAGGTATTTGTATAACTAGATGATCTCTTGCTAACCACATCTACATTGAATGAACACTTTGCTCTCCTCAAAGAAGTCGCTGAACGCCTAGCGAAAGCTGGTCTCACGATCAACGTAGAAAAGTGCAAATTTCTATTACGAGAGATTGAATACCTTGGTCATGTAATTGGTGAAAATGGCCTACGACCCAATCCCGAAAAAGTCCACGCTATAGCAGAGTTTCCTATTCCTAAAACTGTAAGGCAGCTACGAAGATTTTTGGGTGTCACGGGATGGTACCGCCGTTTCATCCAAAACTACTCTGCTCTATCCGGACCTTTAACTGACTTACTCAAAAAGAACCAGAAATTTAAGTGGTCCGACGTTGCTCAAGCTGCATTTGATGCGTTAAGGCGGCGTTAATTAGTACACCAGTACTGGCCACTCCGGATTTCTCTAAACGATTTTACTTGCAATGTGATGCCAGCTCAACAGGAGTAGGAGCCGTGCTATTCCAAAAGAATGAAAATGGTGAAGACAGACCCCTGGCATACATGTCTCATAAACTAACCTCAGCTCAAAGAAACTACAGTGTAACTGAGCTCGAGTGTTTGGCGGTCATTTTGGCAATTCAAAAATTCCGTGCGTACATCGAAGGTATGCCATTTACTGTAATAACCGACCACTCTAGTTTGACGTGGTTGATGCAGACAAAAGACTTGACGGGACGATTAGCTCGTTGGAGCTTAAAGCTTCAGGGATATCATTTTGAAATGGAATATCGGAAAGGCTCGCAGAACTGTGTTCCTGATGCATTATCAAGAGTGTACATGGATGAATTATCACTGTCGGATCAACCTCTAAATATAAATCTTGATGCGCCTGAATTTACTTCCGCCGAATATTCGAATCTCGTTCTAACTTTAGAGAGTAAAAGTGGAAAACATAACACTAAGACGGTAGAGGGAAAGATTTACATCAATTTAAAACCACGGTTTCTTGTTCAGGGCACTGATATTCCATGTTGGAAGTTGGTGGTACCCATGGAGCTTCGAGCCGATTTAATCAAGTCCGCTCACATTCCACCTTCAATGGCACATTTAGGCATGAGAAAAACAATCGAACTTGTCAAAAGGTATTTTTACTGGCCCACCGTGTCAGTGGACATCCAGAACTATATTTCCTCCTGTGAATCTTGTAAGGCCAACAAAGCATCTAATATTTGTACTCGACCACCATTGGGTACTTTTTCCATCCCCTCTAGGCCCTGGCAGAGGATATATTTGGATTTCTTGGGACCATACCCAAGAACTCGCAATGGTAACACCTCGATTTTAATTGTTGTGGATCCTTTATCTAAATTTGTTCTGACACATCCAGTACGGCAAGCTAGTGCTTCAGAAGTAGTCAAATTCCTTGAAAATCAAATATTCCTTTTGTTCGGGGTTCCCGAAGTCTTAGTTACTGATAATGGTCGACAATTCGATTCAAAACTCGTAAAAATTTTATGCGAGAAATACGGTATTAGACATATTTTTACTGCAAAATATTCCCCGCAGACCAATGCCTCGGAAAGAATTAATCGTACTCTGCTGGCCGCACTAAGATCATACATTCATACGGATCAGAAAGTGTGGGATATTAATTTGGCAGCGGTTACAAATGCTTTGAGAAATTCGGTTCACGACGCTACAGGGTTTTCCCTATATTTTGTGGTATTTGGACAACATGCTATTTTACATGGCTCAACTTATAAAATTATTAAAGATGCACAACAACTAACCGGAAACTATCTGGATATAATCGAAAAACCTGAATATTTGTATAATGTTTACAAAAAGGTTACTGAAAACATACAAAAAGCCTACGAAAAAAATCAGACAACATATAATTTTCGAAGTAGAATTCCCAACGTAGTAGTGGGGCAAACGGTTTATGTACGCAATTTTACCCAAAGCAAAGCCACCGAGAACTACGCTGCTAAACTAGCACCTAAATTAATTAAATGTAGAATATCTAAATTAATCGGAAATGTGTCTTGTGAGTTAACCGATGATAATGGACGGGTAATCGGAGTTTATCACCTTAAAGACATAAAAATTTATTGGGTAGTTAAGCTAGAGAAAAATTTCTAGTGTGCAGTTGGCAAGACTTTCTAATTTTTTTTACTCATTTATGTTATATTATACGAAATTGTAAATCCAATAGAATGCCCGACATAGACTCATCTCAGGGGCAGGTCGTCCCCACGATTTGTAACGTTCGCTACAATTTGTTTTTTGGGTTGATGACCCCTGCCAATTTTTATGGTAGGAGATCTCGTTTTCTCTTCGAAATGTGTAATTAGGTGATTGGTCCAGCGAATAAGTTCTACGGAGAGTAAATGTAAATAATAAAAAAACTTACGAACGGGTTTTGTTGGGAAGCTATAAAAGGGAAATAATGACCATGCGGGGGAGAGTTGAGTTGTAAATTTTGCTTTAAATTAATGTTTGGTGACTATTAAGAATAAAAGAAAAATGGAGTGCGAAATTAATGAAAAATTATGTGAATTTTGTCTATGTCAAGATTAAAATTTTTATAAGATTATTAAATAATTGAAGTATATATAATAATCTTAATTAATAATAAATAAGATATTTATAATAAAAATGTGAATTAAATTAAAACTATTATATTATAAAGTATTAAACATAAAGAACATTAAATTATATAGTGTATTAAAAGTCATCTTAAATATATGTGTATTATTTAAACGAGTATTTAAAAGCTACAGTAAAATTTTTTAAAACATGTGCAAACCTAAAAGTCTAAAGGAAAAGCCTTCAAGTGACCTTATGATAAATGTTAAGACTATATACACTAAAAATAATTTAAATATAATATACGTAATCTAATATGCTTAAAATAAAAATATAGAAAAATAAAACTTATG